>JAKIXB010000030.1:0-488700 GCA_021642125.1 Nothophoma quercina | reverse complement strand
CTAACCCTAACCCTAACCCTAACCCTAACCCTAACCCTAACCCTAACCCTAACCCTAACCCTAACCCTAACCCTAACCCTAACCCTAACCCTAACCCTAACCCTAACCCTAACCCCAGTAGTAGAGTTTATACAAGTATTAAGTATTAGCTCTAGGATTAGTATAAGTATAGCCTAGTTATCTTACGCGTAGTTCGTGTACGTATAGGCTACTATTTTAATATTACTATTAGCCCTTTCTATAAGTCTATCTATCTATAGGTAAAATGCAGTTAAGAAGTTCTATTACACGCTTAAGAGCTTGCACACTCTTCCTTATAGCTTGCTTACAAACTAAGTTCCTCTATTAGAAGTAATAAATCTTAAAAGTCTATGCAGGTAGTAAACTTCTTATATAAAGGTCTAAGCAACGTCATTAGCTTTAATCTTCTCTAAGGGAACTAGGATTACTCCTTTGCTTAGTTAGTCCTTAATTACTATAAGATTCATACAGCCTAAGAAGAGGGGGAGTCTAGTAATAAAATTAATAGTAAGGTCTTGCTACGTACAGCTTAGTACTAGTAACAGTCTTAAGTACCCATGTTTCCTATCTCTCTAAGGAGTACTTTATTAGTATATATTACAGTTCTATACAAAGCAATAGTTGTCTTTGCTTATCCCTAGCTAGTACTACATTCTTGCTATTATATAGTATGTCTCTTCTTTTCTAGGGTATCCTATCTAGACAGCTAAGTATACTTATTAAATAATACCTGTATAAATAGGTTTGCTCTCTAGTACCTATGTTCTATTTCTCTATTAAAGCTTATTATTGTCTGTAACTATATAGTTACCTAAAGAAACTACTATCTTCTTAGTAATAAAGTTAAGGGATCTTACTCCTCCTTTAACTACTTGCTGTACAGCTTAATAGACTTTGTTATCTTCTACAGCCTAGTCCTAGTAGGCAGCTATTAGGTCCTCTAGTAGTACTAGTTAGGGCAAGGTATTTAATAGGATAGTATCTTCTTAGGTAAGAGTAGGCGTCTATATAGGGGCAGCGTAGATAGGGTCCTATTAGTATAATAGGACTAATATAATAAACTCTCTACTTACTAGCCTCTTATTATCTTCTCCCTAGGGTATGTCTTAGTCTCTTCTTAACAGTGCGTCTACCTATACGTTCTCTTTCCCTAGTCTATAGTAGATCTTTATATTACTAAACTTAAATATAATTTAGGCCTATTGTACATGTCTTTCTATAAGCTTCTACTTTTAAGTAAAATACTCTAGGTTCTTATAATTAGTAATAACCTTAAACTCTCGTATGCTCTAAAGCTTAGCCTTCCACTCCTATAAGCAGAAGATTACAGCTAGGAGTTCTTTATTATAAATTAGGTAGTTTGCTTTATAAGAGAGGAATTTCCTAAACAGATATGCAACTATATAGAGGTTACTAAATATATCTTCTTATAAGAGAGTAGCACCTATAGCAAAGCTAGAGGAATTACACTTAACTACAGCCTTCCCTTCTAGGTTTAAGGTAGCAAGTACTTTATCTAATAAGAAGGTTTCTTTTAGTTTTTAAAAAGCTTATTCCTATTCTTCTCTTTATTAGAAGGGGAGATCCTTCTTTATAAGTTATATAAGCAGTTCTAATAGCGTAGCAAAGTCTCTAATAAACTTCTAATAGAAGTTTATAAACCTAAGGAAGCCTTATACGCCTTTAACTATAGTAGGTGCTTGCTATTCCCAAATAGCTTGCACTTTCTCAGGGTCTATTAATATGCCCTTCCTAGCTTCTAGGATAAATCCTAGGTACTTTGTACGTTGCACATTAAATTTGCACTTACTAAGCTTTAGGTTTAACCTAGCTTCTTGTAGGCGCTTAATAACTTATCGTACGTGCTTATAGTATTTTTGTATAAAACCTTTAGTAAAGATTAATACGTTATCCAAGTATGCTAAGGCAAAGTTGTCCAGGAACTCTCTTAAGGCCTAGTTAATATACCTCTAGAAGGTACTAGGGGCGTTAGCTAGTCCAAAAAGTGTTACTAGCTATTCGTACGATCTAAATCGCGTATAGAAGGTAGTTATCTATTCCTACCCTTCTAATATCCTAATCTTATAGAAGGCAGCTATAACATCCAGCTTTGTATACTAGGTAGCCCGTCTAATCATGTTTAAGGTTTCCTTAATTAAGGGGAGGGGGTACCTATCCTTCTTAGTTAGAGCGTTAAGTGCCCTATAGTCTATATAGAACTGTAATCTACCTCCTAGCTTTTATACAAATAATATAAGTAATATAGCTAAGGAGTTACTAGCTCTAATAAATTCTTTCTTTAATAAATCCAGTAACGTACAGCGTAAGACTAACAGCTTATCTTAAGATATAGCGTAGAAGGGACTGTACAGGACGTCTAGGGTCTTACTATCTACCTTGTTTAGTTTAATTATATAATCTACTATTAGGCCTTAGTAGGGAGGCAGCTTATTACCTTCTTCTAGGATAAACAACTTAATATATAACTAAAGATGCGCAGGTAGTGCTACCTTAACCTCATATATAGTTATTTAGGTCTTTAGTTTTAAAGCTTTCTTAATATCCTTTATGCTAGCAGCAAAGACTTATATTCCTAAGTCTTTCTTATAGCTCTTCTATACGTAGTACTAAAAGGCTACTACTAATACTAAGTAGCAGTCTAGTAGTATAAGCACTTCTATGCTTTGTACAGTAACGTTATACCACTCTATAGATAAGAGTTTATCCTTAGTGTTAATTACACCACTAACATCTTCTAGCCATGTCTTTCTAAGAATTATATTATAATTGTATATTAAAGGGGTAATATACGCTATAACATAGTGTTATTGCATACCTCTATCGTCTAGAGTAAACTCTATAATAGTAGTAATAGTACTTATCTAGTTATTAACTCCTTCTATAGTCTTTAGTGTAATTAGGATGCGTAGTAAGTTCATCCTCTATACAGATTGTTCGTTCACTAGGCAGTAGGTACAACAACTATTATTAACTATAGCAGTAGCTAGCGTAGTAGAGTTAATAACTATATAAATTAATATTAGCTTAGTTATAGCTAGTTAATAGAGCAGTAAACGTGTAGGTCGTACAAGCTTAGGAACTTATTGAAAAGGCTCTAGCGTACAACTTCTTGCTAGGGCTAGTCTTTTCCCTTATCTTCTAAAGAGGAAGTGTCTTTAGTTAGTTAAGCAGAGGCAACTTTAGGGGTCTTAGTAGTTAGCTTCTACTTGTCTATACGAGTAGGCAGGCTAAAGGGAGCCTTCTTCTTATAGTCTTATACCTTATAGCCTTTATTACTACACTTAAGGCAGGCACTAGTAGTCCTTCTCTCTTAAATCTCTTCTTTAGTTCCCTAATACTCTTTCTTCCTCGTATAAGGCTAGTAAGCACCTACTATAGGTTACTAGTCCATTTTATTACTATTCCTGCATAAGGTTTCCTGTAGGCTAGAGTTATTATACGCCTAAGTAGAGTAGCTATTGCTAGTAATCCTATCTACAGCTTTAAGGTTCTTCTATATAATCCTTACGCGTTGTACAAACTATTTATACGTCTCTAGTTTAGGTAGTTAGTATCTAGCTTAGGCTCTTAATAGTTTACTATTTAAACTATTCTTAAGATAGTTAATCTTCTAAGCATAGCTTGCTCCATCCAAGGCTGCCTCTTACAGCTTTAGATTAAACCTCTAAACGTATAGGTTAAAGTTGTTCTTGCCTTATTTTATTGTATAAAGGTACTTAAGGGCTTTCTCCTAGGTAGTAGGGTCCTTAAAGAACCTATTAAGGTGTACCCAGGCCTTTTTAAGCGTTAGCACAGTAGTGCTATTTATAAGGCTTATTATTATTAGGGATAGAACATTAAACACTTAACTAGTCGTACAAGTGATCACGTAGTTAACTTAGTCCTTCTTAGTAGGGTACGCTAGTTAATCCCCGTATAGCTTAGCCTATACTTTTATCTTCTATTAAAGATATTATTTATGTAATCCTTTGTTAAATACTTCCACGTTAGGAAGTCTAGGCTTTTCAGCCTATTAGACAGTGTAATTTTAGTAGTCACTTAAAGGGGTAGGTCTAGAGGAAAGGTTTTGTCCACTTCTTTCTAAGGCTTCTAAACGAGCATTATTGCTTAGCATCCCCCTAAGTTTATTCATTTAGGATTGCAGCTACTCGTACGGTTATCTCTCTTACTTATTTACTAGTTTATCTAGGTTAGCCTTTAAGGATCGTATTATTACTACTAGATTATCTACTAATAGGTTGCGTAGCAGGTCTTGTTACTGCTTATATAAATACTGTAATTGCATTTGCTATTTATACATTAGCTAGCTGCTAGGTAGCTGTTAGTTGTAAAGGCCATCTCCTTCTATTATTATACGCTTAAGGGGTTTTAGTTTTAATCTTTCTACTTATATTAAGAGTTAAAGTGGCCTTCTAACGAGTATACATTTATCCTATACTACAAAAGTAGAAAGATAGAGAAAAGAAGCTATCTCTGCTTATACAAGATAAGTAAGGGTTACTAAGCTTCGCTTAGTGTATTACGTGAGCAGGTTCCATACGTAGTCTTGTACACTTAGGGCTTAGCCTATAACATAAAGTATTCTTCTACCTAAGCGTAAAATAGATGTAATTTAGTAGTATTAGGGTTACGCGTAGGATAGTAAGAACACTTTAACTAAAATAGGGTAAACCTTAACGCTAAGTCTATCTTACTACGAATTAGTATCCTCTACGCAGTATTGTATTAGTTAGGGGTAAACCCTAACGCTAAGCCTATCTCGCCGCGATTTAGTGTCCTCTACGCAGTATTATATTAAGTAGGAAGGCGCCTTTATAGCTAATTTAATAATCTTTAAGGTCTTTATTAACCTAATACTTCTTAGTAGAGGAGTTATTCTATAATTAGTCTATATTCTATAATAATAGATAGTTTTACTATAATTATTTGCGTTAGCTATAATGTTAATCTAGTTATTCTTATTCCTTTTATTATATTAGAGGTTTACTATAGGCCTTTCCTAGTTTATTACTTGAATATCCTAAGATATTATAAATATATACCTATTACTTATCTATCTTATAGTATAGTGTTAGTGCTTAGCTTTAGACATTTAGCTTGTCCTTATTAGAGTTCTTAATATAGTTGTTATTAGCTCTAGAATTAAGATCTTCTATCAGATACCTATCTTCTTTAGTAAGAATTTCCTATTTATTACTAGCATTAGCATTATTATTTATATAACTACTAGTTAGTATATTTAACTATTAGAATACTTTATTACTCTAATAATAGTTCCTTATAAAGTATCTTTACTTACTATAGTTATAATAAGTTAATAAAAACTTATCCTTCCCCTTACTACCTATATCGCGTTATATTACTTCTTTATTAAGGTTTAAGAGGTTTATAGCTTTAGGTCTATAGTATTGACTTTAAGTGTTGTTATAGATATATTAGCTAGTGTTTAGCTAATAATAGTTACCTTATTACTCTTCTTAAAGGTTGTTGTTCCTTTATAGGTAACTTTAAGGTAATAAGCAAGGAACTATAACTATAGCTTATATATATAGATCGTCTTATAACTCTTACTAGAGTTTATATAACTTAATATCTATACTAATAACTTTATTAACTAAAGAGTTAAAGGTGTTTATAGAAGTGGTAGTTCTTATTAATTCTTCTTTAATCTTTAGCTTTAGCCTTTATCTAAATATAGTTCTTAACGCGTTATTATCCTAGCCTATAAATATAGCTACTTTTTAAAACTTACTAGTATAGTCAGTAGTAGACGTAGTTTATTAAATATATTAGATTTTAGAACGTATAATAGTAGGTTTATTATATACTTTAAATATCTAATTAATTTATCTCTTAAATAGGTTAAAGTCCTTAATCTATAAATTAATGTTGCTTGAATCTCCTTTTGCGTAGTTGCAACAGATAAAGGGTTTAATATCAGTAAAGGCTTAATCCTTTATAAATATAGATATAAAGGTAATACACTTATCTTTGAGAATATATTCTCTCTAGAATATAAAGAATAAGTTAAACTTTATAAGCTAATCTTCTAGCTTCTTATAAGTTTTATTAAAGGTCTTAGGTTTAGCTACTAGATCGATGCTTATAATAGTAGGAATTAATATTTCTTTATTTATACTATAGTTACTATTAGCTTAGTTACGTAATGCGTTAGAGTTGCTAAAGGTAATATAAGATCTTATAGTAGTACTTATCTTAAAGGGTGTTTAAAGTATTAAAGTTATACTAGATAGAGTCTAAAAGTGTACTAGTTTAAGTTAGGTCTTAGAGATAAGTACGTTAGGATCAGGTAGAGATAAGGTACTTAGATAAAGTCTAATATAGTAGCTTAGGGTAATAAAAGAGTAATATGCTTTCTAACTTATTATCTATAAGGTTAAGATTCTAATAATAAACTAAATTACTAAAGTTAAATATAAACTATAAGGGTTGTGTTCCTACGTGCTATATACTTGAGGAGGGAAAGTGCTTATTAATAAGCAATTAGAGTTAGTCCTATTAGATACGTCCTACTACTTATTAATAAGTAATATTGAACTATGCTTATAAATAAGCGGTTACGTATATTATGCTTATTAATAAGTAGTTATATAATGGAACCTAGAAGTTACTTCTCTACTTATTATAGTAACTCTAAGGTTTAGTTAGTAGGTACTTATTGCTGTACTGTTCTTGTACTTAGAGATTGTAATAGGTAGCCTTTAGGGGCGTACTTACTTAGGTACTTATATAGTATATTTAGCTAGGTTTTTACTAAATACTAATCTTTACTTCTATGACTAATACTATCTATCTTCTATTAATAGATAACCTTATATAGTAATTATAAAGAGTGTAAAATGTTTATAGGCCTCTACTACACCTTACTACTAAGTTATATTAGGATTAAACGCAGTTATAGGGTTTATATAATTGATTAAAGCTGCTAAATTATATAAAGTTAGAAGCTAGGGCCTATATAGGCTGTAAATAAATTATCTAGGGTCTATATAGAAATAGAATAGGGTTAGTAGATAATAGCTAGAATTCTAAACTCTTTTTAAAAGAAGTACTTTATAATATATTTTCTATTAGTACTAAAATTTTTCTAGAATTCTAGCTGCTTAGAATGAGTATTCTAGCGTAAGGACAAAAATATTATTAGCTAGAATTTATACTAAAAGTAGCTTACTAGATAACTATGTAGATAGTAGTGCTAGCTATATATAGTAATGGTATAGAATAATCTTCGCATTTTTCCTCTATAAAAGCTGTTATCTATATATTATTCAGCTAATTTATTACTATTTATAGCTACCTTAAAGCTTATTACTAGATATAATTCTAGTTTTACTAGTTATATTCTGCTAAATAGCTACAACCCTAATTCTATAATATAGTTCTAGACTAGACTTTTTTAGTACTGTAATATCCTACTTACTAAGCAGCTAGCTATAGAGTCTATTTAAAGAATAGCTAGATATATCCTTTTTTACGCTTTTTTAACTAGATTTCTTATATTCTCTTTACTATACTATTAAATAGCTAGAACCCTAACACTATACTATCTTGTCTAGTAGTAGATAACTACTTTTTACTAGATAATTACTAGAAATAAGCCATGCTAATAGAAATTCAATAGATATAGTAGAGTTTTTTAGCTTTTTAGTAATAAATCCTGCTTACTAAGCAAGCTCCTACTAGATCTAGCTATCTATACTACTATATATACTCTTTATCTTATTATATGTTTATTATAACTAGTTTTATTTTTTGTTTTTTTCCTCTATCTTTTTCTAAGTAAAACTATTTTCTATATAGACTTAAACGTTTTTACTATACACTAGCTAGGTTTTTACTAAATACTAATCTTTACCTCTATAACTAATACTATTTATCTTCTATTTACAGCTAACCTTGCGTAGTAATCCTAAAGAGTATAAAATATTTCTAGGCTTCTATTACACCTTACCCCTAAGGTATATTAGGATTAAATATAGTTACAGGGTCTATATAATTTATTAAAGCTACTAAATTATTTAAGGTTAGGAGCTAGGGCCTATATAAGCTATAGATAGATTATATAAAGTCTATATAGAAATAGATTAGTAGTTAGGCTAAAGTATAGTAGGTTAAGAATATATAAACTTTACCTACTATAAGTAGTAGTAGGATTAAACTATAAAGTAAATAGAAGGTTTTTCTCTAAAGGTTCTAAGGTACTTTCTTAAGTAATAATAGCTAGTGCGTAGAAATTAGTATACTTTACTATATATTATAGTTTTATCTTAGAGAATATTATCAAGGCTGATTTTGAACATAAAGCATAGAAATAAAGTAGAGATATTAGTATTAGTATATATACTACGTGAATAGTTATTAAGGATAGTTTCTATGTATATTTACTAAAGATGGTAGATAAAGATATTTACTAAAGATAGTAATATTAAGGTAGAATTTTTTTTGTTTCTATCTATACTACGCTAGTGAAAGTCTATTTCTAATCAAGTAAAGAAGCTAAGTCTAGAAAAATTAATTAAGTAGAAGTTACAAAGATAGAAATATTATTAGCTAAAATATATAGCTCCTATAACTAATAGTGTATAGCTATATAATACTCATTAACAGCTACTATAACTAAGATAGAGTTAATGCTGTTTTTCCCTATTAGATAATACGAATATCTAATATTATTACTCTAGTTAAACAAAGAAAATCCAATAAAGACTACTTAAGGAAGAAAAGAAATCCCTAAGTTAGAAATTTTATTATCTTAGACTTAGACGTTTGCTCTATACACTATAATAAAGATATATATATATATAAGTTTAATAAGTCTAGCTTCTTAATAAATAAGATATTCTCTTAGCTAGTAGTTATAAGCTTAAAGAAGTATATAAAAAAGAAGAAACTTGAGCCTAGTAATTATAAGTAAGTCACCTTAGTATAGGGTATTAGTATAATAAAGAAGGTATGCTTACCATCCCTTTTCTTTGTAAATAAGGTTATTATCTCTAACTAGTTTACTAAGGAGCTCTTATAGAACTAGGTTATTAATATTAGTCCTACTAGCTAGACTAATAATAATCCAGTACTTACTTAGCTTTACTACTTTAATACATCTTTAAAGCCTGTTAGTGTCTATTAGCTACTAATTATTAATAGTTAAAAGAACTACTATTCTATAAAGCTCTAAGTTCTTATTGAGGAGAAGAAGGTAATTACCTTCTATATACCTCTATACTTATTATACTTATTATAGCTACTTAATATTACCTACTTCTTACTACTTAAGCTTATATATAGTAATAAGATTTTAGCCTTAGTTTATAGTTATATTATCTATATAAATAAAAGAACCTTTATACTAGCCTTTTAAGTATTATTCTAGAAGGTACTTATACTAGAGAATAGTTCTATAGGCTTTAGAAGTGCTAGACAAGTTTTATATAGCCTAAAAGTAGTATTATTAAAGCTTAATATGTAACTTTATATACTAACTATACTTAAATTAAAAGGTAAAGATACTATATAATACCTATGAAGTAAAAGCATAGTTAAATCTAATCTAAAACTATATAAAGAACTATTAAGGGTCTCTAGGAAGTTAATAAGATAGGTAAGTTAAGTAATTAGTAAAGTGCACTTACTTAATAGCTTGAAATATAGTGTTAATATAAGAAAGAATAGGCTACTTTTTAGATGCTATGAAAGTATGTATAAAGTGTAAGACCTATAAGTAATACTATATATATATATAGAGGAGATACTTATAATTAGTAAAGTAGCTAAATTAGTTACTATAAAAGAAGGTAAAAGTAATAATAAGGCTAAAACGCATATTAAGAAGGTAGGCGCAAAGTTATACTATAGGTATTATAAAGGAACTAGATATAATTCCTATACTTATAAGGTTAAAATTAAGAAAGTAGATAATAGTAATAGTTCTAAATAACATTATAATATTCTAATAATTGTAGTAAGATAATATAGTGCTAAGTAGTGTTACTATATAGGTATTTAGATAGTAGTAGAGTACTAACTAAATAAAGTTACTAACTTAATAATAAAATATATTATTAACTTTCTGTTAACATAGTAGTTGTATAGTAATTCTAAAAATTATAAAATATATACTATACTATACTATAGACTTCTACTAAGGTGCTTTAAGAGTAGATATAATATTAGAGTCTATATAATTTTACGCAGTATAGTAAGTTATAGAGTTAGGAGCTAGAACCTATATAGGCTGCGAATAAATTATATAGGGTCTAAATAGAAATAGATTAGTAGTTAGAGTTATTATATACAGTATAGGCATAGATACTATAGGGTTTAAGATATAAATAGTCTAAAGTAAACTTCTATAGATTAATCTAGGATTCTAATATCTGGAGTAGGGACTAATAAGTAACGTCTAGGCTTTTATGAATCGACATAGATGAAGAACGCACTCCGGACTCAGCAACCGGCTCTGGCTTTGATGGAAGGGCCAACTCATCGATCTGGATCTGAGGCCTTTCCGGAGTCGCTTCCGCAGGTGTTGTCTTTCTTCTACCGAAGCATGTACCAAACTTCTTGAATACTGTCAAGGAAAGAGACTGGCGCTCCCAGTAGAGAAAGATGGATGGCATGATCGCGATAGCACCGAGGAGCCAGTAGATTGGGTTGCCGGTCATTCTTTGAATGAAGAAGCCGAGACCGACGAAAATGCCAGTATACCAGATCACGAGGTGACCCACTTGGAACGAGCGTTGCATAAGCGACGTGCCTCGCTTCCGTTCGGATGAGCTGCGAGCCGAGGTACCCCAACCAGTCTGATTCATTGTAATCAAAGCCCAGACTTTGGACGGCAGCAGGCCGAAGAAGTAGATGAATCCGTACAGGCTGAAGAGAAGCAGCCACGGGTCCCAGCTGATGAGTACTGCCAAAAATGACTTGAAAAGGGCAACACCGAACATGGTAACAAGCCAAATCACTGGCCGCCAGTGGTTGGTAGACTGAGTGTCGAAGAGAAAATGGAATACTGTGGCGATCAAAATGAAAGGGTACAACGTCTGAATAGTCATTTCGAGAAGCATCCAAGGAGATTGATAGACAAAGCTCGCTGGGAACCAGAAGGCTTCTCGGAAGAAAGACTTACTCCATCTTGTTTGCTGGGTGACCCAACGAACGAAAGAAGTCGGAGATTCGCTGTCGCACCACGTGCGGTGGGTGTAACGTGTTCTAAGGCCATGGGCTAGCAGCTGGTTGGTCAGGTGGCGATCGTCACCGAAAGTTGTTGCTTTGCCCCCAAATGTTTGCAGATTCCATGGACCAAGGATGGTCTCGAGATCAGAAGTTCGGTACATACTCATCGGTCCGGAAAGACAACCGACGCAGCGCCACAGCGATTGACAGGCTCGCTCAATGTTGAAAGCAAACCAATAACGTGCTGAACACAGCCTAGCAAGAAAGGACTCAGAGCGGTTCCAGATCTTGACATCTGCAGTGACGCCGCCGATATCTGGTGAAGAGCGGAGTAAGGTCAGCATCTCGTCCAATGCGTTGGGCTGGACGAGTGTGTCCGAGTCCGTTGTGAAGATGGCGTCTCGTGTGCGTAAAGCGTACATACTCATAGCCATAGCTGTGAACATGGCGGTGCGCTTGTGACCATGGGGCTGGCTGAAGCAGACAGCATCAAGGCTGCTGATGTCCCACTTCCTGTCCCATTCGAGCACTTGTTCAACCACTGCCTGCCTAGCCAAGAGCAGTGTTTCCTTGTGGCCAGGTCGGTAGCGTCCAACGAGATAATGCCAGAATTTGACCAGGCGAGATCTAGTGTCCGTGGGTATGTTTTCGAAATATACATTGCGATGTATATCCGAGAGTAGAACAGGGAGGTGGATAAGCGGCGCGTTGTAGGATGCGAATTCGCTGACGAATGCGTTTGCCATGCTGAGGTCAGGCTCTTCATTACCGTCGACAACGCCGATAATACATTTCGGGCGAAGGGTCTGGGGTTGAAGGCTGCGGAGACAGTGGCGCCATGCTTGTTCGTCTTCGCGGTAACCGACAACAACAATGGAGACCTCGCTGTCAGGGTTGAGAAGCCCAGATGACGATGTGCCATGGGTGCCCTTTTCGCAGTCGCCCGTCGTTTGGGGGCCGGCTACCTTCTTTGCTTGCTTTTTGATGATACGATTGACTTCGTAGCGGTTCAGAAGCGCGCAGGTGAGCTGCACAAGGTACTCAGACATAAGAACCATCCCGTATAGCCCGACAGAAGTGATGCCAAGGTCCAAGATCCTTAGTCCGATGATGTAACCTGTGATGAGGGCGGCGATAATGCCAAAGGACAGAACAATATTCAAGGTCGCGAGGAAGGGATTGATTCTCAGAGGCTTCCGTTGTGGTGAGTCAAAGACGGTGGACGAATCGAAAGTACATGTTCGGGTGCTGGTCGATGAAAGACTGTACGAGTTCAGATCCATCTTCGTGGATGTTGACGACATCTGGCTGATCGGGTTCTGTACACCTGCTTGAGGTATACAAATCAAGGTTGAGGTCTGACTGGTCATTGCAAAGGAGGGAACGCGCAGCAAGTTATATTGAGAACGCGCCAACGTCGGTACCGACAAGACTTTTGTGAGTACATCGTACCTCAAGCCACTGGAATCCCTAACGAGCCGCTGAATCGCCGAGTCGCGCGCACCGAGGGCTAGACCGACCACATTGTGTTAAAGCTGATCTTCCGGCAAAGACTAGGCCCGAGCAGGGGTCTGTGTTCCATCTGGAAGCTATTTGAGCATAGAAGGACCACGTCGCTAGAATTGAGAAGACAGATCCTAGTTTTCAGCCAGCCGACGACTAGATCCTACTGGGTATTTGCAAGTCCGTGGATTAGTTTTGGTCTCAACATTGCCAAGGTCGAAATGGGAATCCAGCCATTGTACTTGTCAAGATACATTGGACAGGGCCGGAAGAGTCTCGCCCTTCTTTTCTTTTATACACGTTGCTACAAGCGAGGCTCTAAACTGGTCATGTTGGGAGAAGATGGTTTGTACCTGCGCAAGTTCTTGACAGAAAATGCCTATGGGCGGCAGTGGCAAACGCTGATTTAAGAGACCGAACAATAGCCGCACACCCCTGTTCTTCTATCATTTAATGCCCAAGAACGCCGTCAAATCCTGCTCTCTTGATCGAGACACAGCGCAACAACAACAACTTTCAACGACCATATGAAGAACATGAGATTCTAGGTATTTGTTCTGCAATTGAGCCTTTTCGATCTTCCTCTAGGGCTGCTGTTAAAGGTCGCTTTGAGTGTTATCTAGGTGTGCAGTTTATCTTGTTATTCGGGGCACACCCTACATTGATTTAACTTTAATCGACTTTCTTGCGACAATGCTTGTTAAGTGGGGTCGAGCTTGTCGCTCAAGCGCAAAGTGGCTTGCGCCTTGCCCGAGACTAAGAAAAAGATCAATGCAGCGCCTAACCGTAACAGGTCATACTCGTCACTTTATCGGAGGTATTGTTTTCGCTTATTGTTAGCTTCAGGGGAGGCACCGCGTGAGAAAGATACGAGGCGCACGCCAAGATTCCGAAATTTCAACGTTGTCAGCATACGCCAAACAACGGCGATCGTCACACAGGAACGCGCTTTCATTGATTCTCGTCTGCACATTTCAACAAGTTGCTTTCTTCTCAAATGCTCGAGTGCCAAACGACCTAGATCGCTATCGGCCAGATTCTGACTGGTGTGGTGTTCAACCCCCGACTCAGTGAGAGGGATAGCGTGCGGGACGGACTCAATTGACAGCGTCTAACGGCAACGCCGTGAGTCACATATGTCCAGTGCCAGCTGAGTTGCTTTTCGAATCAACATATCGCTTCCCCCTCATCGGGTCAGCTGGGATGACCCTGGGGACTCTGCGGGATCTTCCATAAGGAAGCCGATCAGAACAATAAGCACATGGAGATCGAATAGCCAGATTGGTACAGCTGCAGTGGATATTTACAAACTACCGCTCAATGCGGTAAGATGTCCAGGGCCAGGTCACTCAGGCTGCCAGATACGGGCACCTCCACTTCATTCTGAGTGGGGCCTTGCGTGGTCCTCGGTCACCGCCTTGCGTAGATCAGCCTTAAGCGGAACTTCGCGTGTCAAAGCTTGACGCGCGTGCATCTCTGCAGGGTGCCGACTCAGAGCAGAATCTGGGCGTAGGAAATCGACGGTGCTACTCTCAGCTTCAGCTCTCCTCAGGCTCGCGGCGGCTACATCCAATTTCCCAGACTCCTGGTTGAGTCGCGCATCCAGTCTTGGAGCGTGAATCACTTGTGGAGGTTCACTTTTGACTCAAGCGCTCGGTCGGCCGAAGCGCTCACGGATTGATGCTGACTCCTTTGTGGACCATATTGAGCAAGGGCGCGGCAGACGAAGCCGGGTCAAAGGACATCTCAACAATGACTTCGAGGTCTTCTCATTATCTGGTATGCATCTCGAAGAGAACATGGTGTGTTATGTGAATAGGGTATAATATGACAAAAAGAGTGATGATAGTACATAAAGCCAGCCAGGTGCCGTGTTGGCCAGGGCAAAGTTCACAACGGTAGTTGATGGGATCGCCTTTCCAGTAACTCCTGCGGAAACAGTCGAACTTTGCAATACGCCGTCCGTAATCGTACAAGCTACGGATGTTTTCTTGCATGCAAGCGCATCGGCGTTAGTGTCGTTGTAAGTGGCCCAGAGCAACGCGACAGTAGCTGTACTGTTTTGCGTTGGCGGCCCGAGTGAATATTTAGGATTACCGTCCGACCAGTGGTTCAGAGCTAAGCGGCCAGGCGCCTGGGGAACATTAGTGGTGATTGATCTCAAGTAGCTTGCATCGAGACCAAAGTGGACAATATTGGGAAGCCAGACAAAGGACCAATCGTGATATTCCTGATGAAATGCGGCCGTTGTATCATTCCATGCTTCTCGCTGGTAGGTGCTGTTATCAGGATTGCCGTTATCCAGATAAATTTGCGGTTTGACAGTATACAGGAGGGTCGGTTGCTCCCAGCCGTTGATGTGTTCAACATCAACCTCAGAGGAGTCGTTTCTGTAGATGTAGAATGCTGTGACCGTACCCGGTATCTCGCTAGTTCGGAACCATGCATGGTAAGAGCCAAAGGCAAAGGTGGACACCCAAGAGAAGATCTGGGCAGAAGGCACCTGCCCCAGTACAGGGGGTAAGACGCTGAGGTGGAGTCCCTCGTCGGACAGCTGGACTAGATCGGCAGAGAAATTCCTGGAGTAGGGCGCGTCGCTTGATGTGACCTCGTATGTGGCCGGAATGAAGAGATTGCTGAGCTCTGAGCTTGCTGTGGAGCTGAAATTTACGGCGATGAAGCTAGTAAAGATGCTCTTGGTCGGATCGGTGGAGTCGGTAAAGCCACAGTCGCAGTCGTGGACTGTTGGAGGCATTTGTGTGTTGCGCAATATGGAACAAGGCTGTAAAGCTTTTGATGGAGTGCAACAGACGTACACAGCGAAGGGGGAGAACTCCGGAATTTACGCAGGGGACTGATGCAAGCTAACCGTGACCATTACTCACGTCCGCAACTAGCGTGCTTAGCGCGCGGCTCAGTTCCTGTTCAAGTAGCACCCTGCTGCAAAGCAGGTGAGATGGAGTAGATCCTTCGCCTTCTCCGGAGTTGACCTAGCAGCTAGTTGCCGCTTTCTGCAGCGGCGCACCCCAGCCTAGTCTTGGCGTGCATACCGTGCCTAGTCCCAATTAAGCTTTTGATGTCTCTTCGGCACTGCTTGACCAGAACCCATGTGAATGCAATGGCAATGTGCCATCCATGCTACGCCTAGACCATTCAATTGCCTGTGCCCAGGTGTTGTCACTTTCAGCTGTAGTCTAGTTTCTGCAAATTCGGTTGACCATAGCCATGACTCGCCGTGTTCAAGGCCGGGGATTGTGCATTCTCAGCCTTAGACATCGAGAAGCGCAATTTCTGATGTGTCTGGAAGCAGCCACAGAGTTTCAGCCGCAACGCTGCTTTCTTTTCTTTCTGTATATATAGAGTCCTAGAAGACAGCAAGTACCTGCAGCAACTCATTCAAGGTCAAGCCAACTCACTGAACGCGTTCTCCATCAGGCAGCTTGAGCTTCTCTCCACAATATTTGTGATAGTACCCACTCCTCAGCTCAGCAAGATGTCGTCCTCTTCGTCGTTGTCCGGCAAGTCGTCGATAGATGCACTCCCTCTCAATTTGAGATTGTCGGATCTTACACGACAAAGTGCCTACGCGACACCTCTCACATCATGTCCCGATAGCCCGAATGGCGATATGGAAGGTTACTTCCCTGGGTCTGGGCTCAAGACTGCTCATGTGGACGCGAGTGTCGAGCCAATCTACCCAAAGGTTAACAGTGTCTGCTTCGTAGGAGCCGGTTTCGTTGGTAAGTGACTTCCAGTTTGGGCTATTAAACACATAGAGTTTCTGTCTGTTGAGAGACGGTTCGATTGCTGACTTGATTTTGTAGGTGGCCCAACTGCCGCGCTCGTCGCATACCACAATCCTGATATCATGGTCAACGTAGTTGATCTGAGCCAAGAAAAGGTCGCAGCTTGGAACTCTGCCCATCTTCCTATCCACGAAATCGGTCTGCCAAAGATTGTCAGAATTGCTCGAGACGGCACGAGCGATTCCATGATTGATCTTGCTGGTCTCGGCACAGTCAGCATACCAAAGCGAAGCCCAAACCTGACATTCTCAACAAGGGTCACAGAATCCATTGCAGAGGCGGACATCGTATTCATCTGCGTCAACACCCCCACGAAGCTCTATGGTCTCGGCGCAGGAGCAACTGCTGATCTAAGCATTCTTGAGAGTGCTACCAGTATGATCGCTAAGAACGCCAAGGATGGAGCCATTGTAGTCGAAAAGAGCACAGTTCCCTGTGGTACTGCACACATGATTCGAGATCTTGTAAGTTTCTTATCCATTCTCATCCTTGTATCGTCGCTAACCATCTTTCCTTTGCACAGCTCGATTTCCACCGTCCCAACGCAAGATTCGAGATTCTCAACAATCCTGAGTTTCTGGCAGAAGGCTGTGCTGTCGACAACCTCATGCACCCCGATCGTATCCTCATCGGCAGTTCGACTACACCTGAGGGTCTCAAGGCGGCCAACACACTCAAGGGTGTCTACGCTGCCTGGGTCCCAGCACAGCAAATTCTGACTGTCAACACATGGTCGTCGGAATTGACAAAGCTGGTCGCGAACGCTATGCTTGCACAACGTATATCAAGCATCAACGCCGTATCAGCGCTCTGCGAAGAACTCGGTGCTGATGTCCAAGAACTCAGCCTAGGTCTCGGCGCAGACTCTAGGCTTGGAAAGCGTTTCTTGCACGCAGGTATCGGTTTCGGTGGCTCATGCTTCGAGAAGGATATCCTGAACCTGTCTTACATGGCGCGGTCGATGCATCTTACTGAAGTTGCAGACTACTGGATGGGAGTGTTGCACATCAACAACTACCAAAGGCAAAGATTTGGCCGCAAGGTCGTGCATGCCCTCAACGGCTCTCTGAGAGGGAAGAAGATCGCAGTCCTTGGTTTCGCCTTTAAGGAAAACACCAACGACACGCGCAACAGTGTCGCAGTGCACCTCATTGCCGAGCTTGCAGCTGAGATGCCCGCAGAGATCTCAGTCTTTGACCCTGGCTGCTCAGTCGTCGGCATTGAGGAGGAGATCCGCAGGCTCGGTCTCAGCGATACCCAGATGCAACGCATCAAGGTGCGCGAACACTGGAGGGAGACCGTCGTCAACGCGGCTGCAGTGTGTGTCCTGACACAGTGGGATCAGTTCCGCTACCCACCCGTGGCTTCGGTCGCAAGGGCACAAGCCAAGGCTGCGAAGCCATCAGAGTGCACAAGCATCTCTGAGAACGACAGCTGGCTCGGCAAGGACAAGCTCACCGAGATGGACATCATTGAGATTGAGAAGTTCGTCACCCGACAAGGTGGCAATGTTTGCGAAGACCCTCTTAACCGATTCACACCCGAGAGCGAATGCGCGGCTGACTGCACAGACTGCCGGGCGAAGCAAGTCGGTATGAAGGAAGGCGAGACTGTTGACTGGACAGAAGTCGCCTCACTTATGTGCGAGCCTCGCTGGGTATTCGAGGGTCGCAACGTTGTGGATGGTCCCAAGCTAGAGCAGTTGGGTTTCCGTGTGCGGGCAGTTGGGAAGGCTGCCTCTTCGTAGTTACTTTTCTTTTTACTGTTTCGACTGGCTTGCTGGAGTAAGAGGTATGTGCATATAGACTGGTTCTCTAATTAACGTCACTTATGAGCAATTTTCTTACCTAGACAAATTGTTTACTTTTACTAGCTCTGCTAATACTATATCTTCGCGAGTGCAGGTATCAGAAGCGTTTTATGTTCTGAGCACAGGTCCAAGGTGCGCAACTGCAACATACTGATACTATACGAAGGTGCATCATCACACGAATCGAATACGAATGACCAGGGCGGCTTGGACGACGACTTGAACATAACAAGTTGGGATATCGTCTGCCGACGAGGCGATGGCTAATCTTGCACAATCAGCCTGAGCCCGTCAGCATCCTGGACCAGAAAGGAGGGCGAGAAGAACACCTATTCGTTGGTTCTGCGCCTGCCACAACTTGAAGTTAGTGTCAAATCCAATGCCCATTGATCGAACTAGATCCCCGAGCGGGTAAATGGTCACGTGTGTGTTGCATTCGGTCCTTGTTTAGGAGCCGAGAGACTCCGGTTCCCTTGGAGCGGAAGCTTCCTCGGCCCACAAAAGAGTTTTTGCGGTGTGGATGTACACTCCAGCGACAGACTTGCTGTGGTAGATTGCCACCCGCTGATCGTAAGCCACAAGGCTCATTAGACCGTATATGTGGTCGTGGAATTGAGCAAATGGTCCCGGTCCAGAGTCAAGAGCAAGGAGCTAGAGCACCTTGTGTGAGTCATGACGTACGCTCGAGTGTGCCCTCTGGGTTGTCCTTGTAAGAAGCATCATCTTTGTTGTTCCAATTTGAGCCCATAGTATCGAATGCTGTACATCCTGGAAAATCGCCCCAATGGAGCCGGTGGCCTTCCTGCACTAAGACAAATATCCGAGGCGGAAAAGAGATCTCTTGCACGACCCCAAGGCGAGTAAAGTGTTCTTGTTCCAGGATTGGCATAAAAACATTCAAGTAATGTCACAACGTGCAACAGTAGGCAAGAAGTGTAATTAAGCCTAGAGAAATACTACTAGGAGCTTATAATATATAAAGTTAAGGTAAGCATAAAGGCTACTAAGGTAGAGCACTTACCAAAGCTATAGAACTAAGTTAATACTATAGTATCTTTAGTAATCTTCTTACTAGTAATAGTAAAGCTTACTACTAATAATATAATAACGCTCTAAGTACCTATCTAAGTACTTAAGAAGAAGCTTGCTCTAATAAATATAAGTACCTAGAACTAGGTTAAGGCTAAGTATAGCTAAATAAGAAAGAACTACTCTCTTTAAGTAGTACTAGAAGTAGTTATACATTTATATAAGAGCTAAGTTATATAAGCTTATAGAATTTAATTAAGTGCTTACTAAATAAGACTTTCTAGGTACCTTAAGATATAGAATTATCTTAGAGTAAGCTTATACTATAAACTAAAGAATTATCTAGAATAGTATTATAAGGCTTAAAACACTTAATTTAGACTGAGTTAATAGAGTCTTTAGTAGTTTAATATACAAGTATACTATTAGGTTAAGTAAGAATTACTATTATAATCCTAAATATTTAGAACCTATATTAAGAATTATAGACCAATACGGCACAGCAATTACAAATACTAAGGGAGAATTATAAGTAAGTAAATAAGTTAAGTTAGTAATTAGTATTTAGTAACAGACTGTATAAGGTTATATATTGTAATTAGTCTTAGTATAATTAGTCTAATTAGTACTTAGTGTAATTAGTAATTAGTTTAATTAGTGCTTAGTGTAATTAGTATAATTAACACTACTAAGCAAACTATATTACTAATTAGTATATAGTATATAGGAACACAACGCTTATAGTTTATATTTAACTTAAGTAATTAAGTTTATTATTAGAATCTTAACCTTATAGATAATAAGTTATATAGTATATTACTCTTCTATTACCCTAAGCTACTATATTAGACTTTATCTAGGTACCTTACCCTACCTAATCCTAACGTACTTATCCCTAAGACCTAACTTAAACTAGTACACTTTTAGACTTCGTCTAGTACAACTTTAACAATTACCTAGGTATAATTATAATATTTGGAAGCTAGTAAGATATCACCTAAAAAGACCCTATTAGTAAGATAAGGGGCTTAGATACCTCTAGATAAACCTACCCTTATATATAAGGGTATAACTTATAAGTAGAACTAGCTAAATACTAGGGGCTTAAAACTACTATTCCAAGAAGATTCTTACTACCTATTAAGATAAGTAAAAGATGTTACTAAGATATCTATTAGAAGCTTAAACTAATAAATATAGAGATATTAAGAAGGTAATTAAGTAGCTTAGATAGATATTAGGTACTCTACTAGTAATTATAGTATTAATGTAAAGTTACTCTAATAGTACTACGTATAAGTTTAGGTTCTTTAGTAATATAGAAACTACTTTAATTAACTCTAAGATAATAGAAATTTTCAATAACCTAAAAGCTATAGTTAAGAAGACTAGAGTATATAACCTTGTAGACTTTAATACTAACCTATTATATAGTAGTATAATTTTAAATAATAGAGTATTTATAACGTATTCTATAAGTAAGTTATATACCTAAGTAAGTTATCTACTTAATACTACTAACCTGCCTATATAGCAACTTTATAAACTACTTTAATAATTAATTATAGTTTATAGAGTATATTTATAACGTGTTTTACTATTAAGTTAGTAACCTTATTAAGTTAGTACCTTACTACTATCTTAATACCTGTATAGTAACACTACTTAGCACTATAACAGTTTATTATAATTATTAGAACATTTTAATATTATTTAAAAGTGTTACTATTATCTACTTCCTTAGGTTTAACCTTATAGGTAGAGAAATTATATCTAGTCTCCTTATAACGCCTGTAGTGTTACTCTATGTATACCCTCTTTATAAGCGTCTTAACCTTATTATAACTCCTACCCTCTTTTATAGCAACTAAGTTAGCTACTTTACTAACTATAAGCATCTCCTCTATGTATATACAGCGCTGCTTATAGGTCTTACACTTAGTAGTAGCTTCTATAGTATCTTAAAGGTAGCTTATTTCCTCTTATATTAATACTATGTTATAAGCTATCTACTAAGCGCCCTTTACTAACTATTTAACCTACTTATCTAATAAACTTGCTAGAGACCCTTAGTAGATTTTTATGAATTTTTAGATTAAAGTTAACTATGCCTTTACTTTATAGACGTTACGCGGCGTCTACGCCTCCTAGGTAATATTATTACGTTTTAGTAGAGTTAGCGTATAGAGTTATATATTAAGCTTTAATAATACTACCTCTAGGTTATATAGGACTAGCCTAGTACCCTTAAAGCCTACGTAAATATTCTTTAGTATAAATGCCTTCTTAAATATTGCTTTAAAGGCTAGTAGGAAGGTTTCTTTATTAACATAGTAGATATAACTACGTACTAAGGCTAAGATCTTATTACTATATATACGCTTTAGTATTAAGAAGTAGGTAATGTTTAGTAGCTATAATAAGTATAATAAGTATAAGGGTATATAGAGAGTTATTATCTTCTTCTCTTTATAAAGATTCTAGAACTTTATAGAATAGTAGCTCTTATAACTATTAATAATTAGTAGCTAATAGACACTAACAGGCTTTATATATATATTAAAGTAGTAAAGCTAGGTAAGTGCTAGATTGTTATTAGTCTAGCTAGTAGGACTAATATTAATAACCTAGTCCTATAGGAGGTCTTTAGTAAACTAGTTAGAGATTAGAACTTTACCTACAAGGATAAGGAATAGTAGGATTACCTTCCCAATTATACTAATACCTTGTACTAGAGTAATCTACTTGTAATTACTAGGCTAGAGTTTCTTTTATTACTTAGGCTTCTTTAAGCTTGTAACCACTAGCTAAGATAATATCTTACTTATTAAGAAGCTAGACTTATTAAAGTTGTATATATCCTTGTCTATAATACTGTACTTCGCCTTTATTAACTAAATAAGCGTGAACTAGGGCTAGATAATTGTTAAGTCCTTACAGGCAGCTTACTAGTAATTATATAGGTAGCTTTATTGCGTTTATAGCTTAGGTATACATTAAATAAACCTATTAACCTAGTTCTTACGAATAGTATTACTACTATACTTTTTTAGTAAATTATCTGCTATATCTTGTACGTCTGCCTTAGAGAGGGCTAATCTATAAGTAGACGCTTTAAGTATACGCTATATAATAACCTCTTCTTCTAGCTTTGTAAGGTGCTTTTAGTTTAGCTTGTAGTCGCGTTAAGGGCGTCTTCTAGCGCATTAGTTAATAAGTATACTTTATAGGACTCTGTAAATTACTATAGCACATTTACTACTCTAGATTTATTATAAATTAATATCTTTAATAGTAAGCTGTAGGCTACTTTTAGTATAAGTTGTTTAGACTTTGCGTAGTTATAGCATTTTTAATATTATTACGCAGGCGTTTAGATAGTAGTAAGGTACTAACTTAATAAGGTTGCTAACTTAATAGTAAAACACGTTAGCTATATTAGGCTTAAGAAATATTATTAGTAGCTTTATAATTACTGCCTAAAAAGGCGCTTGTAAGAAGATATAGAACTTTATAAACGTTTTTAGAGTAAAATAAATTTTTTAAAACTAAATTAGCTATAAGATTAATAAATATAAAAGGCTATAGGTATATAGAAGTAATTAAAGTATAATTATTAGTAATAAACTAAACGTATAGAGGAACGTAGGATATAATAATATAAGATATAGAACTATTAGTATTCTAAAGACTATATTAGTATTACTATATACTAGTGCTGTAGATATATTAATAAAAGTCTATATATAGATTTTTAAAGGATTATAAATAGTGCTACTATAGAATTAATAGTATAAGAAGAATTATAGAGAGTAAGTACGTGTAGATTAGTATTACTATTCTATCTAGATTAGCGCTGTATAGAGTAGATCTACTTTTACAGGACATTATATAAATAATACCTAATTCATATTAATAACATTAAAGAATATACTAAGTAGGATAATAGTATATATATATATTATAAAAGAAATTAGTATATCTAATCTAAGTACATTATTTAACTTAGATAAGAAGCCTTAATAGAGGAACCTTAGTCTTTACTACTATTATTGCATTAAGACTTTAGAAAAAGTAAGTAATATAGAGTAAGATATATATAACACCCTAAGAGGTCCTATATATTACTAAAATATTAAAACCTAGATTTATCGTAGTAGATAGTTATAAAGAATTATAATAGAGTAAAGAATATATTATATTAGTAGCTAAGTACTATCTTATAGATAATCTAGTAAGATATATGATTTACTTATAGATTACGTAATAAAACTATTAAAATAGTATAGAAATATTAGTGGAATAGCTAATCTATACCTTTACTAACTTATAGCTATATTTATTTTTAGTAGGCGTTAATAGTATAGTAATTCATTTTAAAATATAATTACTATAGATTATATAGTTTAATACTAAGTAGATAGGGTTTATATCTTATTAAACAATAGTAGAATAATATATTAGAGCTAGGCTTCTTAATCGAAATTCTATAGACCTAGTAGTTAAGACTCTAGTATAAGAGTAACTATATTAGTAGTAACCTAAGTAAAATACAGCATAAAGTCCTATATATATACAAAGCTAAGAGTATTAAAGTATAGTTTCTAAAGCATACACATCTAGATAAAGTTAGTAATAGCAAGACACTAATAGAAAAGAAGTATACTTTAAGAATTATATAAGAGCGCGTAGTTAGCTAGAAACAAGGCAGTAAAGGTCAAGCAGCGTTTAGTTAGGTTTGAAGATATGCTGATTAGGGTTACAAGGGAGCCGATAAGGCATGGACTGCGACGAGGGCTTCTATTAGAAGAAAATTACTCTACTATACTTCTCCAAACCACCACTGCAAAAGACCGTCCTCGCTACGAAGCTCTATACACCAACCTCAAACCGGACCTAACCATGTGATAGTGAACTATCTTGTGCATGTATCATGAAAAATCGTGCGAGCTAATCTGTTTAGATCAGGATGACGTGCTTGGCAGCAGGAACAGCCTTCTTCGTGGCGCTGCGGCGCATAAGCGTACCACCACGCTTGACGTATCCAGCAGAGGGGGTACCGTACTCCTCAATGGGCTCGTAGTAGTCTGAGGATGGGTCTGCACCATGTGGCTTGGTAGTGGAAGCGGTGGGGTAAGCCTCCTGGATGGTAGACGAAGTGGTAGGATAGCTGTCCTTGGAAACAGATTCGGTAGGGTAAGATTTTACAGGTGTGGATGATGCGGTGGAATAGCCGTCCTGCGCACTGGAAGACGCGGTTGGGTAGCCATCCTTGTCAGAGACAGGACCAGTGGGGTGTGGCTCTTTAGAAGAAACCTTAGCAGTGGGGTAGGTATCCTTTCCGACGCTGTTGGTAGGAGTAGGGATGGAAGCTGAGTAGGTAGAGGTCTTCTCGTAGCTGCAAGTGTAGGCCTGGTTGCTTTTGGTAATGGTAACAGTCTCCTTGCTGTGGTGGTAAACGCCTGGAGGGTAGACCTTGTTGGTAGGGAAGTGGCAGGTCGTCTCATGGTCGTACTTGGTTATGGTAGGTTTAGCGATAGTGTAGTACTTGTTAGGCTGATCAGCAGTAATGGTGACGGTCTTGTAAATGGTCTTGACCTCGGAACCCTTTGTCTCATAGGCCCCGTAAGAGGCAGTGATGGTGGTGGGCTTGGTCACGTAGGTGCTGGATCCACCATAGGTGACGGTTTTGCCAGCAGGAGCATGGTACGTGCCCTGAGCCGGGGCGGTGTACGACTGCTTGACAGTTTGGTCGTACTCTGGGATGGTATATGTTCCAGGATTGGCGAATGTGGTTGGCTTCGGGGTAGGAGCACCGTAGGTGTTGATCGCGTTGTAAGTGTTCCATTTGCCGTTCTTAAACTCCCTGATCTTCTGAGGCTGGTACTTGGTCTCACCCTGACCGGAGCAATCCTTACCGCAGAGACCGGAGCCGGGATAGCCAGGGATAGCTGAAGGACCGAGCTGCTTGTAGGGGATTTCACAGATCCTCTCGTACTTCTCAGTCCAAGTCTTGGTGTACGGCTTGGCAGAGGAGGTAGCATTCGAGCCGTAGGGAGCAGCGGAACCAGTGGGAGCAGTGTAGCCAAAGCCAGTCGAGGTGTGAGTGATGGTCGAGATATAGTGTGAGACAGTGACAGGCTCATCGGTCTTGGTGACGGTGCATGGCTTGCCCTCGCCGTCAGTGATGACGGTGGAAACGAAGAGGTATGAGCTATAACTCGAGGCGTCCGACACGTAAGTGGGAATGGTCTGGTACTGGGAGGTGACCGTGACTGGTGCGTAGGTGCCACCTGGTGTGATAGTAGCATAAGCCTTGGCCGGGAAGGACTGGCTGTAGGCGTATTCGGTGGCAGCCGCGGCACCGGCGAATAGGACAGTGTAGCTCTTCATTTTGGTTTATTGTCGTAGGGTATTAATATTAGATAGCTGGCTATTGTGCGACTGGTGGTAAAGAGTGATTGTAGTTGGTAAACACAAGAACGAAGGACTGGTCACTCAGAAAGCTTGGGAGGCTGAGTGCGAGGATGCAGCTTGTCGGTCAAAGATTGACTGAGGTGAGTAAGAAACATTGGGAGACACAAAGGCAAGTTTAATAACCACTGCACTGGACCATGAACTGTCCCTCCCTGATCATCCGAACAAGACAGCTTCGATACTCTTCCCCTGGATTCGGCATAGAGTTACAGTAGCGTGGTAGGTAACCTGGACGCCGAAGACTCCACTGCGGCTCCTCCGTAATATCGATAATGGCAATTTATTATTGAGGCAGGGCTAAGCAACTCACTCGGGTCATGAAGGTACACATCAATCACGGAGATCAAATTTTCACAGGTTTAAGACGGTTTGCCAAGCGAAGATGGCGTTCGAGGCTGGCTGATGGAAGAGGATCATCATGAGGTTGGCCGACGAAAAGGGGCCTCGCGTAAGCGCTCGCGTGCCAAGTTTCTGCTTTGGGCTTTAGTCATTGTTCTGAAATGAGCATGTGGCTTGTCGGAGACTCGAGCACGAGCTGAAGCAGGAGCCGAAACTCAGTGATCAGGGTTAGGCGAGCGCCTGTGAATCGATTCGTGTTCCTGCATATGGGAAATGTGTAATGACTACACCGCCGCCAGCCACAGGATTCCAAGATGCTTCCTTATTCACGCCTTCGTATTGCTTCCGTGGTGGAGGCTATCCTACCGGGACACGATGTCCCAGCTGCAGCAGCTTCTCTATCTGGGTTCAAGTTAAACGATGGGCAAATGCAAATCTGCACCCTCCAGTGGAAGTTCTGCTGCTATCTATTCGGCATGTTTACTTGGAACGGGAATGTCTTACAATTAGAAGGATGACGCTCGAGCATGGTCAATGTAGTGCAATGGTGGTAGATTCTCGATAGGATCTTGAAGGCGTAAGCTAAACAATATGCTTTGTGCGAATAGACTCGCAAGATTAACAATGAACTTTCCAATGGCCTCTAAGATACGCATGCACAACAACTGGCGATAGATGTATAGACAGAACATTACTGGGTATAGACGAATTTTCCTGTAGCGTTGACTACATCTCGAAGCTCGAGGGCTCGGGCAATAGCCCTTCGAACAATGTACTCATTACCTTCCTCAGCTGTTTTAGCTCTTCTTCGTTTTGTGTGACAACATCATCGTTCAGACAAATCTGACCTGAGGTCTTCTTATGCTTCAGGTACACTCTGAGGAGCGCATGCTCCGCTTGTTCCGCATCAGTAACCATGTAAAACGCGGCATCCGGCTGAACAATGGTGTACTGGTACTTCATCAAAGCCTTGACGACAGTGGCGCGCTGCGCAGGCTTCTTGGTCTGGTGAGGCAGTAGTGGGCCTAGTCCTGCTCGTCTTCTGTTCAAGATAAGTTTGAGCAGACAGTCGCCGCATCGCGGAGACTCTCGCGAAACCCTATCGAAAACAGCGGCTGCAGAGAACACAGGACTACGAGCTTGGGCATCGCTTGACGGCAAAGAGAAACCGGGCGCCAAACAATCCTCTGTTTCAAAAGCATCGCAATCGAGATCCTTCGTCATCAAAGGGCCGTCTAACGATGTCCAGAGAGCATCTGTGTTGACCTTGGGTGGTTCTAAACCAGCCTGTGCGAGATATTCTCCCATACGATACCAGATGCGGTGACGGTATTGTTCGGGTGTTTCGTTACCCATTCCCTCGGCAAGCTCACGAAGTATTTTCTTTCGCTCGTTCCAATCGAGGTAACCGTCGTCATTCTGGTCACTACGAAGCATAACGTAACTCCACAGCAGCGCCTCTCGGTGTCGTTCCATGGTGTAATGGAACATGACATACCAGGAGTAGAGTTGAAAGCCAGTCTCGCCACGGAAACGCTGGAAAGCACTTCGGAGAGCAGACCTGGGGAAGCTGGTAATGGCTTCTTTAGCGATGCTTCGTGATAGTGAGTGTCCAAAATGGACTTGGCCTTTCCTTTTGCGAGCGCCGAATCGTCGATTTAACAACCACGAAGTGTAAATGAGGAACGGTTTCTCTCCAAACCGTGCGGCATCTTCAGCTGAGGGCGGCCTCAGAGTATTGTACGCGTTGTCCTTGAAGCCCATGGTAGGACCGAAGAGGGGTGAATACAAATCAGAAGCTGAATGAGGCTTGCCGAGAATCATGTCATCTGACAAGGCGAACAACTGCAACTATTAGCTATTGGACAGCATGGTTACAAGGCAGGTACTCACCCTGTCTGTCTCTGACTTAGTGTTGTACAGTTGATTTTCGATAGTCAGCGAATCAAAAGTCGGTAAACACTTCTGTTCCTTAGGGCCGAAAAATTCCTCCTGAGACAGGACTTGAACTTTTTCCAAATCTGGTTTGAGCCACTGTGGACGCTGCTTGCCCATTGTGTTTGACCCTTGATTCTGAAAGGCGTTGACCAAGATCTGGATGCGGTTGGTAAAAGAGCCTGCGTACTTCTCCACGCTTCGCATGGAATACCGAAGCTCATCCCACTCCCGATAACGATTTGTACCATGAGACGCCATCCACTCGCCTTCTTCGTCGTTGAGGGTCGAATTGAGCTCATATGGCCGCATGGTATCTTGCAGCTCCGGCTGTGAACCGTTGACCCCTGCTATGATTAGATCAGGTCAATAATCGAGTAAGGACAGCTTACAATTGTAGACGAAGTCGATCTTCGGCTCCTGGAGCTTCGGTCCACTGTAACGAGCCTTTGCTATCCACTCATCTTCCCAGCCCTCAAGCACAATATCCTTCACAGACTCCTCAAATGGCACATGGATCATATCCGGAAGGGCGTCAGCCTTCTCCCTTAGACTGTCACACTCGTCCCAGGAAGGGAAGGTGTATCTGTCTGACCACGGTCTCATCGCTTCGAGCGCTTGAATCGGAGCTTGTAGCTCGTTGCTCAGAACGGCGGTTTGCTCTTCTACATTTGTTTCGCCCCCTACAGCATCTTCAGCAAGTTGATCTTTGTTTGCGTGGTCGGCATCCACAATCTCGCCAACTTTCTCACTCGAGCCGAAGCGAGCCTGCCCGCTACCCGCAAATTGAGAATGCTCGGAATCCGACAACTCCGTATCGTCATCAGGATGGCTCAGCTTGGCAGCATGCTCCACATTGTCGGAATTGTGGCCCTTGATAGTCTCAATGGTGTCAATGTCGTGTTCTTCGGAGTTGTCTTCAAAGGACAGCCCTTGTGCAATGGCCTCGCCCTTTTGCGCGGGCGGTGCTGCTTGAGGTGATGGGGACGGTTGGCGTTTGTCTTCGATGTTTTCGACCCGCGGCGATGGCAGGTGCTTGTGGTGATCGCGTGCGTGCGGTATTCGCAATGTATGTGATTGCTTATCAATGAGTTCTGGCGATGTGCGCAGATTTATCTCATGTGCAAAGTCCTTGACATCAGACTTCGCAGCTCGTGATGTGGCCAAGGCCCCCGACTTCCACAGGCCAAGGACGACGATGACAAGAAGGACGTAGTAATACTTCTTGAACGAAGTCCGTCGCCGGTACGATGGATATGTGTGACCCAACATGGTGAGCGGAAAGGGTTCTAGAGAGAGAAAGAAAGAAAGAAAATAATACCGACTGAATAAGAGAAAAGACTGGTCAGATGCTGCACCGGAAGTGAAAGAGCGTGATGCAGACACAGTTCCGGAGTCTGATAAAAAAGTAGCGCATCTCGATAGCGCCTCAAGATTACACGATTTCCCAAAGAGGAGCCGTGTCGTGTGCCTACTGTGACGAGTCAAGAACAGGGTACCGCAGAACCGTCGGTCTACACGCAGGCGGCCAGTCGCCGACGCCGGCCAGAAAGGTCGTCCTGCCCTGGTGTCAAGATCTGCAGGTCGCCTTTTTCCTTAGTTCAACCAGGTGCCAGTCAGCTACATTTTAGCCGCGAGGCGTCGCTCAGCTACGAAGAAGCAAGTGGGCGTGAGGTCGCGACCTGCAGAGTGCGCAGTGTGGTAGAAGCGCTGACCGATCAACGCAGGGGGCGGTTCGGCAACGCATGGGGCATGCCACGGCGTTCCCGGCACACCGGCGCCTCACCAGACCGCTTCCCCGGTACCTGACGCCTCGAAGCCAATTAGCTTCACGCTAGAATAGCAAAACGAGCTACACATGCAGGGGCCTAGTTTTTCCGCTGTCCCACTCTAGCTTTACTCCTGTGTCGGCGGGAGCGCTTGCCATTTCGCTATCGACTCATGCTATTACAGCGGCAAGCACCATCGGCCCATAGTCAATGAGTTTGCCCTTTCCCTTCAACAAATCTAATACCTACGTGGACGCTTTTGTTCCCATGAATTGACGCAACTGCTGGACACATTCTTTCCATCAAGTTCAAGTTCAGTCGCTCACTTGGTAACGTGCAGGGAGGATGGCCCACGAACGACTCTGCAATGATTTGCCAACCCATCGAACACAACATATTCAGCGCTGGCAAGGTCTTCCCAGCACTACCCGAACACTGAGGTTGTGCGCCCTAATCATCTTCGTTTTTCTCACGTTCGGCTTTGTCCAGCGCCAGGGAGTTTCTTCCTCTGTCTCCCACTATGTTTCAAGGCCAACAATAGGACCGATCACAACATTCGACAATCCAGTCCAACAGAGCAGTGTAGTGCTTTCATCGACCAACGGCGCTGAAGAGCAGCGCCAGCCACCCTCACTTGGAAACTCAAAATCTGAGCCCTCAGTATCGCAGGGTGCATCGTCGGATGGCCCATATCCTAAGTTCGGAAAGTGCACCGCCACCTTCGGAGAGCCGGACCCACCATATGAGGCCGCCATCGCTTCCCACAATCTTCACAACGAGCTCCATGGCTATCCGCATTTCATCCTGCGCGAGCACATGATCCGAGGCCTGTGGTCTAAGCACGGCTGGATCATGACTATCATCGGACAAGAGCTTGCGAAACCAGAGGATCAAAGACTGAAATGGCTCTTGTGGCACGATCGCGACACCGTCTTGATGAACCCCCAAGTTCCCCTGGATATCTTTGTACCGCCAGAACCACAGTTTAGCCACATCAACCTACTAGTTACAAATGACCGAAACGGACTGAACAATGGTGTATTTCTGATTCGTGTCAGTCAGTGGAGTTTCAAGCTTCTTGCCAGCGCATTGAGTATCAGGGAGTATCAGCCAGAGATTCCCTTGAAATACACAGAACAAAGCGGTATGGAAGAGGCTATCAAGCGGGTAAGATCCATCACCTTGAGTGCATGCCATGGCAGTCACTAATTGCTTTTCCTAGCCCTGGTGGTCACCATCCGTAGCATACGTTCCACAACGTTGGTTCAATGGCTTCCCGCCCGATGATGACATCGCCCGTGACCACAAGCCGGTGCATTCACGCGAAGGCTCGCTACTCATCCACTTTGCCTCGAACCGCGATGGCTTACGTCCTGAGCGCATGGCGAAATGGGGCGAGGTTGCCAAGAGTCGCAACGAAACATGGGATAAGCCGGTAGAGGAGACAGATTACCTAGAAGAGATCGCAGAGTATTGGGAAAGAGTTGCTAAAGGCGAGTCATACGAGAAGATAAATTCGGATATTGGGCGTCGGGCATGGGAGGAGAAAGGTATTAAGAACGTAAAGAAAGTGGATGGGAATATGTGAAAAGCTGACGCAGATACATGGATGGTATACTATTGAGTATAGGCTCAAACTTGACGCTCTGTTACAATAGAATGCATTCACTTTGACGCTGCCTTGAGGTTCTACTCTTCCTTGATATGAATTCTTACAATGCATGAATACTGATACTTCGAGGTTATTCTCTTCTGAAGCTGTACTTCTCTCCGTTCTGTCCTCTTAGAGCAAGACCCCTGGAGAATACATTGTACCTGTATCTTTGGTACACAGAGCAGCGAGGCAGCATGGTATAGCGAAGATCGATTCGATCGCAGTGCATCCTCTTAGCGGCGTCCAGTGGCCGCTTGACCTTGAACAAATTCTGATGTTTTCCCCTCTTAGCGAGGCCCCTATTCTCGATGTTGTTGTCATCGTATCTTCTCGATCTTCTCGATTGGCAAAAGTGTCAGGTGATGCATTTGTACGTGCAGGAGCTGGCTCGGTAGCTACGTAGAAGTGTTGGAATTGAGTGTGGATCTCGTAAGGTCCATTGATGCGCACCCGTGCGCGGGCATCTTTGACCAAGACTCTAAAACTCTCAATATGTAAACAATCGTAACTCAAAAATGACGCATCTTTGTGGGATGTTGGCTTTTGCGATCAAGTTTCGAAGACTCACTGCATTTTATGTATCGTAACAGTAAGATTTCTCATGCGCGATCAGCGAAAAAAAACTCGCCTAATGGCGATGGACGCTCGGCGCTTTAGCCAAAGACATAGCTATATTGCCGGCTACCTGCACTTGAAATTCACACTCATCTTAGGGAACGTAATATTTACTGGCTACTGACATGTATTCCGCTAATTGTTCCATGGTTGCAAGTCAAGTCTGGACCAGAGATCAACGAACCTGCTACACTGCTCTATACGTCATTACCAAAAAAAATCTGAAAATCGGCCACAATGCAGGCGTGAGAAACCTATTCAAATATCCTCAATGTAGCGTGAGGCGATAAAGAGGGATGATTTGTTCTAGGGACTATGGTTGAAGAAGATTCGGAAATCACCAATGATTCGAAAGTCTCCTCTCGCGCCCCTCCCAGAAACCCTCCATCCTCCATCGGATCGACATTGCAAAATCCCATAATTCCGGAAAGTCATCGAGTTCCCAGAATTTCGAATGCAGGCTGGCAACGCCAGCTTCTAAATCCTTTTGCGTCGCCCAATTAATGTTCCAGTGCCAGTCCACATGCGCCCAGGGCATGTTGCCGTCCCTCCGATGTGCATACATCCACAAACCTTGCTCCGGAAAACGCCCATTGTAGCGACCCTCCATCTCAGGTTGCGCAAGTGCGACATAATAGTTGAAGAGCTCTTCATCTGGGCGAAAGAGGACGCAACCAGCGTTGATGGCGTTGGTTATGGGTGGAGGTATAGTATGATTGTAGCCACCAGAGCCAGATTTGGATGCGAATACATAGGAAGTGGGTTGCTGTGGCTCATCCGAGGGTACTGCCTTGGGGCCTGTATTATTCTTATTATATTGGACCTGGCCAGCCGAGTCGTTGAATATGCCTGGTCGTAGCCGTCAGTTTTCTGAAATATAAACGCAAGAAACAAGACTGACCATCCATGGGCTTTGCGAGCAGCATGTCCGAGTCCAAGAACAGGACTCTATCGAATTGTGTGAGTTGAAATAGACGCAGCTTCGTCAATACGTCTTGCCACGCCTTCCTTGTCTTGGTTCTCAGAGAAAGTTTCTTGACCTCGATGACCTGCGCCCCGTCGGCCTCCAATCGCTGTCGTTTCCGTTGAGTAACATCTTCGGTTACGAGAATCACGAATGGATATCCATTGTTGGTTCGAGTGATCGGGTCATGAAGAACCTGATAAATGAGCATTCGAGTGCCGACGTAATAGAGATCGTCGTCATCTTGAGCGCCATTTGGTACATTCGCAGGTGCTGCAAGGAATGCGGCATAAGCGTAGTTGTTTGTAGAATTGTTTGAGTGGAATCCGAGAGAGTGAGTGCTGGCCGAGCTGCGAAAGATGGTAAGAAGCAGGAAGATGAAGAGCAACCCGATGGCTGCACTCTGCACAACCAAGCCATTAGAACGTGATGAGAAGTTTATTGACGACATTACAAAGGAGTGTTCGATTGAGGACGATTATGAGGGGCAGTGCGACAGTATCAACATATCCTTCGCTAAGTCTTGATGTCCCTATTCGGACTCGCAGGGCGGGCTGAGAAGCAGCCACGCCACGCTACGACTGGTTTCAGTTGACGAGGCCCCCCTGCATTATGTGCGCCACGTTCCAGTCGGCCTAGGCGCGGATGGCCCGATTGCTTATTGAACAGCCAGAATACGGCAATTACCAGAGTGCAGAGAAAATTGTAGCTAGTTGTGTCTGTGCAGATCGAAGTTCTGCCCCACTGTTTTACCTTCGTGGACTAAACGAGATCCCAGCGTTGCGCCTCGAAAAGATAGCAATGGAAAATTCCGGTCCATGTCGGCGCATCGTTTGTCCCCGCGCAGCGGTGATTGACAGCTTGGAGGCAACTGCTCTGGAGGAAAGGGAGTCACGCGAGGCGACGAAAGGAGTATAACCATTGCTGCAAGGCACCGTGTCTATCTTCAGCTGTGCCGTCCTTATGATGCTCATCTACAGATCTTTCAACGCTGATAAGTAGCACAGATCTGTTCAGTCGTCAAAAAACCCTCCAACAAATTCATTATACTCCGCAGCCTGCACCGGGACCCCGTCCTTCACCCTCAAAAGCCCTGACTGTCTGTTGAAATCTAAATCTCATGATAACCATTGAAGAAGCCTTCCATCCTCCATCTGCTTTTGCGCAGCACGTCACTCATCTTCTGTCCACTATACTTTTTCCAGTACTTCTCGTGAAATGTAGCAATACCATGCTGGTAGTCATTGAACGATGGTGAGTTGATAGTCCAGTCGGGATCAACCTGTTTCCACGGCATGTTGCCCTCTCGATTGTGGACGTAGTTCCAGAGATCCTGCTCGGGCGATCCACCTGGAAATTTTCCTTCAGTAGCTCCAACAGATAGGTAGTGTTCGAACATTTCCTTCGATGGCTTCAAAAGTACAAAGCCAGCATTTAGGCGATTTCCCCTCTCGGATGGGTAAGGATGGTCAGCTTGGCTGGGGCCAGAATTACCAGCCATGATATAAGTCGCAGGTTGTGGCGACTCATCGCTGTAGATTTTGTTCGGATTCTGCTTGTTGTGGGAGAGCTGCGCAGCCGGGTCGTCGAAGATAGAATCCAAGCGTTTTGTGACGACAATGTCTGTGTCGAGCAGAAGGACTTTGTCGAACTGAGTGAGCTCGAATATACGCAGCTTGTCCATAACTTGTGCCCATCTCTCCTGTCGAGGCTTGATCCAATCGAATTTGACTGGCGCCACTTCGATAACCTGGGCTCCATCCTTTCTAAGTTGTTGGCGATTTTCTTCAGACACCTCCTTGGTTACCATCACCACGAAGGGAATAAAAGAGTTGGTCCTGGTTTCAGCGCAATGCAAAAGTTGGTATATCAGCATTCGAGTGCCGGTGAAATAGTGATCCTCCTGATCGAAGAGGCCTCGCTTGTTGTCCCTTTTGCTGTTGCTGTTTGCTGCCAGAAACACCACAAAGGCATTCTTGCTTGTACCCGAAATTGTCAAAGCAGGTACCGTCGGGCTATAGAAAAATGCGACATTCAGGAGAAGCAAGGCTGCAAAAACCAAGATGATGGTTCGTAAGGCGCGTGAATTGAACATTGCGAGTATGTCGTGAAGGAGAGTGTGGTTACTGAAAGAATATGCTCAACAAAGAGAGTTAGAGAGCGTCAAGAGGAACGGGAGTACCCACGACCAGTCGTCGCAGACAATGATAATGCTCACGTGCGAGAGAAGGAGGATTGTATGTAGCGGGGGTCGCCCACTATCACTGAACCCCTGACTACGATAGATGTTTCATTGAAGCTCAGCAAAATCCGGAGTTGGCGTTTAGCTTGCATACGCGAGCCAGGCACTATGTCGCTAGTCTGCAGCTGCAGAAGATGGCTCGCGCTCGAACTCGCTCAAGCATAACGGACCTGCTCCGGCTTGTCCTGTCCAGCAGTCGTGCGCCGTCCTCACGAGATGCCGGCGCGCTAAAAGCAGATCTACTCGAGGTGGACGCCACTAGTCCCGGAGCCAGTGAGAGAATCCCTGTAAATATGTTGATTCGACCCTGCACGGGCCGAACGCCACTTAGCGTTCAGGCCGCCACACGACTTGGCTGAGCTGGACATCCAGTCCTCCCTGCATGACCAAAAGCTAATGCAGTTTGGCAGGGATCGGTCTGCTGTCGACGAGGCGCTCACGTGCATAGGCCGAGCAAGTCAGCACCGAGCGGCTGAAGTCACGAAGCCAGTAGTGGCCGAACCTGCATGATGCGAGTCGTTGTGAGCAGGGATGCAGCTAGCCAGGGGCATGTCTTGCCTGGACTACGCCGGGTCCTGTACACAGTACTCACGCGTTGCTTCCACAGCTGAGCGAACAACGACCCTCGTCCGCGGCAACCACCGATCATTGCATCTGCTGAGCATACATTTTGATCTCCTGCAGTCATGGTCCAGTATGCCCTCGGCGCAGCGGTTGCGCTATCCGCGATCGCGGTTGGAACCTCTGCGCAAGACTCCATCCGCTCTGGTATAACCGCGAACGCAACTTATGACTATGTCGGTACGCTGCACGCTCCCACAAACAGTCGCATGTCGACGCAAGCCGTCAGTCCGCCGAACCGTGATGGATTCGTTAACACTTTACAGTCATTGGTGGAGGAACTGCAGGACTTGCGCTCGCTTCACGACTCTCGGCATACTCATCAGTCGTTGTAATAGAGGCAGGTGGACTCTATGAACAAGACAATAGCAATCAATCCGTCATCCCATACTATGGCTTGGTCATGCCGGTGCTCGGGATTGCGCAAGACTACCCCAAAAATTCTTTGGTAGATTGGGACCTTCTTTCGACACCACAGCTATCTGCTGGAGGGCGTCGCATACATTACGCGCAGGGCAAAACCCTGGGAGGGAGTTCAGCTCTCAATACTATGACCTACCATCGTGGGACTAGTGGTTCGTACAAGCGCTGGGCGGATCTTGTTGGGGACCAAAGCTACACCTTCGACCGCCTCTTGCCTTATTTCAAGCGTACTTCCACCTTGACACCACCCGATCTTAAGAAACGTAAAGCGCCAAATGCTACAGTACTGTACGACTCAACGGCTTTCGACAACCAGCTTCATGGTCCCCTTCGAGTCTCGTGGGCAAACTGGGTCGATCCGACTCAAAGCTGGCTCGCTCGAGCCTTGCAAGCCATTGGACAAGCAATGAGTCCGAAGGGATTCAGCAGTGGAACGATCGATGGTGGTGCGTGGGTGCCAACAAGCATAGATCCCAGAGACGCGACCAGGAGTACCTCCAAGAGCAGCTACCTGGAGGCGGCACTGCAGGATAAGAAGGCACGCATTACCGTGCACCTGCATTCGCAGGCATCGAGGATTCTCTTTGACAGGAACAAAAAGGCTCAAGGAGTCACGGTCATTAGCAACGGACAGCAGTATGTAATTTCCGCAAAGAAAGAGGTGTTGTTGTCAGCAGGCGTCTTCCATTCACCGCAAATACTGCAACTATCAGGTATGCCAACATGTTTTGTAAGGCTCGCACGCCAAGCTGATCATTGCAGGTATTGGACCAGCGGACATCCTTCGCGCACAGTCCGTGAGTGTGATTTCAGATCTCCCAGGCGTGGGGCAGAACCTGCAAGACCAAATCTTCTTCAATGTCCTTCGTGGCATCAGGGTTCCAAACACTGGAACATACATCGCAACACCTGAGCAACAAGCGTTCGCAGCGCAGCAGTACTTGGTGAATGCCACAGGGCCCTACAGTTCGGCGGGCGGGTATTTGTCCTTCGAGAAGCTACCAGCTCAATTCCGCAAGACGCTTTCTTCGCGAACTTCGGTCCTGCTTGCGGAGTATCCATCAGACTGGCCAGAGATCGAATACATCGCGTCTGGCTTTCCTGGCGATTTCCTCAACCTCACCACAGTAGGTGCCATTAGTGGCACGTTGTTGACACCGTCTTCCAAGGGCACCGTGACCATCAACAGCTCCTTGGTGACAGATCCGCCGGTCATTGACCTGAAATGGCTTAGTGATCCAGCGGATGGTGAACTTCTTGTTGCTGCCTTCAAGCGTGTACGAGAAGCGTGGAACAGCAGCGCCATCGCAAACATCGTTGTGGGACCCGAAATCACGCCCGGTGAGGCTGTAATAACTGACACGCAGATCCTGGAATTCATCAGAACAGCGGCGCAGCCGATATGGCATGCGAGCTCAACATGTGCGATGGGTAAAATAGGAGACAAGGGCGCAGTGGTCGATTCGAAGGCTAGGGTATTTGGCGTCAACGGTCTTCGAGTGGTAGACGCATCTGTCATTCCCTTCAGTTTGCCAGGTCATCCCCAAAGCTCCGTGTACATGCTTGCTGAGAAGATCGCAGAAGATATTTTAAAGGGCCGTTAAGATAAATAGCAGAAAACACGACATGTAGCAGAGAACACAACATGCCCCAACGCCCTGTACTTAGTCAATGCAGTTGATATGGGTGTCAGCGACGTTCAGACGGGCACGACATATGGGCTCTAGACCACTTGCTAAAAAAGAGTCTTTTTGTTCATATAGATAAGTCATTAGCGCAGAGCGCCATCTAGTCCTCACAACGTTCAGTTGTTACCAAAAGACTCTTGTTCGACGCTGCTTGCCGAATGCTGTGCTCTTGACTAGCAGGTCTTTCCACGTCAAGCTGATCCATTCCTATGGCCGTCAAGTTGCCGGTGTAGTATCCTGAGTCTTCCGGCGTTTGTTCTATAATCTGTCCGCTGTTGGGGTCCCGCACAACGACAAGCGCTCCCTGTCGACCCATTCCACGCTTCGCCAAAATTCGCGTTCGAAAGAAAGTGTACAGTATTGGTAAGCATGTACAGATAATACCCAACCACATCTCAACGAGTCTGTCGACGTTAGCGATCAGGTCATTGATCGTAGCTTGTGAGACCTACAGCCAGATGAAGTTGGCCACCATACCCCATGTCCCATCAGTGGGCACGATCTTCATGCCTCGAACGACCTGCTCAACACGGATCAGACTCACCACACAGACGCTGTATTGGGTAAGCACACATCAGACAGAGCACACCGTACGGTAACATACAAAGATCCGGTCATGAGCAGCAAGGCCGCCCCAATTTTTCTTTGCAAGGGTAGTTGCAACTTGTGTAAGATGAACACCGGCAGTACCAGAAGAACCAGATCTGTGGCGGCGTTGATGCAAGCCGTAGCAAGAAAATATCGATTGAGGTCGATACACTTCCCGGTCAAGATTGAGAAGTCCCAGTACTTCTCGATAGGCTGGCAAACCCACGCAAATCCAAAAGCGTTGATCGTACTGTTGATGATTGAAACACACATGACAGCGTAAACTGCCAAACGAAACCCTGTCTTGAACGGTGAGACTCGTAAGTAGAATAGACCGAGCGAGATCTTCGTGAACATAGTGGCTAGATTGAACAATATCGGACCGGCGATATCGCCGATCTGTGGCGATCAGTAGACAGTTACTCCAAGCAATCGGACGTCTTGGGTACCTTCATGAGGGCATAGAACTTGGGTGCTGGGCAATCCCAGATATGGATGCCTAAGCAGTTGGTGGTTTCTTTGACGTGTCAGTGACTTGATCAATCAATAGCACGAACATCACTTACGGTACCCCACATACATGGAGAAGCCTAGGGCAAGGATCTATTCCACTTCAGCAACGAAAAGGGCCGCAGTAGTTCGGTGTGAGGTACCGTTGCCAGCACGATCGAGTCTAGACAGAAGATTAGTATGTTGCGACAGTGTCTGCTGGGTTTACTCACAGTCGTCCCATCCGAAGTTCCGGAGTATACGGCGTTTTGTGTACAGTCGAACGAGGCAGATGGGTATCGCGAATACAGCGCCAAGTACCGAGATGATAATGACTCGATGCGCGATCGACTCTGGGTTGTCGAAGTTCGCGGCCACACCAGGAGGAGCAGGCATTGCCCCGACCGTCGAGCTATCCGCACTCATGTCGAAGATGATGTGCAGAATCTCGTCAACACGCAGCTGATCGTGTAGAGAGTGCGATAGGCATGGTGATAAGATCTAAGAGCGCTGCGACGAAAACTAGAGCCAGCCATTGCATCCTTCATCTTGCAATCACCCTGGCGATGTGTGAGTCTCGAGGCGGCGGGACAGGCGCTAGCTCCGGGGGCGACATGTGCGGGAAAGGGGCCCGAGCCGGAATAGGCGCGCGACCAATAGATTACCTACCCGGCGAAATGATCGGACCGTTTACTGACTAGTGAATCGCCGAACCCACGGCATGAACGCCTCATCGTGCAAGGTCCAATCTGATGTGGTCGATCAGCTGCGATTCTGCGACCAGAAGTGCGCTCATGTCAACAGTCTGCGCGGATTGATGCTGCGGTGCTGCGGTCGGTGTCCGCACCAACATGTCAGTTTCCTACTTCCTATTGTGCCAGTAGATCTGATTAGCAGAGTGTCGTAGTAAGAAATCACTTGATACAAAAGAAGACAGCTTCAGGCTCAGATCGAATGAAATGGTCATGACATCGTTAGGGCCCGAGCTTGTGAGAGGATACGAGAGTAGGTATGGGTGCCTAGACCTCATCATACAGGGCAAAGTTGCGCATCGCAGCTTGTGCTCCATATTCGCGGCAGAGAACACGCAAGACGTCCAATCAAGCAGGGTATGATGGATTTCCTATGATCTGGTTTGCGACGAGATTGTAGCAGGATCCCGAGCAGCCAATGTTCCCGCTGTTCGTCAGGGGAAGCTTCGATACATTCTTCGCGGCGCTGCTGATGTGCTGGTGACACGAAGCACGCGCGAGTAGGCTGACTACTGACCAACGTTGACAGGTTTCCAGCCATTTAGAATCGACGCATCGGTGTCAATAAAGACTTCCTCGCGGCTACTTCCATTATTGGCAATGAAAACCCCGCTCTTGCTACTTTTACCGGACTCGGGTGTTTAGATGACGAAAGGACTTCCGCTGGGGTTCAGCTCGACATCTTCCGGAATGGTTGGCTGCAGACCAGCAGATCCGACAGTGGAAGAGCTGTCGGCAACCTTGTGGTAGACAGGGCAGCCACCATTGAGAATACCACTACAAAACTCGAAAGGCGACACATATTTGTTCGAAATGGAGCCGTATGCTACCGTCGCCGTTCTGAGTCGCTGTTCAGCATTGGCTTGAGCAACATCGTCAACCTTGTTGCTTCACTTTCCCAGGTCCGTCGTGGTCTTGTGCGACAGCTTGAGTGCGGCAGGACGTAGTTCCTTGAGAGCGGTAGAAGAGGCCGTTGTTATTGAATCTCATCCAGGGCTGTGGAGCGGCAGGCGCATCAAACTGGAGCAGCCAGAGCTGTGACAGCAAAGTCGGACGCTCAGAACGCTCGCACAAAGCTTCCCGAATATCGTACTGTTTAACGTGTTGGAGCCGATAACATTTGGATTGATCACAAGAGCGGATCCGGGCCTGCTGGATGCTGGATGCTGGATGCTGGATGCGAGGCTGTTGGATGCTAAATGATGCCCTTCATACCCGAGTGAGATATCACCTCATATACACGTCTAAGTCGGCCGTGATAACCTGGCTGTGCGAAGCTGATGACTGAGACAGATGACTGTGGGTGCCCCTTGGGACATACGAAAGACTAAGACTCCGAAGTATGAGGAAGACGAGCACCAGACTAGTCAACCCCCAGCTTGAGGGCCCATCAAATCCTAATTACTCTGATCGTTGGCTTGTAAGGTCAACGTCCTCTACGTCCCATGCGTTTAACAGGTTGAGATCATCTTTAACCCGTATCATCAGATTTTAAATTGCACTATGTGGACCCGGCAGCTCATCGATGCACATATCTAGCTATTGACGTGCTCTATGCCTCCCAATATTTGACACATGAGATATTCATCCATTTCGAGGGCACTCAAAGAGTGGGCGTCGGTCCGCTACGCAAGGGATCCTGCTCTTGACTAACAATATCCGCATAAGTCACGTATATCATTTTGTTTTGGTTGAACAGCATCTTTAGAATACTGGTCAGTAATCAAACGTTATTGAACGCTAACGCTTCGCTGATTAGAACGCTCGAAGTACCCACAAAGAGATAAGAACAAAGCAAGCCACTCTATCTCATGAGAAAAAACAGCCGAGCGAATTGGTGAGAGACGTGGTCGAGCCATCAGTGCCGGCAGAGTTGCGCAAAGTCCGGGCTCCGTTGCTGATCTTACCAAGCTGACGGCGAGCGTGTGTACCAGCCTTGAGCGAGCTGATCAACCGCAGCTGCATTGACTTCAGCGTTCTCAATGCCATAATCAATGCCCCTGTCGGTCGAGAAGACGAGACTGTCAGCAGCCTTACCCTCACCAGTCGGTTGTGGTATGATAAAGCTAAGACAACGGTGCCTTGCCGATGATGAACTTCAGGCCATGCTCACTTGTTTGGCAAAGAGCCAAGTGCTTGCACTGAAGATCGCTCAACAGGATCCACCACTGCATCAATGGTGTTCCAGCATCAACAGAGCTATCACAGTATCCTAAATGTTTTACTGCGAGAGCATTGTGGCGAAACTGCCCAAACAGTCTTGTGTCAAATAGTCCGTGTCATGGGACAGCCAATCTTTGGGTAGTGTGAAACTGCAACCGTCAGAGTCAATGTAACAAAGTCTTACACGTGGGTGTATTAACATGTGTATGTACAAATGTGTGATCTAAGCTATATATGTAGAGTAGTGATGTTTACACCCCACGCTCTGATTCGGATGATGAGCAGCGTTAATCCTCTGCACTACTGGCCTTGGATCTCCAGGAGAGCGTTTGGCAGAACAGATCTGGCCCCCATCTCAGAAACCATCCGTATTGAACATTAGTTCAACCCACTGCACATCAAACCAAGCTTCTTCACCAATTTCCATTTCTCCAGAGAAGCTTCCCCCATTGCTCCACATATTCATGATAATCATGCTTGCAGCGCCCGGAACATTGACGTTTGTCTCGGCAGCAAGATCGCCGTTGACATACCACGCACTGAGACCTGTAACCCAATCCAACCTGTGGACATTCCAGCTTGAAACATTCTGGTGAGTCAACGATCTGTTGAAAGTCGATCCTCCGATGTCTTCATCAGTCAAAGGATCTGTTGTAGGCTGGTTCGAGTAGCGCATCTGCTGCGAAGGGTCTCTGGTCAACATTTCTATGTCTGACTCGGTCGTGTCGTTATAGTATGTGAAGAAGCCAGCGACTGCGCCGCTTGCTCCCCGGACACGCCCTGAGAGACTAATAGAAGCCTGAGTCACATTGTACTCTTTGTAGTCCAGCCTTGCAGCTAGCTGGGTACTGTTTGACAGTCTTGTAGTGTGCAGGGTAAGATATGTGGAAAAATCTTCGGATGCCTCGGTGTTGTTACCTGCTGTCATTAGATTTTGAACGAGACAAAGAAAAGGCGATGACTAACTGATGAACAACTCTGATGGCGTATATTGCAAGTCCACGCCATGCGTCTCAGATGCCGAGCTTAGCCGAGAGCTGGCATTCCAACCGACTTTCCAGGGAACGATAGAGTATTCCTTGAATCTCTCGGCAGATGCTGTGAATGCTGGTGCGTTATCGCTATTGTCGAGGTTTCGAAAGTCATAGAAGCGATAGAAGTCATATTTTGCTGCGGTCGGACCATCTGTTGAAAACTGGACACAACCTCCCGTAACTTTGGCGAGCGATGAAGGACCGAGTATGGCCAGTAGTAGGATAGCTCTGGGACGCATTTGGGTAGATCTCTGGTGGTCGGCTATTGCGCTTACGAGTAGAGATAATTAAAATTTGAAAGTGTTTCGTTGATATGACGATGCAGATGATCTTCGCTACCAACGTAAACGTGATGCTTGGGCTGGATGTCTGGACACCGATTTCTAGGATGCGGACGCTGTTATTAAGTATTGATGCTTATACGTGTAGCAGTGAACGCCAAGATACATGCAATCGTGCATGTCTATAGCCATGACAGCATAGGCCGCATGCATCTTTGCATGACAAAGCGTAATGAAAATCTAGGTGGGTGAGTGGGGCAGTAGCCATTGCCCTCTCACAGCTATCCTTTGTTCAATTCGCAATAGACCTGCCTCCTCAGAGTCCAGTATAATCTATCCGATACTAGGCCCACTGAACCTGAAAGACTGTCGAATGCCATGCTTCTTGAGTCTGGCCTTCGAGAAATAGCCTCCACAGGCGACGACCCCTGATGACCTCTTCAGATGCAAAAGCTGGCATGCAATCATCGACACGCGGTACAAGTGGCTATCCCTTATGTGGGGCTTTCAGACGAATGTACAAACCGCACTCATGCAAGACATGTCATACCCAGAGGCTCAAGAGTGACTTGTTTGCATGGGAAGTAAGATTTACAGCTTTCTTGCGGCCGCACGAGACTGCTCGGTAATTGGCGGTGTTTTCTGGATAGAAATCTTGTGCATAGATCAATCGAGTATGTCAGAACGGAACCATTAGGTGGCCCGGATGAGAGATAGCTATGCCCGAGTAATCAGAACAATCATATGGCTTGGAGAAGTATTCAAAGATGCCAGAAAGTATACATACTGGTATGGGGTTCACGATGAATCACGGGTCGTCGAAGTTGCTGTACATCCATACGCTCGGCCATATAGTGTTCGGCCACTTATAGTTTCGGCCAGATATAATGTTCGGCCATATACAGTAATCGGCCACCTTACTTTAAAATAGTAGCACACTATAAAGTCACAATTCCTTGTAGCCGTATATTCGCTTATAAGAATGCCTATGTAAAGACTATTCATAATATGTTATATAGCTACTATGGAGAGACCTATTTTAAACCCGTAGTGTTGATAAATGAGAGTCTTAAAACCAAGAAATGTTTTGTAGTAAGATGGTTTATTATTGTATGTGGGTGAACACTATACGGCTGAGCTTACTCGAGATGCGCGTATATCACTCAAGAGGTTATGCTGGCACTGGATCCAATCATCCTGTTGAGCAAATCGCTGGCTCCCTTTGACGGCTTGATAGGCCAACCGCTTACATCACCCAGCGTTCAGTTCTCATGCAGCATGAGAGCTCACCGGTGAAAACACCCGCATTTGCTTCGATGCAGTGGATCACTAATTGATGCGAACCATCTTGGCGAAATCTCTTCGGTTGAATGCAGCATTCCTCGCGATCATATCTTTTTGTCCTCGGCCTAGTGGAACAGGGCACTCGTATCATGGTTGACTACAATATGCCGACCTTGGATTTTGTCGGTCAAGTCCTTCGAGCCAGCGATAAGCCAAACTGCCTTTGTGCCGTCATACGGCTATTGAACAGGCTTCATGGTGACGACATTTTCGCTGAAGCTTCGAACAACAGGCCTATCGTCAGATTGGGAACCGAAGTACTGTTCTTTGAGTCGAAGACGAAAAGTTACTGCGATGTGGCAGCAATGGTGACCAATATTCTGGATTTTCATGAACGCCTACAGAACAGGCTTGCGAGGTCGGGAGAAAGCTTCGCATTGATGAGAGACGAAAAGACAAGCCCAGTTATTGACGTCAGCATATCTTCAGCCTTCATGAGATCAATTCGAACGCTTTCACTTCGATTGTTTCCGTGACTAGAGTGCCCAACTCGTGCTCATGTCGGACGGGACTTGAGCCTATGCTACGAAAGAGAAGGTGTCCTGATGCTCTTGCACAGGTGCGCACAAGGCCCGTTTACGGTAAGCCTAGCTCCAAAACGCCTGTACTTCAAAAGCTGAGCGGTCACATGGATAGCCCTCGCTTCATCGCAAAATTTGGCAAGTGCAGCTTGTGCAATCTGACCTAGTAAAAGTCCTCTTAAACCATTAGAATAGATTCAGAGTAACATGACGTAGAAGTGAGGCCATAGAAAGAAAAAAATAACATTGACGACACTTTTTGTCCCAACATCATCCACCGACATTTTTGTAGTGCAAAACTAAGCCGCATAAGCCGGGCTTCTTTGTTCTATCAAAGGCATGATCACAGGGATCATTCGCGCCCGGGATGAAACGCCTCATGCCGAAGAAAATCCATCAACCAATCCAATCACTACTATATCCGATGTGCTTCTCAGCTGTAAATCGAATCGAATCGAATATACGAAGAAACCCGTTTCTCATAGCCGATCGCTAGTAGAAACACTGCCACATACCCATCCGCTTTCACTTGCTGTCGTTTAACACCACAACCTTGTTAGATCTATACGTTTATGTTAGGCTGTAGTGCAGATATTTTTTTGTCTGTTAGTAGAGCTTGTGTATCTATTTTCTGCGTATTGCTATTATTGTAGCACGCGCAATGGGATGCGTCGATTTAGTGTTCCTGCTAACGATCGGCTATAAAAAAAAACGTGCTTCTTCGTACTATCCTATAACCCAACAGCCGAACTAATTCCCTGCGTCAAATTGGCCAGAACATTGCTCCCTCCAGCGACCGCTACAAATGCATCCTTATAGCTATCCGTCACGATCTTCAGACCCTCCGGAATCGGCTGCGGACTATTCGCAAAAAGCTGGACCACCATACTCCCCAAGCTGGCCAGTGTGATCGGCGCCGCACTCGGTCTCCACCCCAGATTGTACGGCAACTGCTCCTTCTCAAACAAACTCCTGACATACTCGATCTTCGCATTCCCACTCACGGGATCACTCATCGCCTGGAGATAAATCGCATTCTCTCCATACGAGAAGATCGCCTCGCGGATACCGTACGTGAATTCCGGGTTCTTCGTCAGGCTATCGTTGTACCGCGCAAACTTGGCTCTACTCGCGGTCGGCACATCAGTCACACTCTTCCCATCGAAGAAAGTGATATATTGCTGCCAATTCGGATCGTAAAACGGTTGATCGTTCCCGAGCGCTGCGTCCTGGCGCGACATCGATGCGTCGTGCTCGATGGGGAAATTGTGCATATTGAGATCGGACAAATCGAAGGAGCCGCCGAGAGGGTTGGGAGAAGCGAGGAGGCCTGCGCCGCCGACGGCGACGGTGAAATCGGCGCCCATGTTGAGGCCTTCGGCGAGGCCTTTGAGGAGGATTGGGATGGTGTTGCCGCGGCCGTTGTGTGGGATGAAGTTGTGGTTTGCGAGGGCGTTTAGGCCGGGGCAGGGTGAGCGGACTGTGTCGTATGTCAGCATGAACTCTTGATATGGAAATGTTGACATACCATCGCCAGAGCCAGCGGGCTTGAAGTTGGTAAACCTGGGATCGTTCGCAGGTGCCGGTCCAAGGGACTTGAGCAGAGCTCCAATGTCGAGCGGCAGTCCAAGCAATGACCCTCCCTGAGGATGCGCAGCAACGCCGGCTGTGAACACACCCACCACGATGGCAAGACGCATACTAAATACAAGGTGTAGGTTTAGCGAGAGTGTGAAGAAGTGTAGTCGTGGAAGTCAAGCTAAGCACGGGCAGAACGCCCTTTTGACCCAATAACAACCATGACAATCAGATGACGAGAATGTCATCTCCCAACCTGCTTGAGTCGCAATTGTACCTCGGAGGTTTGGTGTAGCTTGAGTTTAGCAAGGCTACTACGATAGGAATAGGAGGGATGCGCGGTGATCTACGTAGATGGTGTGTGTTTAGCTCCGGGTAGACTCAGATCCGGCCTGAACTGTACAAATGCCGCAGATCACTTGCCGGAGATAGTGAGCTCCACACTACTCCTTTTGGAGTAACCTGAGCTTCTTTATCGCGATCTTGGATAGGCTACGCGATGTCAGTGATGGTGGGATAGAGGTGGAAGGTGTCGAGACTGGAGAGAAGACAACGTCTAATTGGCCTGATAGCAGTGGATATATGTTAAGGCTCCATCTCCCTTGTCTCTCACTTGTCATTTCGCAAGAGCGGTAAGATACCGCAAGTACAGATGTTGCCTATCAAAGGTGAGAGCGATGCTGATAGGGACTCACGAAGATGATCGCAAGCTCAGATGATCGTTGCTCAAGGAATGGTACAGATCTGCATTTAGTAACACTGCGCACATTATACGTAGTAGCACAAATGCAGAGTCGTGCCTGCTCACACGAGGTGATAACGCTCTTGAGTGTGTCCAATGGCCAACATTCACATTCTGTATGCCTCCCCACGAACAGTGGCAAAGTCGATAGCCTGTGTCTCACCTTCAAGTTCATCCCTTTCCTGCTCCATACTGAGAGGACTGCCTAGAGGCTGCGGCAGTCCAATACTATCCTTCCTGATCTGCACTTCCTTCTCCTTCTCCTTAGCATTTGCCTTTGTCCGCCGTATCGCCGTGCGTATACTGCCACCGCTCAGACTCCTCGAATGTGTAGGGGTGGTAGGTGACTCATTCTCCTGCTTCCTTGACGACAAGCTGAGTTTGCGCTTATGACCAGTGATCGCTGGTGAAGACTGTATGGGAATGGGTGAAGAACTGCCGACGCTTGTGGGCGAGGATAGAGGGGTAGATGAGGCCATTGTACCGTCGATGCCAGCTCTGGATGTTGTGGAGGAAGACTTGTGTGGACGTGCGACTGGCTTGTTCTTAGCTGCCACAGCAATGGCGGGATTGTGAGGCGAGCCCATAGCGATCACGAAGGGTATTCCTGTGCCGGAGGTTCCGCTGGCTTTGCGATCTGTCCTCGATGTTGATGGCTGCAGGCTGTAGCTCAGTGCACTTGACCCTGAGCCGACACGTGAATGCGAACTTTGTGGAGGCCTGGGCGATGGCGAGCTCGCCCTCAAGTCCGTAGAGAACCTTGATGTGGGAACGACAGGACGAATGGTAGATGCTTTGAACACATCCCGATCGAAGCTTGGCCGTTGCGTCGACTCAATGATGGAAGGGGCTTGCCCGTACCATGACGGCTCAGGGTTACCCATGGCAAGAGCAAGCATCTCCGAGTGATCGTCGGAAATGGACGGTGCGCGTTGCGCATTGTGCTGCCTTTCAGGCTTGGTGATCGTAGGAGTCGTGTGCGATGCACTGACGATGGTGACTTTGGTCGCAGTCTCTGGTGTCGTCCGTGGTTGAAAGAAGGTATCTTCATAGTCGTGGGGTGTGTCGTTCACCGCTTGTGCTGGCGAAACATTGGGACTATCTGCACTTGTTGACGGTGGTGTCGTCAAGGTCCGGGCCGATGCCATGTTTGCAGTAGCAGGCACATTCAGCGCGGGCGATGGATGCGCTGAGCTCCTTGGCTCTGGTGTTGTTGACAGAAAGCGCGTGCGGCTCGGTGTTGGTGCTGGCCGCAACGACGAAGTGTCAGACTCCAGGTCACTAGCCCTGTTGCCATAACTGCCCGATTGCGCTGTGAGCTTATTGAGCTTCCTGATGTCGCTCTTGTATCCCCGGATATCGAGTTTGTAGTAGATGATTTCTCGAACGTAAAAATCGATCTCATTACGCAAATCTTCGACCTGTGCCTCGATAGCTGTTGCTGGCTGCTTGGTTGGTGGACTCATTGGCTTGGCTTTCCGTAAACGCTGGTTGAGCTTCTGTATCCAGCTGTCGATGTCTTTCTTCGTTGCCAGGGCAGTCAACTCCGGGAGTGGATTTGTCTCATCTGTGAAGTAGCGTTGTGTTGTAGCGTGTTTGCGGATCTCTGCTTGCAATAGGAGCTTGTGGTGCTCAAGTTGCCTTTCAGCCGCGCGGACCGACTTCTCCTTCTCCCCAATGACAGCCTCACGTTGAAGTACCGCTGCTCGTAGTTGTTCAATCTGGGCATCCCTCTCTTTTGTCTTTCCCAGTAGCTCATTCTGGATATCCAATTGCAAGTTGATCTCATCACATTGCTGATTCACTTGGTCGAGCATGTGCCGCAATTGCGTGCTGTCGCTTTCAAGGTCGGCAATATAGTCGTCTTTCTGCCTGATCTCGTCCTCGAGCTGCTCGATGTGCCCAACAAATCTTGACAACGTTGCAGTCGACTCTCGCCGGTGGTCTGGATGCGAATTGGTCGAGAAAACGGTGTCCACGCTGACATGTGCCTCCTGTATCTGTAGCTCCGGGAATTGAGCGTCGAATGGCGACTTGAGAGCTCGCATATTGAAGAGTTCCTCTTGCGCGTCCAACTTTTCGGTGTTCGCAATCTCAAGTCGACTTTCGAGGTGATCGATGGTGTTCTGCAGTGCTTGGGAACTTGCTGCAAGTTGTTGTGCTTCGCTTGCCTTGCTCTCAGCTTCCATGCACCTCTGTTCAGCATCTTCCAGGGTTGCTCTTAACGCCTTCTCATTTTTCTTGGACTCATTCAATTTTGCCATCAATGAGCTGATCTGTGTTTGTAACGCAGCATTGTTCTGTTTGTATTGGTTGAGCTCAGGTAGCAGGTTACGATCCGCCGTTGACGGCCGACGCGTCGTGCTCAGCTTGCGTTTCAGACTCTGCATATCTGGACTATCCTGTGGAGTCGCGGGCGACTGCTGCTGCCTCTCTGGGCCACTGCGATAGGACAGCGATGAGCTGGCTGACGTGCGTACTGTGAACTGCGAGCTGTCAAGACTGGGTGCAGTGGGAGACTCGGTCGTATCCAAGCAAAACAGGAGATTGTTGCTCGAGGCTAGATGCGCGTCAGCTGAAGTCGTTACGTCTGTCGCATGACTAGTCCAAAACTATACGCGACCGTTGAACTGCCAGCCGTGATTTAGGGCCTGATAAACTTCAGTAGCGACTTGTACCCCTGGCTAGAGCTGCGATAACCCCAGAATTTGTGGACAGTGGCGACCACAAAGTCCGATGATCGCCAATTGGTGAGTGTAACGATTACGCGATGAAGAAAGCAAAGTGAAGGGGAGGCAAGGACGTATAAGAATCATGCTCACCGTGATGCGGGCTTGGGCGTTGCGCCAGCTGCTCTTCCAATAGCTTTGCGTATTCCCGTAGTGACGCAACCTCTGCAGCGTGCGCGTCTGCAAGGCTCGACACGTGAGCTTCGTGCGACGATCTCAAACTGCTGAACTGTAATCGCAGTGTTGCTACCGCTTGGTCTTGTGTCGCAATTGTAGCGTTCGGGCCTTCGCTGTCTCTGCCGCGTATTGTTGCACGTGTAGGTGTAGGTGTAAGGGATGCGCCGAGCTGCTCAAAATTAGTATGTGTTCGTCTGTAGGTGGATACGACGAGCGATGATGAGGCTCAAGTGATGAAGTACGGAAAGAGTTTGGAGTTGTTCCACCGCGAGTGTTCCTGCAGCAGCCTCATGCTCAATTTGGCAGCTACGCTCCATGCGCCTGAGTCGAGACGACCACAACAACAAAAAGCGTACTGAAACGTAAGCACTGGTCAATCGCAACAATTCTTCTTATCTACTTCAGGCAGAGGGCGCCCCATCTAGGCAGGTAGTGTGGATGCGAACGACCTGAAACAGTTTCGTTATGCGCAGCACGCATTCGGCGAGTAAACCACTACACCAAAGAAACAATTGGTACTTACATCATCTCGGCGGCTTGCGCGTCTGTCACAGATATTGTCAGAGGCTACTACTTCAGGCGTCGGTAGTAATGGCTGCAACGGTCTGCTAGAGTCTATGCGCGACTTATCTGAACTGTTACTAGCATTGCCATGGCCTGCGGCACTTATAGGTAAAGCAGCACTGCTGTAATCAGTCGAATTCGGATTCGATTCCGCGAGCTGGCGCCATTCAATGTTGCTCAGTGCCTTCCTGTGGTGTACCCTGTATGGCTCGGGCTTGCTCATGGCGTTTGTGGTGGCAGCGGTCGCCGTTCTGGAGGACTTCATTTCGCCTTCGCAATACCCAACGTTCAAACTCGGTACACTTTTGGAATGATTCAGTGGTTCAGGGAATAGATTTAAGAGATCGTGAACATCGCTTTCGTCTTCAGGATGCCGATCAGGTGGATGTGTTCCTCGTCGAATGTTCTGTGAGGTTGGGCGACTCGGCGCAAAGCCTGGGGTGTCAACACATGGGAAGCCTTGGTTCTGTTGCAGAAGAGATCCAGGCAACTCGACTGGTAAGTCTGGACTTGACGGTACGGAGTTTGAACGCGGTCGAGTGGGCATTGCGTTATGTACGGAAGCTGATCTTGGCCACCCTGCAGATCCCAATGCTGGTGAGCGTAGCATATCGTTGAAGATAGCCATGAGATTGGACGTCGAGCTAACACGACGGGCATTGTACGACGGGGAAGACAGGGGACTCGTTGCGAATTGCTGGTGGTCCGGCGGGATTATGGTGAGGTTGGAGGGGCGCTTCATTGCGTTTTGGGCGTCCTTACGGCAGGTCAGCGAATACACGGTCACAACGTTGCGATGTCCTGCAGCTGCCCGCTGCATGCTGCCGCCAACGGTCACCACCGAGCGCTTTGTGCAACCACGTCGACGCGCATTGCCAGCTCATCATCAAGTACCCGGCTTTCATGCGTACCTTTGCCTCTGCATTGCTACCAAACTCGTTCTCGAGGGTATCAATGGACAGCAAGCCACCCGTCTTGTAATAGGGCTCTGCATTGGACTGGCGTCTCGACCATGAGAATAGCCTTCTGGAACTCATGTTGGGAGATACGCGCTTTCAGCGACGCGTCAAAGAATGGATTAAGACATTACAAAAGGTATATACAAAACCGTTGAACGAACGACAAAAGGAAGAGAGTCAAGAACAGTCAAGAACCCGAAGGGATCCGGGGGTGACATGCGGTCAAGAGGACCTCGAAACTTTCTGACTGCGCCGCTATGGTGGCGGCGGTTTGGCTATTGCGCAAATGTCCGCTGTCATGTTTCGGTGCACGATGCACGCCATGCTTTAGGCGTGCATCTGACTTGGGGGCCGAAGCTCGAGTGGGTGAGACGCACAGAGAGGCCGGCGACAGCTCGACCAGGCGCTTGTCCATCAAGGTCACTGTGAACGCCCGACTACTGAGGTTGGACGGATTGGCGCGTCGATGAAAGGGGGAAGCGCCTGTTCTGTGATGGGTGCTGCAGGAAGGAGCGATGGAGCGTTGGTCCGAGCTTCGATCGTCATTGGAAACCGCGAACAGCTCCACAAACTTTGCGAGTGCGTCTTGACTCGCCCTGCAGCCTTTTATAGAAGCTCTGCAGTTACACGATCGCTACCTGGACAGCGCAATGTCACTTTGAGCGATCAATTCTGCGTGCATTCTCACATGTTTTGTAGTGATTGCAATCGACATAATCTTCTCGACCACGTTCGTCACCTGAAACGATAAGACGGGCCCCAAGGCCGCACCGTACTGCATTCGGCCCCAAGCACTAGACGAATCATGGCGAGAGAGCTGTCGCCGTTCAGCCAGAGGAAACTGCTCACTCAGCAGCTGGCTAGAGGCGAGATTCCCACCCCACCACGCGTGGTGCAGGACAGAGTTGCAAGCAAAGAGCCAGAGCGCGCAAGCAAAGAGCCTTCAGTATCCCCACGCCGCCGCTCGAGAAGCAGGTCACGCGACAGGAAGCCTAGGGATCGCTCACGAGACCGCAAACCGAGGGATCTTTCACCAAAAGCAAGCGCAAGCAGGCGCGGTCGAGATGGCTCACCGGAGCCCTACAGAAAGTCACGAGGAGCCTCGCGCGAGAGGAAGCGCGATAGATCAAGGGACCGCCATAGAGACCGCTCGAGAGACAGACGGCGCGACAGGTCAAAGAACAGCAAGAGGGACAGATCTATAGAGAGGAAGCGGGATCGTTCGAAAGACAAGCGGCGCGACCGCTCAAGAGACAAAGATGGCGATAGAGATAGACGGCGAGATCGATCACAAGACAGACGCAGTAGACGCGACCGCTCACGCTCACGAGATCGCCGGCGCAGAGACAGGTCGAGGGACGAAAAGCGCACGCGCTCCCCTCTCCCCATCCGCGAACGGAAGCATCGCACGCGTTCGCCGTCCGCCTCCAAATCACCACCGCCCAAGCGCCGCCGCCGCAGTCGCTCTCGATCACGTTCCCGGTCCCCACATCAGCGCAACAAGAAACCTCTGCCCGACCAAGAAGTCTCCTTCCGTGGCGTCGACAACTCAGAGCAAGCACCCACCAAATACGGCGGCGCGCCTGTCAACAAAGAGAAGCCGAACTTCAAGAGCACCGGCGCCCTCGCAAAGCACGCCAACCGCGTCGAAGGCACCAAGATCTCCCTAAAGTACCACGAGCCACCGGAAGCGCGCAAACCTCCCCCATCGCAGCCCTGGCGCATGTTTGTCTTCAAGGGCGACGATGTAGTCGACACAATCGAGCTGTGGCAGAAGAGCTGCTGGCTGTTGGGTCGCTCCCACGAGGTGGTGGACTACGTGCTTGAGCACCCTAGCTCCAGCGGGCAGCATGCCGTGATACAGTTCAGGTACATACAGAAGGTCGTGGAAGACGAGTTCGGGGTGAGGAGCACGAAGGGGAAGGTCAAGCCATATGTGATCGATCTGGAGAGCAGCAATGGCACTGAATTGAATGGCAAGGATATCGAAGCGAGTCGCTACTTCGAGCTGAGAGATAAAGACATCCTCAAGTTCGCGGGCAGTGAGCGCGAGTACGTGGTCATGCTGCCACCACCTGAAGAGAAGAAAGATTAGGCCAGCAACCCGGGGAAGAAGACGTGAAATGGGCAGACCAAATGCAGGGTAGCCTGCATCGATCATACATCCCACATGCACGGTATAGTAACCGAGCCAGATAGATGAACCACATGAAACCTATGTGCTCGTTTCAATCAAGTGTTTAAACAATAGCTCAATTGTCTTACAATCACCTCGACAGAGATCTTCATTGACCTCTAAAGGCTCGGTAACGATGACATCTGGAGACCATCCGTGACTGTCTCAAGTCCTACAGTACGATGCCATCCACAAGGACCCTACCTTACTAGGGTAGTTTAAGCTTAATCTGCTAGTCTCAGTTGCCAAACATGGGTGCGGGGCGGAGGGTCACTAAAATCGTGCCGCGGTAGAGCGATGGTTCACCCAAACTCCGAACGTGTTCACATTCCTGCCCAGACCAAGATGGCATTCTGCTGTCAAGCTCTCATCATCATAAATAATATGAGTCCAATGTAGAGACCTCAGTGGATACATCTTAGAGACACGAGGCTTTAGATCTCCCTTGTTAATCACAGATATTAGCATCTCGCGCATCAGCAGCCACCTGCAACGCCCGCGGCGATCTTTAGTGGATCGCGCAGCACAACTGAGTTCCTCTCGGAAAGCCAAGGCCGTGCACATTCTCCTGTGTGCTTGTCAATCTATTCTCCCCGCTGTTTTGTGCTGTTGTCACGCTGTCTTCTTCCTCTTCTTCGTGCCTTCCTTTGCATCGTCCATTTTCAATTCGCTTTCGACCTCGCTCTTTGACCTCGACCCTCGATCTTCGAACTCGGGATGGCAGTGTCGAGCGGTCAAACTGTCTGAAACCTTACTTCGTACCGTACTCGAATACCACGCCGTTCTCTATACCACGAGCCCTTATACTATCGCCTACTTCTCTACGCGCTCAAATACTAAATTCCAACGGCGACCGCGACTCCCCGTACAACTGCACCTGCACGAATACCCGACGTGACTGTGCGCGCTGCGCCGCTCATTGCACAGTCATGTTTCGCATGAGAAGATACCGAGTCTTCCTCGTCTTTGCGGTCATCACAGTATTGGCCATCTACAAATTTGGGACATCAGGTGCCACCTGGCGGGAAGCCGCGTCGAGTGCAGCCGGGCGGATAGAAGACGCAGCTGAAGATGCAGTGCAATACATCCACAAGCCCAACGTTGTCGCGCAGGAGACTAGGAAATTGGAGGTAAACGTCCCAGCTGCGACAAGAAAGACGCCATTACAGACCCCGCCGCCACCAGCTGCGCCTGTCAACCCTCCTGCTGGCAGGAAGTCGTCTGCAGCGCCCGCGACGAGTCCAGTCGTGACACCCAAGCTGCCGCAACAGCAGCTCCCCACGATACCCACACCTGCCCCAGGCCGACCGGGCAAACCCGCGAACGTCATCCTACCAGAGTCGTCCAGCATCGAGCCGGTGTACTGGTCGAAGCTGCCTGAGAACTTCCCCGTTCCCCCGCAGTCGATGATCAAGTTGCCCTCCGGCAATTCGCGCCCAATCAAGAAGATACAATTCGACTTCAAGCCCGAGACGCCTGAAGCGAGAGCCGCACGAATCCAAAAGCTCGATACGATTCGAAACGTATTCAAGAAGTCGTGGAAGGGATACAGAGAGCTGGCATGGGAGCACGATGAGCTCAAGCCTGTGTCCGGCGAGTTCAAGGATCCGTTCGCCGGCTGGCGCGCAACGTTAGTAGATGCATTGGATACGCTGTGGATTATGGGACTGAAGGAGGAGTTCGCCGATGCCGTCAAGGCTGTCTCGACCATCGACTTTACGACCACTCCGCGCGCCGATATCCCGCTATTCGAGACGACGATTCGATACGTGGGTGGGCTGCTGGCAGCGTACGATATCAGCGGGAAGCAGTACAAGATCCTTCTGGACAAGGCAGTGGAGCTTGCAGAGGTCCTGTACAGTGCGTTCGACACGCCGAACCGTATGCCTGAGACGTACTACTACTGGAGGTCGCAGTTTGCCTCGAACCCTCATCGTGCAAGCAGTCGCGTTGTTTTGGCTGAGATTGGATCGCTCTCGATGGAGTTCACGAGACTCGCGCAACTCACTGGGGAGCACAAGTACTACGATGCGATTGCACGCATTACTGACCATCTGGAAGAGTTCCAAAACAATACGAGACTTCCGGGCATGTGGCCCACATACTTGGACGCTACTGGTTGTGGTATGGCGGCCATTGATGTGGGAAGACCGGTGCCGGCACCTTTGAATATACCTCTGGACGATATTGTGACCTCTAGTGCTCTGAAGCCCACACCTACGCCCACACCATCGCCAACGGAACAGCTCTCGTCTGGTGGCAAGAAGATGATCCCACTCGACTTGCCTGATCCGATCGTGCTCACACCGAACGGAGTGAACCCCACTTGGGTCCCACCGAAGGAGGGCTTAGATGACCCGGCGCTTGCGGCGCTGGGCAATGCTGCGAAGATGTCTGCTTTACCTGCAGCTGCTTTGAACAGGCGCCAATTGGACGTCGATAAGAGGACACCACCAAAGAAGGCCAGTGATCTTGAAGCTGATCTCCTGGCTCTCCAGAAAGGCAACATGGATAGGGTCAAGTTCGATGCAGCTTCGTCGACTAGTCCTGCCCTACCTGCAGGACCCACCTGCACGCCACAAGGCTTTGCTTCGAGTTCTAACTACGGACGTGAAGAGTACACGCTCGGCGGTATGTCCGACTCTACATACGAGTACCTTCCTAAGCAGTGGCTGCTCCTGGGCGGTCAAATTGAAAAGTATCGCACGATGTATGAGTGGTCCATGGACGTAGTCAAAGAGCACCTGATCTTCCGTCCTATGCTTCCCAACGAGAACGATATCCTCCACTCTGGCAAGTTCAACGTTCAGTCTCTCAAAGATGAGCCTCTTGTAGGCGATCTCGAGCCAGAGAACGCACATCTGACGTGCTTCGCTGGTGGCATGTTCGGCATGGGCGCAAAAATCTTCGACCGACCTGAAGACCTAGAGATTGCCAAGAAGCTTACAGAAGGATGTGTGTATGCATACGATATGACAGCCACTGGCATCATGCCGGAGGGCTACGATGCCGTTCCCTGCGAGAGCCGAACGGAGTGTCCCTGGAACGAGACACTCTACCACGAGATGATTGACCCGCGCTCAGAGTGGCGCGTTCAGAACTACCAAGAACAACTAGTACTGTACCAGTCCCAGCTCGTCTCTGCCTCTTCCTGGTACGAAGAAGCTATGGCGATGTGGACTGCTGCTCCTCAGCCTGTAGCAGAGCCCCAGGTCGCAGTACAAGCCACACCAACACCCTCCTACGTCTTCGCAGACACCCTCGACCGCCGCCAACTCATCGATCTTCTCGACGACGCAACCCACGTTAACATCGAAGACACCCCCGGTGTCCCTGCAAAACCCGCAAACCCCTCGCCTCCCGCTGCCGTTCGTCCCCTCGCCGTGCCGCACACACCTCTCGAACCGCAAACACATGACTCCGTCATGGGCGGCGAGTCCGAAGAAGGCGAAGGTCCACCCACGAAAGTCCAGCCCGGTCTCACCATCCCTGAAGTTGGCGGCGCATCGGTGCTTTCAGCAGCTCCCAGCCCCACATTTCCATACTTGTACTCGCCTCAGCCAGTGTTGAGCCATAAGGAGTATGTCCAAAACCGCATCGAAGAAGAGCGCTTGCCGAAGGGCGTTGTGAGAATTGGGGCGAGGAACTATATTCTCCGGTAAGTCAGCTGATGCATTTCCCTGCCTGAAATTGAAGCGCTAACGCAGCGGAACAGACCCGAGGCCATCGAATCTGTATGGTACATGTACCGCATCACAGGCGACGCGCACTGGCGCGAGGCCGGATGGCGCATGTTCGAAGCCATTGTGCGCGCGACGAATGCTGAGTTTGGTAATTCGGCAATCGACGATGTTACGAAGAGAGTGCCGGAGCTCAACGACTCCATGGAGAGCTTCTGGCTCGCCGAGACGTTGAAATACTTCTATCTCCTGTTCGCGGATGAGTCGTTGGTCAGTCTGGATGAGTGGGTGTTGAACACCGAGGCGCATCCTTTTAGACGGCCGACTTAGATAGTGCGCTGGGTACCCGGTCTGGCGTTCTGGGTTGGGTGTCAGGTGGATGGATACCGCGCGCTTGTGGCCTTTTTTTCTGCCTATCTGGCTGGCACACTCGATGAGATGGCATCGCGCTGGTATCGGGCTTGGGTATTGTCGCATAGCATTTATGGAGTTTGTTCGTTTGTTCAGGGGGGTGTGGTCGCTGCTTCGTTCTTTCGATTGATGTCGGGGTGCATGCGCGGGACGGGCTTGGTCACGGCGCCCCACTGACGCGATCCTGAAGGGGAATGTCCTACCTGCCTGCCATAATGAACTGCTGTTGGGCGTCCAAGAGCTTACATCCTGCTCTGCAGCATGTGCCGGCACTTTCCGTCGCTCTCGCATGATCGACTAGAAGTCGCGGGCGCTGAATGGCTCAACCACGTGTCTGCTACGCCGCACACTGCGGAAAGTGTGAGCGCCTACGACCCTCGACCCGGAAGACGTCAGTGAACGAGGATCCTGCATATGCACAGTATACCTGTACCGCTTCCAAAATCCCGGCCGAAGCTGACGAGGACAACAATCGTCTTGCAAGCTCGTTCGACGCATACATGCCGGCGAGCGCTCCCAGGACGCATCCTTCTGCCGAGCCGTATCGTAGGCTCATAGTCAAAGTGTGAGTCGAGCAAAAACACGTACCCTTTTTCAGAGTCGGTCGAGAAGGCTTACGGGATGATGTCTGGTCGTTGCGATCAATAGTTCCTGCTTGGAATTTATAGGGTGTTTGGACTGTCGAGGAGGGCTGTGGAAACGGATTTAATCGGAGCACTTGCGAAGTGGGGGTGGAGGATGAGCTGCTGAATTCTATTGTGGAACTGCGCAGAGTCGTTGCGTAGGCGTACCGTAGAAACTTGGTCAAGTGGTAAATAGCCTTTCCCTCGTTTAGTTCAGCGGATACATCTTCTGGTTGGATATTGGGACAAAAGTGGGCACCGTTGCCCAATCACCTATCAGTAGCTGCTGACTTGAATGCATCCGTCCTAGGCTATTTCCCACTTGACTGAGTTTCTAGGGTGGTGTTGGTGTTTGGTGGGCGACTCGCTCGTGAGACTTGGTACAGGCAACTTCAACCATCAAGTATCTTCCTTGGTTGAGCTGCAAATCGTTACAAAGACATTGTAAGCGTATAGCGAGTAGTAGCGTGGCATAGCGAGCGGCGCGCTCCAACGATCCCTTGAGTTCCTAATGGTTATGCCTCAATGTCTCAACCAGCTAACCTCAAATTGGTCTTGAGAGATGAAATGATTCGTTGGCGCTATACGCCTACATTAGTGGAAGCGAAGGTTCCTTGTTATGTAAGAGCGGTATGAGCTTCTGAGCTAAGACCATAGAGTTTGCTACTTCAGAAGAAGAGAGGGCTACATCGGGTGTGGGATTTCTCCGCTTTTACCCCATCGGACCTTCTTCCGGTTAGCCACTGCCAACGGAAATTTCCCACAACAACCGCCACGATACCCAGACACGGGACTGGAATGAGTCCATTTGTATAGCAAGAGAAGCGTGCGAGGCGGGGAGGATAATCCGATGAACGTCTAAGGAAGTTACCGGCATTTGACCATAGCAAAACTACATAAATCACAATTCACAACCTTGCAAATCAAAGACCACCAATTCAGCAAATCCTGTTCCTCTGAAGATGCCTGCTCTACTGGCTGTTGTACCGCTTCGCGTCATTCTTATAACGGCTTTCATAGCGTATTGGATGATATGGATTGTCTACTCGCGCTTCTTCCATCCACTTTCGAAGTATCCGGGTCCATTCCTTGCCTCAATATCGCGGGCATGGATTGTACTGCAAGTCGCTGGAGCACATACGGAGGAGTCGCAGAGGAAGTTGCATGCCAGATATGGTAACGAATACATCACAGTTCCTTTTGAGTTTCCACTTGCTGACAACACAAGGCCCCATCATCCGCATTGCACCAAACGAGGTCGCCATCGCTGACCCTAACGCAATCAAGACTGTATACTCCATCAACTCTGGTTTCACGAAGGTCAGTGGCTAATAGTTTAGAAGTCGGAGGTTTTGAACTTGGCAAGGATTGTATCTAACCCAGCTCTGCAGACTGACTTACATCCATTGTTCCGTCCTTCTTTTGCCAGATATCCAGATCTTTTTACCAACTCGGACGAGAGATCTCACGCTAGCCGTCGCAAAATTGTCAATAACCTTTATTCCATGTCGAACATTGCACGTTCTGAGGAGAGCATTGACAACTGTACCAACATTCTCATGGAGAAGCTACATGAGACTGCAAGGGAAGGCGATGTCATCGACGTATCCAAATAGGTACAGTGGTATGTTGCCCATAGCATCATAGTATTCGCATAGGTGCTAGCAACTCATCCATGTACCCCGCTCACATAATCCAGGTATGCGTTCGATGTCATTGGCGAGCTCTTTTTTAGCCGCATGTTTGGATTCATGGCGCAGGCCACTGATTATCGCGCCTATGTGGCAGCTCTTGACTGTCTTCTACCCATCCTTACAATGGCATGCGTCATGCCCTCCTACATCCGGCCGTTCTTCATGACAGGCGGCATGGTGATTCCGCGCGTCTTCAGGGCCCTCATGAGCATTAAGAATATTGAGAAAGCAGCGGACGACGTCGTTGCCGAGCGTCTCGCTCTTGTATAGAAAGGCGAAGCCAAGGATAAGAAAGATGTTTTGAACAGCTTATTCGAAGTCATGCAGGAGAAGGGCGACAAGGTTGATTTTGGAGTCACAGAGATAAAGGTGGAGGCTTACGTCGCGCTGTATGTCTTCCAAACCCTCGAATGCTCTCTTGAACCAGTGTCCTAGTACTGACTTCACTTCTCCACAAGTTTTGCAGGCTCAGACACCACCGCTGCGGCCATGACATCGATCCTATATCACCTCATGCGCACGCCTAGCGCGTACAAAACGCTCGTACAAGAGATTGACACAGCTAACGCATCAGGCCAGCTCTCGTATCCGCTCATCAGACACAAGGAAGCCATAAAGCTGCCATACTTAGACGCGTGCTGTAAAGAAGCAATGCGTTTGCATCCCAGCGTCGGTCTCACACTACCGCGCAACGTGCCGGCTCGCGGCTGCGAAATTGCCGGCGAGTTCTTCCCGTCGGGAACGAGAGTAGGTGTCAACGCAGCAGTAATACACCGTGATCGGAATATATTTGGGCACGACGCGGACAGCTTTGTGCCTGAGCGATGGCTCCGTCCGGAAGCTGCAAATATGGATAGACATATGTTTCAGGTAATTACACATAAGCCGCCCCTCCTTTCCACTGTTCCGCCTCCCAGCGCTAACAAAGACATTCAATTTAGTTCGGCGCAGGATCCGAACTTGTGTGGGGAAGAACGTACGTTTTCTCTCTCTGTCCCTCGTTCAATCTCAATCTCTGTCGCAAATGCTGGCACTGACACTTTTCGCTAAGATCTCCCTCTGCGAAATTTATAAACTAGTGCCTCAGATTCTCCGTATTTTCCACCTCTCTCTCGTCGATGGCGAACAGGAGTGGGAGACGCACAACTACTGGTTTCACAAAGCGAGTCGTGTGAATGCGAAAGTGCAGGTACGCGATCCTATTGAAGGTTCTCTCGGATATCAGCTGTTGCAGAGGGTGGATTCGAAGAACTGAGAGTGACTGCACTCATCTGAACCTTGGAGGCGAGGAACTTGGTGTAAGATCTAAGTTTCGTCAGTACATCAGTTGTCTGCCTATTGAAATGAGTGTAGTGTAGATGGGCAATCGAGAAGCTTTGAATCGATGCCAAAGAACATTCGAATCGCCATCTGTCAATATATGCGAAGACTAGCTGGAAAGTTTCCCCACCTGTGTCCAAAGGATCGTTATCTTCCATCGGTCCCTTGAATGGGAGCAGCACTCCCATCCCGAACTCCAGCAATGAGCCTCTGTACTTCGACCATATCACCGTCTTTACCATCCAGAATACTTCCCGAAACCCGAACAGCTGCTGCAGTGTTGTGCTTCAATATTCTTTCCAGCGTCAGATGTGCAGCTAGCCAGTACTCAGGTGCGTATTTGATAAAACCACTCCGTTGCCACATTGTCGACACACCGTTTTCTTTCCCCGCTAGATCCGCTAATTCCGCATCTCGTGCCTGAGATGGCCACAGATCCTGCCAATGCCACAGCGCATTGGTAATTGGCGCCGTTTCTGCTGGACCCAGCGAAGCAATGGCGGATGTTTCAAAACGGTATACTTGCAGATACAACGCGTGGACGATGGTGAACATATTGAGAACACTGAGATGAGAGAAGGTGCGAAGCATAGTGGGTGTTGCCATGATTGCGCTATCATGCAAAACATTGACGGCGTTCAATATGGTGAGATTCTTGTTGGTCGCGTCGACGCCCATCCTGCTACGCCAAGCCTTAAGCTCAATGAAGCACTCTTCTTTTGATGAAGCTTGGAAACAGGCCTCTGGTGACGACATCTCCATTACCAGTTCGGACAGGGCCATGCGAGGTATGTGGCGGAAGAATAGAGCGTAACTTGCGTCGATGTTGAAGATGTAAGAGCATATCCTATGGGATCGTGTTAGAGATGTGATGTAATATTAGAGGTCTCAACATACCGAATAAGCGATTCCCGAAGAATATACTCTTCCCAGTCAAAAGCAGTTGGAGTGGAAGTATCGACGCACTGTAACGATGCTTGAGCCAGTCCAATGTCTCGTGCTAGCTTCATTATCATTAGCAAGTCATCCAGCCGTGGGCAGATATACTCACATAAACGAGATCGTTGAATCTGCGTCGTAAGATGCGTCGTTTGCTCCGCTTGCAGCCCTCCCATGTTTGATACAAACATACGCAGTAAGCGGCCTGGAGAATGTCTATCTGTGTGCTTTGACGATCTCTAGCCATTCGTGAGTTCCACGCGCTCGCGCATTCGAGATCTCCAAAAGTGTTGTTACTGAAGACAACGTCTTCTATCAAGTCGAACCAGACCTGGGCAGAGGCATATTCTCGATTGTCTGGAGACAAGCAAGCGCCAATGAGTGCCATCACTGCAATAAGTTCCGGTGTTTTTTCGGTCGCTTCAAAAGACGGTCGATGTATAGTGGGCCAATTAGGATACCAGAAGGACCAGAAGAGCGCGAGGTTCTTTTGGAGATTTGCTGGGTTGAAGAACTTGTAGCAGAGAGTCTCCACAGAAGTCGACCAGACCAGTTGATTTGAACTCTGGTAGTGTTTTGTGATCGCTATCTCTCGAATTTGGTAGACGATCTTGTGCGTGACGGGCAGCAGCACAACCGGATCGACCATGCTATCGTTTTGCAACATTAGCGCCTTCCGGGTCATATCGACCCAGTGCATCGCTGCATCCGAAGTTTTAGCCTTGAGAGCTGATGGCTTTCTGGACGGGTTCGCATTGACTGGGTCCGATGTGATGAAGAGCCTCTGCTGCTTAGTCCCACATTCAAAAGATCTGACAAATCCGGTTGCCTTAGTGAAATTGTCAAGGAAGGGGAACCGGATCAACATGCTAAGGTCGAGTTGTGTTGGGCGTTGGCAAAATGGCTCTGTTATTCTGTACTCAGTCAAAAGTAGCCCACATACATCCCGACTACTGGAGTCTGGCTGAATGTCTGGATTGAGCATGAAAGAGTATGGCATGAGTTCTGCTGTATCAACAGGATCGACCGTGCACGGGCCCGAGTCGTTGCCGGTGTCAATCAATGTGTCGAACACTGATTCGTACACACCCATGTCGAATCCGGTAGCCATTTCGGCACGATATGCAGCAACGCCCCCATGGACACAACCCTCCACTGTACGGCTGGTATCCAAGTCTGGAGAAGCAACATCATCGGTGAGGGAGGTCGCCGTGCCCTCCTGTACCAGACTCCGAGCTCGTGGTCGACTGTACCTACAGACTTGGTTCCTCGAAGCACACGGCGCGCATGGTTGTGAAGAAGTACATGCCTTCTTCAGTTGACAGCATTGATCGCAAGCATGGAGTTTACGTCCTCTTGGCTTCACCTTGGCGGTCGGAATAGAAAGACCGCGGGCTCTTCGGACCCTGCACGAGTTCCAATGGCGTTTTAACGCATCACTGAGTCCACATATTAGAAAGTGCAGCTTTCACAGCGACGACTTAGTGTTTCGTGTGTTAGAGGAATCACACCTTCTTGCGAACATGCGGGAGCAAAACACACAGGTCCAGACCTCCTTTCCGCCTTCCATGTCGACGATGTAAGGTTATGTTCGAATACTCAACTAAAGCAAAGGCGCTCACGGCAGGCCTGAAATCTCGAGGGAAGTTTATGCATGCCGTAAGGACAAGATGCAGCTGCCATTTCTAGAATCCCCATGCGCTAAGGTCTATTTAGTCGATCCGAGGAAGTTCGGTACCTACATTTGCCGAGTTAGCGTGCGGGGAAAGAGTCTAGATGTCAGACCTTAGTTCCGGCCACTAATGTAAGCAAGCTTAAAAGGTATTACAACTTACTTCATAAAGAGTCCTTAGCCGGAATGGTATCTTTAGCTTACAAGCTCTGTCTATTCTACCTATAAGCAGCACTTGTATATATCTTAAGCTTAGGACTGCATACAGATCGTCTTTCTACTTGAGCGTGCTAACAGCTACCGGTAGTTCTGTAAGACTTCATCACGGCAAATGATACACGACTAGAGCATGGACGGACAGCCTCAGCCAGTGTCGCTGGGAAAGAGGACCAGCAGGAGGCTCAACAGAGACCATTCGGCGCTGGATACTTGGCTGTACTGAAAGCTGCCGCGCCAGCTGAAAGCGGAAAGAATGATCAGAACGTCGTGCGGCAAGCATCCTAGATGGTCACGCTGTTCAGCATGTCGCTGTTGCGGGGTGGAGTGCGGTCCTTTGTTTGGCAGACTGTCTCACAGGTCCTCTTGCTCGTCGCGCACACAAAGCTGCAGCTGTTAGCATATAATTTTCTAACTATATCGCTAAATATGCATTTTGCACGCAGTGTCAGACTTGTCCTTGAGTAGCACGGTCTCTTGCAACCCCTACTTTACTAAACCCTCTCTGACTACCTGCACTAGCTCCTCTGAGTTGAAGCAGCCCTAGATCTGGCCCTTAACCATCAATCGATGTCGCGTCTTGCGGAACACGCGTTCCGACAGCGACAGGTATGCGTGAATGCACTTGGCCACGCTCATCTTCAGCTGGCCCAGCATGACGGCGATAACGCTGGTGCAGGCGCACAAAGCCCGACGCTATGTTCTTGCCACTGCAAAGCGCAATGTGCTGTGAAAGGAGAAGGGAACTGCCGAGTTTGGGGCCCCATATTGTGCCCCGCGCAATGACTCGGCAGGAGAATCCTCCAAAAGTGATCAGCAGCGTTGCATTAGCCGAGAAACATCGGAATTCTCGAGCTACAAAAGTAGTTGGTTGAGGGTTTGTCTGGTAACCTAGTAGCCCGCAGCACATGGCTCTGTCGGGAAATTCCCACATCTTACTACGACGCGGGACTTTCCCACTCGATGCGGGGTTCCTTGTGATGAACGCCGTCTAACATCCTCGAATACAGTTGCACTACACTTAGATGGACTCTTTAGTCGCCACTGCATGATTCTGTAATCTTCTTGGTTTCCTGTGAGAGGCCAGAATGAGGAGAGCCTGCATGATGCATTTGCCACTGACTCACTCGACGAGTGATAGGATAAAGGATTATAAAGACATGTCTACCACCCTTCTCGTCAGGGTTCCACACTTCCATTGTATTCTTATCATTAACGGCATTATCATCAGTTTACAACGATACCATGGTCGCAATTACAGACCCACTTGTGCTTCCACCCAACGTCACTAGCGAAGCCTTCAGCGAGTTCATAAAGGCTTGTCGTGATATCGGCAGCGACAACATTGTTGTCATATCTTCGACATCCCAGATCGACGATGGCGACTACATGAAGCCAAATTACACACACGACCCGCACCACGTCTTGAGGCAAGACTTCTTCCTTGCTTCAGCTGTCATCGCCCCTCGAAATGTTAGCGATGTTCAGACTATCGTCAAGGCTGCGAACGAGCACCTTGTGCCACTGTGGCCTATTAGTATTGGTAGGAACTCAGGGTATGGAGGCGCCGCCCCACGTGTATCCGGCAGTGTTGTCGTAAACATGGGCAAACACATGAATAAGATTCTCGAAGTCAACGTGGAAGGTGCCTATGCTTTGGTTGAGCCAGGTAAGTGACAAAATGGGAATTGAAGCTGTTCACGATGCTGATTGGTATCAGGTGTCACATTTCATGATCTTCACACTTATCTCGTTGATAACGGCCTCCGTGAAAAGCTTTGGCTTGACGTACCCGATCTAGGTGGCGGTTCAGTTTTGGGTAATACCATGGAGAGAGGTGTTGGTTATACCCCTTATGGAGGTGAGATCTGCTTCGAGACGCCTGTCAGTTCACATCTGATATGATTCAATAGATCACTTCATGATGCATTGTGGCATCGAGCTCGTTCTACCGAGCGGCGAGCTTATCCGTACTGGTATGGGTGCATTGCCCCATCCTCATGAGAAACAAGGCGTCCTGCCCCAAGACCAGCCTTGGAACGAGACAGCACAGCTGTTCAACTATGGCTTCGGACCCTACATCGATGGCATCTTTACCCAGTCCAATCTGGGTATTGCTACAAAGATGGGCATGTGGCTTATGCCAAATCCGGGTGGTTACCAATCATACCTCATCACAATTCCTCGTGAGGAAGACCTAAAGCAAGCTGTCGACATCATCCGACCTCTACGGTTAAACATGGTTCTCCAAAACGTACCTACAATTCGGCACATTCTCCTTGACGCCGCAGTGTTAGGTCACAAGTCTGAGTACACTTCAGATATTAGTAAGCCCCTAACCGACGCTGAGCTGGATGCTATAGCTGAAAAGCTCAACCTCGGCCGATGGAACTTCTATGGTGCGCTCTATGGACCCAAGCCGATTCGTGATGCGATGTGGACAGTCGTTAAAGAGTCCTTCTCAGCTATCCCAGGGGCGAAGTTTTACTTCCCTGAAGACCGACACGAGGAACATTCAATATTGCATACGCGCCATAAAACCATGCAAGGTATCCCAACCTACGACGAGCTTAAGTGGGTGAACTGGCTGCCCAACGGCTCACACCTCTTCTTCTCGCCTATTGCAAAAGTCAACGGCGATGACGCGACTAAGCAGTTCGCGCTTACAAAGGCACGTTGTCATCAAGCTGGGCTTGACTTCATTGGCACATTCACAATTGGTATGCGGGAGATGCACCATATCGTGTGCATTGTTTTTGATCGAAAAGACGAAGCGCAGAAGAAGAAAGCAGTATGGCTTATTAAGACGCTCATTGATGATTGTGCCAAGCAAGGCTGGGGAGAATACCGAACACATCTTGCGGCTATGGACCAGATAATGGATACGTATTCGTTCAACAACGACGTGCTCAGACGGTTCAACGAGACGATCAAGAATGCAGTAGATCCAAAGGGGATCATGGCGCCAGGCAAATCGGGGGTGTGGCCTAAGCAGTACAACCGGGAGGAGTGGAAAATCTAGGGTGTAGTTCGAATGACGTAAGTCATGTAGGTTTTGTGTCTGTTCGAGTTGAAATGTTATTGCTTATGTCAAACACTTTCAATGCAAGTGTGCGATGCATGGTGCTTTACTTACTCACTAACCTCTGATATTCAATCCTCAAGATCGCGTGGCGACTGTCTTATGGCAATACTAAGATCAGGATAGTCCATGATCGCCTCGAGGTTCAGCGGCATATGGAAGACCAGTCTTGGGGCTCAGTACAAATTTCGACAACTTTGTTCGATGACTTACGTGTTTCACAAGCGATTCAGCATACTTCAAATGCTACTGTAGTAAATGAGACCTGTTGCAATAGAGGGTACGTATTGGCAGACAACATACCACTTCAGGAGCTCAGGAATATTCTGACCTATTACTAGCGCTTGGAGTCTTCTACGCTCCGCATCTGATCGAAGACATTAATCACAACATTGTTGAGGCCGTACAATTATCGGAGGCGAGTTTTACAACCAAGACAAATTTTCAAAGGTGGTAGTGCTGACACTTCATACGCTCATTGTATCGCATAGTCCCAATCTCACTATCTGTCCAGACCCGAACGAGTCCCTACCACCAAGATCGCAACGATCACACCCTAGGCACACCATCCCTCTTCCCCTCCACAATTTCACTCATAATCCTCTCCTTTTTGGCTTCCTCCTCGGCACTGTCCACATCCTTGAACACCTCATCCATCTGCTCGAGGCTCTTGCCCGCCGTCTCCGGAACGAAGAAGAATGTGAACACAAAAGCGAGGAGACAGAAAACAGCGAAGAAAGTGTAGGCGCCGTAGCCGGTGTTCTGAACGAGCGGTGGGGTGATGAGGCCCTGATATCATTAGTACATATTCAAGGTTCGAGATTTGGGGTACGAGCACGATGGAGAGACTTACGATGATGAAGTTGTTGAACCAGTTCGAGCACGTCGAAAGCGCAACACCTTTTGCTCGCAGACTCGAAGGGAAAATCTCGCTAGGCAAACCCCATGGGACGGGTCCCCAGGTCGCGCCAAAGCTGAACATATAGAAGAACAAGAAAACCACCGCGACCCAGCCCTCGGTTGCGTAGTTAGCCCAGCGGTCGCCGAACTTGCCGACCAGCACTGCGATGATCAGGTGGCAGATGAACATGAGTCCTGCGCCAGTGAGCAGCAGTGGGCGGCGACCGAAACGGTCCATAGTCCAGAGCGAGGTGATGACGCCAACAAGTTGGGTGCAGTTGATGATACCGGAGAGGAGCAGCTGCATCTCGTACCCTTGGCCGAGAGTACCGAAGAGGCTAGGGGAGTAGTAAATCAGGGCGTTGATTCCTGTCACAGATTAGAGGCGCAGCAGATATACGATTGTAGGACGACTTACCCACAAACTGTTGGAAAAACATGATACCCATGCCAACGACGGTACGCTTCCAGCATCCACGACGGAAGCAGTCCATCCAAGACGCAGCCTCAAGCTTCATGTTGCTGGAGCGTGTGCCATCTTGAAGATTAGGATGTCTCTCACGGTTGACTTCCTGCGTAAAAGCAACCTCCGCGCGAATCTCGAACCACTCCCTCTGGACTCGCGAGTCGGTGGTGGGCAGGTTGCGGAGCTTGGCCAGGGCCTGCAGAGCTTCGTCGTCGCGGCCTTTGCTAGCCAGCCAGCGAGGAGAGAAGGGCAGGAACACGATACCGGCGGCCAGAATGAAGCCAGGAATCATCTGGATGAGGAAGGGAAGGCGCCACGACCATTGGCCAGCCATGTAGCGGGTGCCGTAGGTTGTCCAGAAGGCGATTACAATGCCGAAGACGATACTAAACTCCTGCAGAACGAGGAGGGTACCGCGGATCTCGGGAGGTGCGATCTCGGAGATGTAGAGTGGTGCAATGCAAGCCAGACTGCATGTTGTCAGTGTTGTTCTCAAGAAGAGCAAAATAAGGACTGAACGTACGCTCCAATACCCATACCACCTATCAGGCGTCCTACAGTCAGCATGTTATACTCGACCGCAGCCGTCTGCAAAACACTCCCAATTGTGAACACAACGACCGACACAACAATCGAGTACTTCCTGCTCAACTTGTCCGCGAGGTATCCAGCAAACAGGGCGCCAATAAGAGCTCCAAGCTCAAGCATGGCAGTCATGAGACCCTTCCAGAAACCTGCTCCAGAGGCGGTTTCCGAAACTCTCGGGAAGGTGTCAAGGAACTGATCCATGACAAGGGTGACGGAAATGACACCTTGATCTGAAATAGTCGTCAGTACACTCGAATTCTCTGACAAATGAGCTCCTATCACATACCGTAACCGAACAGCAGACCTCCGATAGTAGCGAACGTAGCGCACATGGCAACATAATGGTTCGAGAACAGGCCCTTGAATCCTACACTTCATCAGCCATCATCGCTTGCACAAGAAACCATCATCCTGGATGCATCCATAGCAACTTACCACCAGGTCCATACGGCTCCCTCGCCGCACCCACCAACTCCATACTCGCCTCACTCATCTTCGCCCCTTGCGGCACAACCTCGTGGTGAATCTGGGACGGCGCCGCGTCAATTGCGTCTGCCTTGATTTCTTTCATGGACGACATTGCTTACTAACGATGGAAGGAGATGATGTCCAAGCTAATGGATACAAATCCAAATTGCAGAAAGAGACGGATCTTATATAGACGATGATCCCCACGCAGTTTGTCTTATCTGTGGAGATCGTCAGGCAAGGATGAATGCTAGCGCGGGTGTTGTACCTACGGAAGCTGTAGCTTTGTGCATGTGTCTGCCGAAGATGAGGGCGTGAAGAAAAATGTGCGGCGCCGGATTGGCTGCGCGGCTTGGGGTGGGCAGCCGTGCGTAGAACTGTATGTGTAACCTTGGGCTCTCGGCCGGGATGAAAAGAACCGGCACGCACGTCGATCGACGGTCGAAGATGCTCGAGGTCTTGGCGTGCAGGAGTGCAGGTTTCAATTGCAGGTGGAAGGCGCGCTCGGATGCTTTTGTTGTTGAAGAACTTGCGAGGTGTTTCTGTGGGCCTGGCGTCCGCAGATTGCCGAGCTGCTGGTGACGGGATGCTCGTCTGATGGTGACATAGATACTGATGGAAGCTCTGGAATCAATTGAGGCATCAATTGAGGCATCAATACTATCCCGATGCGCTCTGCATCTCCCAGACTTGCGCTGAGCGCATTCGGCACGTTGGCACGCCGTGGAGGCGTCATTGGTCACGTTCCTTCCTGCAAAGCCCGCGGTAACTGAACATCCCCACCCCTTGACCCCAGAAAGTCGCAGAAACCCCCAGTTTCCCCAGGATTAGGCTTCGCACCGTTCCGCGCCGTTTCTTCCTCTACCGCCAGGGCCTGTCCAATTACGCAGGCGCTTTGGGGTGGCTTTTGCTGCAAACGTTCGAGGTCGCGGCGACAATTACTCTGAGAACGTCAAATTTGATGCTCGGCACGACTAGCGGTTACTATATTCAGTCATCTAAGAAAGAGGCGCCGAGACTAACGTACCTCTTACAGCATCAACGCTCGCTAACAAAGAGCCTCAAAACCTTGCCTCGACACGCGTGCCGCGCATTGATTTCAGCCTCTTCCACGTGCAAAAACCTTCTCCGATAATTCGCGGATCAATCAGAGCTTGTAACTTATAGACATAGTTCTGGCGTTCGTATAATCTCGACCGCTTGCGAAGCTTCGGCATACTGATTCAAGGTTGTCGAGAAGATAGAGTATATGCAGAAATGTAATTCGCTAGATGATACGCTCCGCTACACTGCCCCAGGACAGATTTCCTATAGAGTTCGTTGTGCTAACAGTGATGATGGTGGGGTACTTGTGTGCTAGGAATGCGTTCTGTCGTAAATGCCTCCGATGCCAAGCAAGACGCCAATAGATACAATAGAGTTGGGGTATGTCGGGGTCCCCACGTGTTGAGACTCCACTCAGCCTGTCGGCATGGCCATGACACCGCTCCAGGCATTCCCTCCTGCTCCTCCCGCTCCAGATCTGCGAGACCCTCCACCTCCTCCAGCAGCTCTCTTTGGTGCAGCTGGTGCTCTGTTGCTTGTAGCCTTGCTAGAACCACCTCGTTTCTTCACTCCGGACCAGTACGCTTTGCCGCCGGTACTACCGCCCGACTTTCTGAACGATCCTCTCTTCTTTGGCCCGGATGAAGATGCTCGAGGTGCTCGTTTCGCTGCTTTTTCCTTTGCGGCTGCTGCATTCGCAGCCATAGTTTGTGTCAAACGGTTGTTGAACTCTTCGACTTCTGGGTCGAGGGGCTGAGTGAAGTGGTGACTCCGGTGTTCGGATTCGTCGTCGTCGCTCTCCCCGCCGTACGAATAGTCGCTCTCATCGTCCTCAGCCGGCGGTGGAACCTCTTCATCAGTATCACCACACAGATCGATGACTTCCTCGTGATTGGGATCGTAGACTTGCTCGTTGTCTTCCTCGTAATCGCCGTCCGAAAACTCCTCCACAGGCGGTGGGCGTTGAGGCGTACAATCTCGACGAACAGGTTCGTTGAAGCCATACATCTCTCTAGTGTTGTCGACCAGAAGCATGAACTTTCTGCCATACCGAGTCACCATCTCCGGATTGATTCCCGGTATGTTCTTCATATCCTCTAGGTCAGTAGGCAGACGGAGCCCCATTTCACGGAGGACTGTGTCTGAGAAGATTGCTTGACGATGACCGTTCTTTGTCATGAGGTCCTGTCTCAAACTCTTAGCACCATTGACAAAGTCGCGCAGTGCATCTTGCTCTAGCTCGCTGAGACCAGCCAGCCTCTTGTCAACTGTGATCGGCTTGCCCAGCCCCCTAGGTTGTTTCGCTGCTCGTGCTGGCTTCGCCACTCGAACTTGGGCAAACTCATCGTCAAAACTCTCCGCTTGACGACTGCGACTCTTTTGGCCTCGGGTGGGGTGTCGAGGTTGCTCATAGTGGTCTTCATCGCTTTCTTCGTGCTGCCGGTATGCATAGTCTTGGATCTTGCGTTTCGTCGCGCGAACAGGTGATGACACATTCGTAGAAGGATAGTCCGCTTGCTTCTTGGTCTGCTTCTTCCTCACAGGTGCCTTTGTTGGAGATGCTCGAACTTGTAGTCTTAGCTGCTTGCGTTTGCTTTCGTAGTCGTTGCGAAGCGTAGCAGGCTATGCTGATTAGCGTATGTAGGTAGTATGACTGAAACACTTACATGAAGGTAATTAGTCGCGAAGCCAACCTTGTTGACTATACTCTCCTCCTTTAGAGCTCGAGCTTCTAGCAAAGACTGGAAGATACGCTCATTATCTCCTCGATCAAGGTCGGCACCGTAACCCCACCCGTACTCCTCAAGACCTGCCTTTTTTATCTTGGCGCCCTTCGCGCCTCGGAAAGCATCGACGCATTGATGCATGGTGACATTATTCTCATGCACCTTACTCACAAGCTTGAAGGCCATAGCTGCATACTCTGTCAGATCCTTGTTCACAAACGATGCATCCGAACGGCAATTGTCGCAGGTTTTGTTGCAGTTGGCAGGGTCGAAAGGCTCGCTGAAGTAGCCCAGGACTTGCGCTCGTCGGCAATCGGCCTTGTTCTCGCAATACTGGACCACTGTACGCAACATATCATGCAAGCGTTGCTTTTGTTCCCTGCTGCCCTCGCCCTCGTCGATCATCTTTCGAAGCATCCTTGTATCGGCAAACTGGTAGTACAGGTAGCAGTCTGACTTTTTTCCGTCACGTCCAGCACGGCCGGTCTCCTGATAGTAGCCTTCCAGACTCTTCGGCATGGTGTGGTGGATGACGTAGCGTACATCAGCCTTGTCGATGCCCATGCCAAAAGCTATGGTTGCGACAATGACGTGATACTCGTTGCTCTGCCACTTCTTCTGTACCTCGGAGCGCTCATCTGCTCCCATACCTGCATGATAATGGAATGCGCGGACACCAAGTTCTGTGAGCTTCTTTGCCACATCTTCGCAGTTCTTGCGAGATAAACAATAGATGATGCCAGACTTGCGGTGGTACCTCTCTTTGATCAGATCGGCAAATGCGTTGACCATACCCTTACCCTTCGGCAACACTTCGTATGACAGATTGGGCCTGTTAAAACTCTGAGAGAACATACGCCCGTTCTCAATGCCAAGGTTAGATCGTACGTCTGCACGGACAAGTTGAGTCGCGGTGGCAGTGAGAGCGATGATTGGAACTCCTGGAAATTGACGGACGACGTCACCCAATGCCTTGTAGTCTGGACGGAAGTCGTGGCCCCATTGACTGACACAGTGTGCTTCATCAATGACGATGCGGGCGAGATGGCCCTTGTTGTAAAGTCTTTCGAACGCGCTCATCATGCGCTGGTTCTTGCTGAGCATCTCTGGTGTGACGTAGAGAAGTTGGATGAATTTGCTTGGGTCATCCTTCTTCTCTAATGTATTCAAGATTTCCTTTTTTTCGTCTGATGGCGTTTGCCCGTTGATTAGACATGCTTGAACCCCGAATCGAGTCATCGCAGAATGAACTTGGTCTTCCATCAGACTGAGAAGAGGCGACACAACGATAGATACACCACTTGTCTTTCCAGAGCGAATAACGGATGGGAGCTGGTAACACAAGGACTTGCCGCCACCAGTAGGCATAAGGACGAAACAGTGCTCTCCAGCAAGGGTCGTGTTAATGGCCTCGAGTTGACCAGGACGGAACCCTCGGAGGCCAAACTTGTGAATGAGTGCGGCTCTCACGTCCTTCGACCAAGGATGATTCATGCCCGGGACACCTTTGCCAGGCATGCTCATGCTTGCTTTTCTAGGCGAAGGTGGTTTAGGCTGTCGCTGCAAACTATTGACGGATGTCTCGCGAAGCGCTTCTCGTACATGTGTGGATGCTGTGGTGGTAGCTCGATTTCCTCTCCAATCAAAGTGAGCCGACTCTTGATGGTTCATATTATCGATTTCATGAAGCAGATCTTCGTCATCATCGAAACCGTAGTCGTCACCGTCATCGCTCCCAGGGACATGACGATCTGACGTGCCGGGAGCCGGTTGCATGTGATCAGTGAACATGTTTTCATTGTCACTGAAGTCGATATCGCCAAAGTCCTCAGCTGTGTGGTACAACTCGTGTCCACTTGAGCCGCGGGCAGTAGCATACTCGGAGCGAGACTGCTGCTGATGAGATCGATCTTGGTATCGGGTGGTCGATCTGGCAGCTGATGAAGACGCAGGGACCTGATCTACAGCAAAGCGAATGTGCCTGCTAGGCGACCATGTGCGTTGATTGGGCAACTGTGTCTGAGGCACATGACAAGACTCCGCATCAACAGGTCGCGTTTGCTTGCGCCGAGTAGGGCTTGCCTGAGTGGCCTCGACGACAACGTGATGAGGCTTAGCCTCGACCTTGATGGTGGGGTTTCGCATCTCCTTCGGCTGCTCGATGCCTGCAACGCCAAGGTAGTGGTGTGTCTGCACCTCAAGATCTTCGAGTGACTTCGAAACTGTTCTGAGAGCCGAGTAGTCCGCCTCTTCATAGATACCCTCTTCGATGTCGTCCTTTACTTTCTTCTTGAGGAAATCTCTTTCTGTGCTGACTTGCTCGTACTTCTCTTTCAGGGCTGCCAATTGCTCTACGGCATCCTTCTTGGGCCGCAGACGCTCTAGGTTCTCTTTGACACGTGGATCCGGGTCGTCAAGTCCAACTTGCTCAACAAACGCAGTCTTGGCTTTCTCCCAGGCTACTGTCACTGATTGAAGATGTCGATCTCTATTTGATTGTAGGAAGAACTCCACCGCGTTGTGGATGCTTGCTTTCTGTTCTTTCGACATCTGAGTGGAAGAGAGTACAGGCTGTGCAAGCTGTTGTACCGCTGGAGGTCTCTTCTGCGACTTTTTTGGTGAGGGTTTCTCTCTGCGGGGTGACTGAGTAGTGTCCGGTGTTGGTATTGAGCACTGCTTGTCTTCGCATGGACTCCGACTCCGAACAGGCTTGCTAGGTGAACGAATTGGCAGTTGCAGTTGGGTTGGGGGCTTTGATGGACTTGAACTCGCTGTCTGCTTGCGTGTTCGTTTCGTGGGCGATGACTTTGGCAGCAAGTCAAGTTCCATCACGTCCAAATCGCCAAAGTCTTCCTCTTCCTCGTCTTCTGATTCCATCACTGCATGACCAACGCGCCTAGTCGTGGGTGTGCGTACAGCCTCGATCGTGGTGGCTTTCTTCGTCGGCGAAGGGCTTCGTGCTTGCCTGCCAATCTTACGAGCTGGGACCAGCGTCTCCGAAGGCGCGCGACTGAGTGACTTTCGTTTGCGGTTCTTTATGACAGGTCCTTCTTCCTCTGATGTTTGAGGAACTGTGACATCCTCCTGATCTGCAGCGATCGCTTCTTGTTGCTTCTGCTCTTTGCTGAGCGCTACGGTCGAATATGGCGGGGGCGGACTGACTGGAATGGGGCTATCTGGAGCCATGGCGAAATCGTCAATGTCCGGAAAGTCGTCCATCATGAGATCTGGGCTGGGTGCAGGAGCCTTGCGACTTGGTTTGGGTGACCTTGCTCGGGCAAGGTCTTCCCTGTACTCATCGCTCTTCCTCTTCTTGCCCTTGTTGAATTGGTTTGGTACTGGTGATGAAGGAACCTCGTCCTCCCCGGTGAGATCAATTGCGTCCACATCAAAGACCTGTACACGTGGTTTGCGCAACGTTGAAGGCTCAGCCGCACTTGAGGAGTCTCCGCGGGTGACCCAAGCAGCTTCGCTGCGCCCGACTTTAGGCGCACGTATACGTGCATCATCTTCCTCCTGCTCTCCACGCGGCGTGGGCTTGTACGGTGGCACACCGGCTAGCATAAGCCTAGGTCTTCCATTGTTCGGTGTGGCGCGCAACCTCGCCATATCACCCTCTGTCCCTTCCGTCTCAGGTGGCTTGTGTATGTCTATAGTCTTCGTTCGAGTGAGGGTGCGGGGTGGCGGTGGGCGATTAACGGCAGGCGCAGGGGCAGTTGCAGTTGCAGGTTGGGCAGCTGGGGCTGGCTCATTGTTTATCGCAGCATCGGCCAAAAAGAGAGGGTCGTCCACAGGTGCGTCAAAGTTGGCGTTGTCGTCTGGACTATAGGCAACGAGCGGAACGGTAGGCGGGACGAAAGGCTTCGTGGTCAACAGCCACTTGAGATGCTGCTTAAGGTTGTTCTGAGGAGGCATTAGAGCCGCTCATGTTTGTGTGCGAAGTCGTGGAGGCCGTCAACGCGTCTATACGCGCCGTATCGCAAATCGGCGATGTTCTGGTGGCGCTGTTCGCGATAGACCCCATCTTGTTGTTGCGCTAGGAAAACGCGCTAGTACGCTAACACGTGACGTTATCCCCGCTTCTACCCGCGAAATGACCCACATCTCATCTGAAGTCTGGCAGTACTTCGCGAGACATCAGCTTGACGGCTTCACTTCTCGGTGCTAAATGTCATCCGCTCGAGTCAGCATGCCCAAAATGCGGTACTCAACGACGTGGCTCCGATACCGTGCCGCAGTAATCGTAGTCAAGAGTCTACAAACCAAATCTCAGTTGACTTCTTCTCCATCTCATCTTCCTCACCTCCCGTGTTCGTCGTTGACCGGTCGTTGGCACAGCTGTACAGGTAAAAAGTTGGAATAAAGCTCAACATGGACTCCCGCACAACAATGTTGGAAGGTCAAACACCAGATCTGATCAACAAGCTCTCGACAGCCATTGCAAGCCTCCACACATCCCCATCGCCAACAGATGTTCTCCCATCCCAAGAAATACTCGCCAAAGCACGTTCGACCTTGAAAGATGGCCTCCCAGAAGCAGGAGCTGGCCTCGAAGAAACCATACATCATCTGACCCAGGACCTCGGACCAGCGCTCAATGCATCTTCACGCTCAGCAACCTACTACGGCTTCGTTACAGGTGGCTCAACACCAGCAGCCTCCCTCGCTGACAATCTAGTCACCCACTACGACCAGAATGTCCAGGTTCACCTCCCCAACGAGACCCTTGCCACAGAGATAGAAGACCGCGCTCTAACCCTCCTATGCTCTCTCCTTGATTTTGCGCCCTCTCAATGGCCGCACCGTACATTCACCACCGGCGCTACAGCATCTAACATCCTTGGCCTGGCATGCGGACGCGAGTACATCATCGCAGAAGCCAGCGCACACCGCACCGATGCCGAAGTCAGTGTCGGCGAGCATGGCGTCGTAGAAGCTATGCGCCTCGCCGGAATCGACAAGATCCAGGTTCTGACCACTGTTCCGCACTCTTCCCTCAGCAAAGCAGCTTCCATCTTGGGTCTGGGCAGAAGCTGCGTCAAGACCATTGGTCGCATAGACTCACCACACAAATTCGACATGGACCTTTTGCAGAAGCACCTCTCTCAGAGCGGCGCAGCAAGCATCGTCGCTATCTCCGCCTCTGAAGTCAATACTGGTCTTTTCGCGACCTCCTCACTCGAGGAGATGCAAGCCATTCGGAAATTTTGTGATATGTACGGCGCCTGGGTTCACGTTGACGGCGCCTTCGGCATCCAAGCGCGTCTCCTTTCTGATAATCCCCACTACGCGCCTATCAAGGACTGCACTGCGGGCTTGGATCTCGCAGACAGCATTACCGGCGACGGACATAAGCTGCTCAACGTGCCGTACGACTGCGGTTTCTTCCTGTCACGGCACCGTTCGCTAGCAGAGCGAGTCTTCGCCAACCCGAATGCGGCGTATTTGTCCGCCAGCGCTACAGCGGACGGCATCATGTCTCCTCTGAACATCGGACTAGAGAATTCGAGACGTTTCCGTGCATTACCCGTCTACGCCAGCTTGATCGCGTACGGCAAGACAGGATATCGAGACATGCTCGAGCGGCAGATCGACTTGGCCCGCCGCATTGCAATATACATCGACAAGAGCGAGGTGTATGAGCTTTTGGCCAAGTCACCAAAGTCGACCCTCCTTGATGATGGTGTAGGGGATATCTACATCATAGTGCTGTTCAGGGCGAGAGACGATAGGTTGAATGAGCAGCTGGTGGCTAAGATCAAAGAAAGCCGGAAGATATATGTCTCTGGGACAAGCTGGAAAGGTGTGCCTGCATGTCGATTTGCTGTGTCGAATTGGATGGTGAATGTGGATAGGGATTCCGAGATTATCAAGAAAGTCTTGATGGATGTCGCTAACGCTCAACACCAAGCCTGATGGAAGTTCAACAGACGTTGGGTGTTGAGCATACTGTTTTCAGGCCTAGAAGAACAGCTGCTAAGCGGCATCTACGTCGTCGCGTTACTCTGGGCGAAAGACGAGGTATTGAATGAGCAGCTGATTGATAATATTAGTGCGAGCAAAGTCATGACAAGCTTTGAGCGTTAACGGTCTCTATCGTGCTCAGCTGAAGTACTATGTGCGCGAGCACAACGTTTTTACTATGAACAGCTGCACAGGCAAGCCCCTCGCGCAGCCACAAGGATGACAAGCTAGCCTCCCTGCCTTTTGCTAAGAACTTTATAGTAATAAGCAGCAAGGATATCATCTCCTCCTTCTTGCTAAGCTTTGTAAACCGTTCTGCATTGAAATCTATGTCACTTTCTCCGAGATCCCAAGACTAGTGTGTATCTACGTGCTCGTGCGCTTTCCTTCAACTGCAGCTGCGCGTCGTTGGCAACTTTGCGGCAATGCTATCATCATCTCTCTAGCTCAAAAAAAATTTGCGCTTTTCTTATAGCAAGATCGTATAGAGTGTTTGCTTTATCACTTTGTTCGATGACTCAGTGCCCGCTGTGCCGGGAAGAGTGGCATTACACAACCGGCACCCCGCTCAAGTTCCGAGAGTTGCAGACAATTCAAGTTGCTTTGCGGGTCTGAGATTGCGTCTGATGGGAGGTGCATCACAGACACGACGAAAACCCAACCGTGTCAATCGTCCAGCGAGGATACGGAGCGACAAATGGTCCTTGTACTCTGAGACGACCTCTAGGAGGAATGTTCGTCGAGGTCAACGTGGGGAGCTCTAGGAGAGAGGTGATCATAGAGCTGGGTTCATACCAGACTACCCCACGACTCAAGTTGGTGAAACGCATTGGTAGAATTCTCAGTTCGTACTAGAGAAGCTCAAGGCTGTAATGCAGGCGCCGTTCAATGAGGAGGAAGCTATGGAGCTTGATAACGAGCCGTATAACACATCTCCACCGCATCCGAAACGCGAAGCGTGGTAAGACTCTCTTCGGACGGTTCGTACAATGGCTCACCCATTGACAGACTCGTTATCCACGCCTCATCTTTTCACCCTAGGCTCTCGAGCGGTACTAGTTCTGCCACCATAAGCTTTCCAACCAGTATCACATTCTCTTCACGCAAAGTTGTTCAAGCGCTGGGGTCATAGTCGTCGCCTCAATCTTGCTTTGATTACGTCTTACCAACCTGTTCGAACAAGTTCGACTCATCGAGAACCTTCATCGACGGTTTCTCTCAGGGTGGATTGAATGAAGGGAATCCGGGAAATAGAGGCTCAAGCCGTGTGTGTTTTATTGAGTGGCCAGATCAGCTCTTCAAACTACACTCCAGATGTAAAGAATGGCTCAAACTTGAAACTCCGCTTTGAAAGGTATCCCCCTGAGCTCTGCTGTGCGCCGGTCATGGTTTTGGTGATAATGCAATAGCCCTATTCAACCTATCGTGCTGTGAGTCGGTGCATTAGGCTTCGCCAATAAGTCATCCACGTCGTTGCTTTGTGTAAGCTGTCACAAGTCAAGCGACCCGCGATTGTGGCGAGACAAGTTGTCCTTGCGTGAGTCACAAATTCCAGAATGATATTACGTTGAAAATACATGCTCTTGTCATCTATCCAATCAAACTGTACTGACTCCCTTGCATTGTGGCTTGTTCGTGAGGCTGGTTCGAACAGCTTTCCGAAAGTGCGGGTGCAACAGGTGCTAATCGCAGGGTCTCAGATCAGAAATTAGGAATAGCACATGTGAAAACTATCGTATGCATTGATGTCGTGTCTTTTGGTGCGTCAGCGTGATGTTGCTGCTTCGCTCATTATGATGCAGCCTTATCTTCTTCATCTGCACACACCACGCGGTAGCCCACTATCCTCTTACTGTCTCAAAGATCTCGCACTTGAATATGTTTGGCTGCTGCAGGACGCCGAGTAATGAACGGACAATATTAGCGATTCTACCAACTATGCACGTAACGAGAAGAAGATCCTCTAAGCCAATGAGACTTCGTCCGGCCGAAAAGGCCGTCGACCAGTGATTTTGCCTTCGCTAGGACAAACTTGGTAGTGCGGACTCGCTAATGCATTCTCATTGGACGAGAGTCATGTTTGTTCTTACAGTGTGCTGCGTGCATGAGTATGAAGTTGCGAGTTGTGTTTTCAAGAGCGCTTGTAATGGCAGCATATAGTTTGTGAATTGAGGAAGCTTTGATATGAAGTAGCGCAAGACAATTGAGTCGCTACGATGCCGCTTGTAACGCCAGCAATGCTATGTGTATTGTGCATCGCACCCCAGCACCAGAACTCCTATTGTCAACACAACGCCCAATCGTCTTCTGTGGAGACGTCTGATACCCCATTGATCATCATGTGGTGCTCCTGCAACATTACCGCAGGTCCATTCCCTGCACCGCAGCTTCGAGACTGCCTGTTATCCTTACATTTGTCGCACCTTGTATCCTTTGCCCGCCACTAAAGGCCAGCACCTGACTGAGCAACTCATTCCACCGCCTCCCCGGCACAACGCTCGCATGCACTGCATACCCATTCGGGTTCGCGGAGCTTGATGCCAGCGGTGTATCCACAGCCTGCGTCGCAGCCTGCGTTGCCTGGTTGAGCACTGCTTCGAGCGCAAGATGCGCGTAGCACACTGCTTCGTGCGCATCGCCTGATAAGCCGATGTCGTGCAGCGGTTTGGTGATAACGCTCTCGGGAAGCTCAGCCTCAAGGTAGTCGACAATGGCCATGTTTCGCGCGCTGGGACCGCAGATGAAGAGCTCATCGACTTTCTGACCGGGTGGGAAGAAGTGTTGTAGCAGGCGTCGGTACTGTTTGAGGATGTTTTGTGCGGTCACGCGGGTGATGGTCGCAAGGGAGTCTTCTTCGGACATGCTATTGTAGAGACACTCGTCGATAAGCTGTTGTGCTTCGTGGTCACCGAACATTTCGGTCGCTATGTTGAGGGGTGGTGGTTGGCGGAGATAGTCGTGTGACTGGAGGAATCGGTCTACGATGCTTTGATTGACTTTGCCCAGAGTACCAACTCTTCCATCGTGATTTTCTGATTGATCGTTGGATGTGCAGTAGCGCATGGCATAGTCGATTAAAAGACTGCCGGGTCCGCAATCTCGAGATATTGGTGCGCGTGCGCCATCATCGCCGTGTGCGGGTATGAAGCTTATGTTCGCCAGTTCATCGATGTTGAGACAGACGCGGAACTTTGTGGGGTGCCGTAGGTATATCCTGTCGACGTAGGAGATGGGGTCGATGTGGGGTCGAACGACTGCGTGTCCCGTTATCGTGAAGTCGTAGACGGTACTAATACCAACTTCAGCGGCTACGATGCTGTTCCAAGGAGTTCCGCGCTCTCGCGCGCTATTCTGGTTGTGATGTCGTTTTAGTAGTTTCAGGGCCCCGCTGTGAGTGCCCACAAGATCAACCGATGCAGTGTCGATTGCATGCTTGCGACAGAAAGTCTTGATTCCGCCGGAGAATAGTCGACCTAGCAGGTCGTCGAGATTCGGTGTTGGCGTAGACCTTCGTCGGCCCGTGCGAAGATAGTCGACAATAGGGTCTCTCACTGACGCAGGGACGAGTATTTGATCGAACTATAGGTACAGTAAGTGGGCTGTAAGTGAGGAGGAGTGCAGCTAAGCACTGACCTGCTGTAGTTTCACGCGTAGCGGAGCGGATGGACTTTTCTGACCGAACCGAACTAAGGCGCAATCGAGGTGACCCAACCCAGTGCCAGTGCACACGCCCAAGACGGTGAGGTCAAGACTGTCCTTTGTGGGTTTCTCGGTCTTCCCTTGAGTAGGCGAAATACCTCTAACATCCATTGCTGAGTCTTTACGTCGCATTGTGAGGTTTGAATCGTTTAATTACCTGAGCCAAGTATGCACTTCGAGTGCAGAAGTAGGAGTAGTCATGGAGGAAAGCGAACTTCGCAAAAGAAGTCACTTATGTATAACCACTCGGGATTAGCTTCCATGCAACGATAAGGCGGGTACGTACCTTTTGCCTGCACGTAGACAATGCGTAGGAGTAGTTCCAAGTCATGCGGCGTGTAGCCCCGTTGTGTTGCAACCCCCTCCGCGATACTGAAAGATCACGTTTCGTCGTAACGAATTACGAGATTCGATATGGTCAACACCACACACCCGCGGACTCTGTAAACATGACGTGTCTTCCTCGATCCAACACTCAGTTTATATGCTTCTACACACCCAAAATATTCGCTGAAAAGGTATGTCCACAGTGAATTTCATTCCGAGAAAGAACTTCTCCAGTCAAGCACTCTGACAGGCCTTCTGTTCGGCTTCGTACGGTGCGTGAGGCTGTTCAAGCGATGGTTCGGAGAATCACACCCAGCTGCTCACGTTTGTGTCAGGCACAACCACCTTCTCGGCTGCCTCTGTGAGAGAACATAGCGTCAACGGTGAAAAACTTCTGGGCATTACATTATGGACCAGGGGGGATTACCAGAGGAGGCGTAAGGGTGCATCGGGCGCAGTGGACGTGCGCTGAGAGACTGTGAATGCTCTTGTGCGTCCTGAACCCTGCTGATGCACCAATACTGTAAACCCTCGATTCGATCGAAGACGGATTGTTCCTGAACGTCTGCGAATGGCTACAGGCGTACAAGAGGCGGAGGTCCTAGCGCAGGATGAACAATCTGATGGTTGCGGAGAAGGAAGTTTTCCGGCTCGAAGTACCATGGAACAGCGATCCAAGACTATAAAGCAAGGCGTAGGCTTGCCCAGGCGCGCAAGCCGCAGACAGGCTGCAGAGAGAAGCGACTGCAGCATCTAGATGTCTGCTGAACATTCGCAGTCGCGTCCGTTCGCTCTTGGTCAAGATAGCCGACGAATCCTCCGTTTCCCTACAACTCGAGGCGACACGCGTGCCCGATTATTTGGTACGACAGCCGGCAAAGCATATCCGAGAATACATAAGGGTGATGGGATATAGACACATGCAGAAGCGATAGGAGCCACTCGATATTTTGGTCCTACACGGAAGCCTTCCCCGCCAGGAACGCGCCCTGGTCGTGCTTGCATATTTTCCTGGACGGAAAAGACCGCTGGCTAGGCCGTAATCATGTCATTCATACACCAGGTCTGGCGGAAACAAGTTTGCTCGAGCCAACGGGCGAAAGTTCCGGACTAGAGCAGCTGTTCTGCGGCGGATTGATATCACGCCACATGCACGATTGTGGAATATTGTGCATCTCTGACATACGAAGTATGAGTTCCTGCACGAAATGGAACTCTAGCCCACAATCGTATGCGCTTTATAAGTCAGTTGAAGCATGTAGCCATCTCGAGGTACGCCATCAGCCTCTAAGTGGCCCCAGCGCAATGTATCGTCAGAGATATCGCTCGTAGTTTGCGAACCAACCACGGCTCTTACCGAAGTTTTAAATGGGTCGAAGCAGCCAATCGTGAGTTGCGGGTTTGTGGAATATTATAGACAGCGTAGGACTTGAGTATCAAACACTGAGAATTCGCCTCTGTAAGTAGTTGCTCAAGTAGGAGGCCCAATCAGTCTAGTTGTGGGCTACGCCCCATTCTGCCTTAAGAGCGTTGATGATCCAGGCAGTTGGCCAAACATTTGTTCTCTCGAAGTCCTCGAGTAGTTGCACGACCTCTTCTCTTTCTCGTGACTCGAGCACCAGGGGTCCCCAAACGAATATCGTGTGACATAGAATTATCGAAAGCTGCACCGTCTCAGGCGTGCTCCGACATGCACCGCAGATTGCACGTGCGTGCTCTAGGATCTGACGCTGATACGATTAGCAGAGAACTCTCCCAACCAGGATGAGAACAACTTACGTCTGTACTTGATGACCTGCCAACACTACGAATAGCAAATCGGGGACCTGGTTTGAAGCTGTGAAGCATGATACAGGCGAAGTGGTACAGGCCAAACGCCACCGCTGCGGGAAACGGTCAGCTCATTGGTTTAAACAAGAGTTACCAAAACGTACCATGCCAGTCAGCTGTAAACCATATCTGTGGAAAGCAGCTATCGTCACCCTCGCTTGCCGGCCCGTGCCAGATTGCATCGAAGCCTTCGGGCCGGTCTTCAGCCCAGGCCTGAACAAGGTCCCAGAGTTCATGCCAGCGAGCGAGTTTATTGTTGCGCTCACTCCCAGGATTCGTCTCGAAACAGAAGTTGACAATGAGTGCTGTGTTCCAGGTCATTTGGTTAGCCCAAGCAGTCTCCAGCCTCAGACGCGCTAATGGGTGTGAGTCTTGCATCGAGCCTGGTGTCGGGTGCAGCTGCAGTGAGAAGTCTACATCTGGTGGTTGGTGATTGATGGTAGCTGTATATAGACACTGACGAACATAGACCCAGAAAGCAGCTTCCCGGAGCGTTGGCGCCGATGGATCTACGTAGTGATTGCCCTGGGAAGCTCGCAGTATCGCAGAAGAGCCTGCTAGATGCTGTCCGGAATCCGAGCCAGTAGTGTTTGGTACTTTGCATGTCAGCTAAGATACGTGCATGTGAAGTATGCAACTCACCGTTCAACTGTTCATAGAACCGCAAGATGACAATCGCGCACAATAATGTCTCATCGTGGCTCGCGCTCGGCTCATTCAGTCGGTCAATGAGCAAAGCAATACATCGTTGATACGCAGCATCTGCAACATCGTCTTCTCTACGGTGCCGAGCTGCAAAGGACAAGACCGCATGGCAAAGCACAGGGCAGTACTTGACCTTCTCCGGTACACCAAGAGTGAATTGACGCGTTGCATCAGTGCAGTCAAGCCAGCGGCCTAGGTTCTCTGAGTAGTAATGTACGAGCAATGCTTCTTTCTGTGTGAGAGGTACAGCTTCCTGCGAATACGGCCGAGTGCCGTCTGGCAAAGGTTGCCGCAACAAACTTGCTACGGAAACGCTGTTTTGACTGCGAGGCCCCGAAAGAGGAAATGGCGAACCCGGAGAATGTATGCCGACCGAGTCGTTGGGTGAAGGATCACTTGCTGATCGTGATGCGCTTTCGGATGGTGCGACGGGCCCATCGCTTCTTCGGTCCTCATTCGCGCTCGGTGAATTACTCCGACTCGGCTGGCTGCCCTCGTCATCAGTCCCATCAACTTCCATACTTTCTCGCTGGCCGTCGACAGCAGCAGATTTACTCGACGATGCTTCGGGGGGCTGGTAATCTTTGAATTTGGTGTGCGGAGCCTCCCACTGACACGGGCGGTTCTTCTTGCTGCAAGCCTTGCAGACAGGGTGTATTTCGTCGCCTGGATCAGGTCAGCTCGTGCCTCTGCTTATAAACAGGAAACTTACATTTTACGCGACGAGCTCGGCATGTAAGACTAAATAAAAGTCGTCAGCCTCGTGAATTGCGCCTTGGTACAGTTTACTCACCATCCGCTTCTGGAACGATATTTGCCCATCCTCGGGTTGCTGAGACTCAATATCGAACGTCGAGACGAATGTATTTATTAAGACGTGTTTGTTCCCAGTATACGTACGTAGTGAACCGAGAATTACAGTAGTCTACGTCGTTTCGAACGTACTGCTATTTTCGCCCATGTACTAGGACAGATTTGCTTGCGTCATTCTTACCTGAAGGGGCTTCTCGTCGAGTGATGGATACTGACTTAATTTCGCCAAGTTCTTCCTGATGCGTACCGGTATTTGAGTCGAGCGTGTCGCGTTGCAAAGGTGCAGCCGGAGGGACAGATGTAGGGTCGTGTCAAAATCAGGGCTACAGTCCTCCGTCGAAGCGCCATTCGCCGAGAACCACTCAAACGATTGACTGCAGGAGATCAGAGCCCCACGTCCCGATGCGAATCCATCCTTACTCTCAAATACGTGAGTGGAATGTGGCAGCGAATATTAGGCTGAGCCCAGTCCGCAAGCAATGACTGATGAATCACCCGGTCTCAAGTCGATCAAGACATTTCAAAGTCGAATGCGCATCTTCGATCCGAGTCAAGAGTGCCGTTGCAGCAGTTCTCGTCAAACTCGCAATTCTCCACGCAGCGTTCCACGAACAGGTATTGCAGAATATGCTCGGCACGATCTCCCGAACATGCATGTGATTCGCTTGGAGATATCCCCCCTGGGCTTTGTGGTTGGTCGATGCAGAAGAAGGCTGCTCATACAGCTCGTAAACGGTTCGTTTCGAGCTTGGTAGAATTTGGCCACGTGCTGAACCGTCAAAGGGTCTGGCTAGAGTCGCCAGATTCGATCGTTCGACGTGCGCTTGACTGATAATCTTCCCCGCTATCTTTCCAGTGAGGGCAGCCCAATGGATGATAATAGTAATACAAGACCACCGGCCACAAGAATGTCGCGTGCTGACCATCTCAATCGGTCGGATCAAGGTACTTGCCAGCAGTGAAATCTGCAATGCATTTCGGAACGATGTAGTCCGTGGTCGCTCCTATCTTGCGCGTCATTAAAGGAGTTACTTGCGTTGGGTGACAGAACATGTTCGCTGCTGTGGGTGCCGAAACTGTTATGCCTCGCAAAGGAAATCCGTAACGAAGTGTCGTGGACCACTTTTACCCATGGCGACTTTGGCAAATTCTCTTTTCGGCCTAATTCTCGTCTCGAGCTTGACACCTCTCATTGTTTGACAATCACAGTTCAACGCTGTAACGCCAGGTTTGCTAGAAGATGCTCAGCTACGACTTTCGGAGCACCAGACAATGGAGTAGAAGCGAAACTCGCCTACACAGTAGCGTACCTGCACCCTGACCCGTCGCGTCCAAAACAACTGCACCACGCCTTCGTCGACTTTGAACAAAATGCTCCTCGGTTTTGGATATAAGCCGGCTCATTATTTTTGGAATGAGAACATTACGCACAGTTACAACGATCACCTCGATACAAGATGACGCGCGGTCAGCCTCCATCGAACACCGCGCCTCCTCACGGCAGACCACACTGAAAATAGGACATTAGGGCGCTGCTGAGACAAGACAGCAATGGCCCGCCCTGTTGACCGGCTGTGATATACGTTGAGGTGGAACTTGGAGAGCCCGAATTTTCGAATGACGACAGCCTCAAGAGGAAGACGCCTCCATACCACGCGGCACCTGGAAGCGCCCGGCTCGTAAACTCGGCATGCAGATCAGGAGGCAGTCACCTCTACGATGATCCTACACCAAGCACTCTTCTTCCACACAAGGTTGCTGAAGTCCAATCGAAGAGATAGTTGAGATAGTGTTTCCTTTCAGTATCAGCGATGCTGTAGATTCTCCCTTGAACCGCCCGGAAAGAGGCCAGGCTGGCGCCAGGATGTCGACAATGGCAATGACGGAGTTCGAACGTGGGTGTGGGTGCCGTCCTGTCCCTCGAGGCTCACACCAATCACTCCTCCTGAGGTTCGCCACCAGGCGTGTAGGCGCATTGACTCTGCGGCGACGCGAGCCTCGAAAGCATGGGATAGCCACACTGAAGGCGGCTGAATGTAGGTTCGAGGTATCGTTATCGTGCCACTCAATGTATGATTGTTGGCTGCGTAGGCGGAAGATTGGTAGGTGAATCAGTCAGTAGTAAGAGGGAGGTGAGATCAGGCATGGAAGTCAGGATATGGTGGACGCTAATGCCTGTCGTTAATCCTGAACAGTACCGCAGCCACGGGTGTACTTTCCTCTTTGCTCCCGCCGTTTCGCTTCTACGTCAACGTCCTCGCATCCCGTTGCCACCTGTCTCGAGCCACCTCCCAGACTATGCTAGATACAGCGCGCGCGATCCGATCTGTACATATAGAGGAGACAACAGCGACGTCCCTTCTGTACTGGCACGCAGTTGAATGAGAGCGTTCACACACACACACAGATTTGGTGGCAGGAGCAGACTATGGGCCTTTTTGGCCGAAGAGATAAACAAATACAATAGCCATAGTTTGCGCTCAAAATTCCGGGCAGTACCACTACTATTGCACAATCGCGTGGCAAAACTCGGGCTGCTCCGCCGAGCAGAGTAGTGAGAATGATCTGCAGTACCACTGGCCTCATATTTCTGGACCCTTTTTGCGGAATTTACAGACAGGCCCCGCGCGCAAATGATATTGCAGCAGGGACGACTCAGTACAGCCGGAAGGACGTCCGAAAGGGCACTTCAAAGCTCTTGCCCAACACCAAAACACAGAACAAATGAACCAAGAGATCGCAAAGGAAACCTATAGGACCCAAAGCCTTAGATTTGATCCTTTTTCAGATCTCGATACGAGACACCAATTTAGTAAGCCGTTTATGGCTGCTGTCCGACAGGACCACCGCACGATTCGTGTTTTGTGCATCGTGATTTGCTTCCGTTCATTCGGTGCCTTTGCCACTTCTCCACACGTCTAACAGGTCCCAAATGTGGCTTCGAGCGTTCACAACGTCTCGTAATCTCACTTATTGCATATTGAAGCATACTTGTAGATAATGACAATTGTTCAATGCGCAAAGTCTTGATTCTAGCTGCCGCGAAACGCTGAACACTTTCAGAGAGTCTTCTAAGGACTCAGCGCCTCCTAGAAGCGCCGGGAGGCCCATTGCGAGTCACTGGACCCGTGACAAGGACAGACGCTCATTGCTCGATGTGTGTCGATGGATTTGCAGGACATATCCATCAAAACTACTAGCTATCTCGTAGTATCTTACAACGCTACCAATCAGTATCAAAGGACATACGTGGCAAAAGATTCATCTTTCAGGACGTTTTTGTTTTCGAGTCAAAGACCTCACCTAAAGCAGCCGTGCCTCGATTCAATGGCAAATTCTAAACTGCCAATCTCGCCTGAGCTGTCAACACCTCGTTGCAAGGCTGGACATCCGCATCACTCAAAATCGCAATGGTGTATGAGCGCTCGTGGACCCAGTCCCAGATTGAAGACACATCACCAGGCTGAACACTAAGTTCTACCAGCAATGTAGGCTTCGAGACCCAAATACGCGCATACTGAACCACAAATGTCGCACCAGCAAAAGCCTTCCTTTCAGACATAAGACAAAACTGCCAAGCACAAGCAGAATCTACCCACAAGAAGCTTAGAATCGTGGTTCTACCAAGCCTACACAACAACAAGCTTGACCTTGTACGCAACATGCACAAGACAAATCAGCCATCCCCCTCTCACTCTGCAACAACCCAACCCCAGCTCTCGTGCTTGGTCAAACGAATTCGGGCACGAATGCAACCCAGAATATACCCTCACGGCGCCAAGTATGCGCATCCCACAATACCACAAGTAGACGTTCCATCTATTGCCACCTCGCTGCTCGTCACAATTCAATGACAACCACAATCACAATCGGAGACACGCGCCAAACTGACTAATAATGCTGTGCATGAGACGAGCCATAGACGCATCAGATCCCACATGCAAAGATGAACGTTATCTGCATATCTACCCCATCAGACACGACGCGCGAAGCACAAACAAGCACGCTTCTACCGATTTCGAATCTGACTCAGATAAGGAGATCTGACCTGTCAACCACAGCAAAAGATTTAGGTAATGCATTCAAGCTCTATCCTTCCTCCGTCACCCCCCACCCCCCTTTTGAATGGCCTTAGAAGACGCTGCCATCGAATTTAGTGCTACCAACGAGCCGAATGATGAGGACGTGAAGTTTGCCGCTGCTGCTGACTCCGGTAGCCATGAGATTGAAGTCCCCGTGCGAGAGAATCGATCGTGGGTAATTCGATAACGAAGGCTCCGACGATGAAGAGTACGAGGATGGGCGCAGATATTAAAGAAGGTATGAGCATTTCCCAGGTTTCAAAGTACATAGCAACACACAAAGGTTTTCAGGCGGCGTTGTCTCTGTCAAAACGGCCAACGGCGGATCCTTCGTGCATAGGAATGTGATTTCAAGAGGTTCTGCCCTTGCCAATGGAAATGTGGCAATGGGCATTGCATTGGTGTGTATTCATGTTCCGGATCTACAGAATGCTGATCCGCTACGCACCCACCATTTCCCGTCTACATGATCGCACAGCTCTGCTTCTGGCACTGCTGCAAGTACCCCTCGTCTTCTTCTGTGCCGAGCGCACCGCCTTGCTTCCTCACAACGCCCTTTACGGTGATGGTTTGGTCGCCTTCAGCGTGTCGCCATCGGAGTGTTTGCTTCAGGGCGCCATCCACGTCGTCGGAGCTGATCTCCCATGTCCCGCCGCTGACTTCCACTGTTGATGTTGGATAGTGGAATTCAGGAAGGTAGATGACGGTTGGCGCGTCCTCTGGTGTTGAGCTCGGAGCGTGCAGCGCAAGCTTGAATGTGCATGTCTTCAGATCGAAGCCGTGTGACGAGATGTCTCCGTGTACGGCAACTGGTGTGGGGCGGATGAATGCCTCGGCTGCGCGCAGACCTGCAACATCGCCGTCTCTTCTACTCGAGCTCATGCGCTCTTCTGTGTTAACCTTCTTGAGCGTACTTGGCGTCACGCTGAGGTTATCTGCCGACGCTTGAGCTCTTGAGTAGGAGGGAGAGTTGGTGTCGAGCGACGCACGGGAATCCGAGGGTGAGAATGCTCCCGCTGGCACGGCTTTGTCGTCTTGTGAGAAGATGGACAGATCTTCGCCGTTCCACTGGTCGCCCCAGTAGTGAGTGTTCTGATCATGTTAGCATAGCCTTTTAGAATTTGAGACTAATGTACACCTACAGTAGTGACGTAGGTCCAGAGTGCGAAACCATTGGCGTGGCTTTCCTCGAGTGCGAAGTGATTGGCATCCAACGCTGCGATCTGACTGCTATAATTTCCAGTCTTGTATGCGTACTTATCGTCCATGTCGTATGGAATGCCAATCTCGGTGAAGATGCACGGATGAACACCCATGTATTCTGTGCCTTCTTCCCGGATAGCCTTCAACTGGTGGGCAAAGCAGTTCCTGATAGCATTTTCTCCAATCTTGATAGCGAATGCAGGCGTCAAATATTTCCCTCGCAGCACACCAAAGACGTCGATGTTCCAGACCCGGTTCCATTTCTTTGTTATTAGTGTGATACCATCATAGAAGTGCGGTGAGAAGATGATGTTGGGGTCGTCGTCTGAGGTGCCCTTGATCCTGGGTGGTATCTCAAGCACTGGTGGCTGGAAGAACAAGAGCGAGTCAGGAAAGATCGACTTAATCATCTTGCTGTATGCCCGGTAATGTGCCATCCAGTAGTGGTTGGTGAAGTATTCGGTGTCGATAGTGGCGCCATTCTTGGGGTCCTTCCCAAAATAGTCCTTTTTGAGAACGGTGTCGTTGGTCGGATCCCATATTCCATGCTGCGCCCAGATACACTCGCCCAGCTTCCAACCAGGATCGCGCTTCCAGCCATAGTGGCTCTCGTCGTAGTCCTTTGACAGCCATGCTGACTTGCCTTCAGGGTCAATCAGAGCAGTGCCTGACTTGTACGGGCCCATACCACCGAAGTCCCAAGTCTCAATCTCGCAAGCCCGACCGGATCCGGTTAGTATGGCTTGCCACGCTGTAGGAGTCGTGCCCTTCTTCAGCTGCTGCTCCTTGGGAACCACAGTGATGTCCTGGTAGCTGATTAGGCCTTTGTTTGGCTCGTTTAAGCTCTCCCATCCAACAATCGGGTCGTACTCGAGGTCGCCTGCATCGTGGATGCGCTTGGCAAGATGTCCGATAGCTCCAATGTAATGGTCCGTCAAATAATCCTGGATGTTCTTGCCATCAATAATAGCTTTTGGTGCAAAGTCTCGTCCGCCAAAGAACAGTGTGAACAGAACCTGACAGGCAAGTCGTGTATAGTTGGTGGCCCAGATCATCTTGGGGAACTTGTCTGGCTCGGGATATGTGTTTTGCACGAGCGACGCTTCGGTGACGGCGAAATGTTGTGGATCGAGACCACATGCGTAGAGTGTCCACATGGGCGCTCCTGAGCCTCCAGAGAATCTTGACCACTACGATGCATCAGTCGAGTTCTTTAGTTTGAACCGGGTACACCTACCACATCCTGATGTGGGTCCATGAAGATGTAGAATCCATACTCTTTTGCTTTCCTCAGCACTGATATGGTGTGATCTATCCACTCCTCATCGTACTTCCCAGGCCCCGCGTGTTCTATTGCCTCCCATGTGAAGATGTATCGTAATGTGTTGTAGCCCCAGCCTCTTAGTCGTGTAAAGTGTGTGCCGGCATCTTCTAGCGAAAATGGTCGATTTACGAACGAAACGTTGTCGCCGTCGAAGAACTTCTCGGAAATGTGCGAGGGCAGATCCGGGGTTGCGGGGAGCTTCGCGTCGGCGGCGCAATTGATGCCATGGAGCGTGACCTCACGATTCTGGGGATCGCGGAATGTCCGCCCGTCGATGCGCAGTCTCATTTGCGACATGGTTATGTGTAGGGGTATCTAGAGTGCAAAGACACGGTGCGAGAGAAGAATAGCAGAGAGAAGGGCGAAGGCGGTGGTCGTGAATGTCTAGCAAGGTCTTGGTGCTGCGGCGTTCGCGTCGTATCCGGGCGTCATCACGCATGACAGGGAACCCCTGCTTCCCGGTGGTTCATGCGGACCCTGCATGTTTTTGGAAGAGGACAACTTTACATCTGTCGCATTCACGACCTCATATAAGTCCCTTGTCCAGCGCCTTAGATGCCTTAGCACGCTCTCACCACCGTGTTCTCCCAGCTGTTGTCTTTCAACTTACATACCCCCCGTCACTCATTCTACTACCGCTGCGACTCGCCACCATGATACTCCGACTGTCCTCACTAGCCCTGGGCCTGCTCCCTCTCGCAAGCGCACTGTCTCCCGCTGACATTCCCGCCGATACTCCCGTGTCGCAGCTGATCAAGGACGCCAGCACCAAGCTTGCGACCGGCAACACCCAAGATGCGCTCACCTACTTCGACGTCGCCATCCAGCGAGACCCCAAGAACTACCTTACCTTCTTCAGGCGCGGCGCCGCATACCTCTCACTCGGCAGGACCCAACAGGCCGAACACGACTTCAACCAGGTGCTGGAGCTGAAGCCTGGGTTCGAAGGAGCGCTGCTGCAGAGGGCTAAGATCAAGGCGAGGAAGGCCGACTGGGTTGCTGCGCGCAGGGACTATGAGGCAGCCAACAAGTCAGAGGAGATTGCACAGCTTGAGGAGGCACAAGGTGCTGCTATCATTGCACAGGAGGCGGCTGAGAAGGGCGACTGGGACTCTTGCATCCAGCAGGCAGGAACAGCCATCGTGGTAGCTGGCGGGGCCTACGACATCCGCAAGACCAGGGCCAGATGTCGATTCGAGAAGGGCGAGGTGGTCGAGGGTATTGCCGACCTGCAGCACCTCCTACAGATCAACAAGGGCGACATTGAACCACACCTCCAGAGCTCAGCCATGGCCTTCTATTCCCTCGGCGAGACAGAGAAGGGCCTCAAGCACATCGCGCAGTGTCTGCAGTCGGACCCTGATTCGAAGCCTTGCATGAAGCTCAGGAGAAGAGAGAAGAACCTCGAGAAGAGCATCAAGAAGCTCAAGAACAACTTCGAGAGGCGGCAATTTGCGACTGCATCAAAGCTGCTGATCGACCGTGGTGAGGAGGAGCCTGGCCTACTGAAGGAGGTGAAGCAGGACTACCAAGACTACGTCGAAGCCGGCTACATCTACAAGAACTCACCTCAAGGTCTCTACACCCAGCTCGTCGAGATGACCTGCGAAGCCTACAACGAGATGAACAACTTGAAGAAGGGCACACCCTACTGTACCGAAGCCCTAACCCTCAACCCGGACTCTCTCCATGGTCTTCTCAACCGCGCCCAACGCGAACTCGAAAAGGACGAGTTCGAAGAAGCAGTCCGTACCCTCGACCACGCAAAAGAGCATCACCAACACCAGCGCATCCAAGAACTTCTCCAGAAGGCCCATACCCTCCTCAAGCGCTCAAAGACAAAGGACTACTACAAGGTCCTCGGCCTTACGCGTGACGCAGACGAACGCGAGATCAAGAAGGCATGGCGCAAGGCGACCAAGATGTACCATCCCGACAAGGCTGGCGCACAGGGCATGACGCCCGAGGAAGCCCAGAAGAAGATGGCGGCTGTCAATGAGGCGTACGAGGTCCTGTCTGATCCGGAGCTGAAGGAGCGATTTGACCGCGGCGATGACCCGAACAACCCGGAGCAGCAGCAGGGCGGTAATCCATTCCAGGGCTCGCCGTTTGGAGGCCAGCAGTTCATGTTCAGGCAAGGTGGGGGCTTCCCTGGTGGCGGCGGTGGCTTCAAATTTCAGGGTGGTGGCGGTATGCCGTTCGGCTTCTAGTGTGTTTCCAGTAGCATTGTATATGGGTGTTTGGCGTAAATGGCGCTGGCCAGTTCGTAAGGTAGACTTGCGCAGTAGAGGCAGTCTTTGGCGTTTACGCATGATATCACCAGCGTTGGCTCTTTGTTACAACTCAACATTCCAGATTTATGGTTTCTGCCTGACGTGTAGTAAAAACGTGCTGAAAGGTTACAAGTCCAATTATTCGAACAAGTACTATGCAAGCATCCACGACGATCATCAGGCGATGGTTACACGATTTCCCCGCGATATGCATCTCTACATGCGCAGACACGAAACCTTGGTTGACGGTATCGGCTATCGGTGTTCGTTGTGTGGTTGTTGAGCTAGCCTATGAGCATTGATGCAATGTCGTCCGAGTGTCAGGTCACCCGTCACCGTCAGCTTTGTGCGCAGAATGTTCGGTCCAGACTGCTGCACCTGATACTCACCGTACTCTGCACAGCTGTGGCGCGGTCAGTCGATGAACAAATGTATATAGAACCTGGTGTTGCACGGCGGACGTTAACATGAGTAACTTTCTTGATCCTGCCTACTAGGCAGCTGCCCGTGACACCGCGACCATTCGACGCGTTATTGCCTACGAGACGCGTCTGTAGGACGGCGACGTAAATTATGAGTCTCGTCTCTACACCGTACATTGCACACAGCAGTGCGCCATGTTTGTGTAAACAGCGACCGTGTGCTAACACGTTGCACTCTTCACCTGCTTTTGGCTTGGGCGGCGCCATAGCTTTTTCGTCCCAAGTTGCTTCTCCTCCATTATTCTCTCTCCCGGTAAATCTGCCCGCAAGCACCCCACGTCCCGTCCCAAACAGCCAGACCTCCGCATAGCCTGCATCACCACGATCTGCACCCGTATTAATCAGGAACCAGGACATCTTCTCAGGGCTCGGCCTAGCCCCGCAAAAGCTGCACACCTCGGCAGTCGCCTCCACCATGAACGCTGCGGCGGACGGAGCCCCGCAAGCCCTCCAGAATGGCGGCGGTGGTGCATCGCAGAGCAACGGCCACACCTCCGACTTCTCACAGGTGCTGGAAGCCATTCAGGCCGTCTATGCGCCCACGTCGAGCAACGAGACGCGCCGTCAAGCGACTGAGTACCTCGAGCAAGCAAAGCGCGACCCCAACGCACCTTCACACGGATACACACTGGCCGCCGACCAGACGCAGCTCGTGCATGTCAGATACTATGGCCTCGGCCTGCTGGAGTACTCGATCAAATACAACTGGGACGACTTCACCGTCGATCAGGGCGACGTGCTGAAAGATTACGTTCTGGAGCTTGCAAGGAACGTCACAGAGAACGACCAAGTATACTTCAGGAACAAGGTCGCGCAGCTATGGACAGAAGTCGCGAAAAGAAGCTGGGGCGCAGAATGGCTGAACATGGACGAACAGCTCGTATCGCTGTGGACGACCTCATTACACCACCAGGCCATCGTACTCTATGTCCTCGAAACGCTGTCAGAAGAAATCTTCAACCGCGAAGACGCTACAGCTGGCCTGCGAGGCAGCGATCTGGGTCGCGCGTGCGTCGAGATCTTCACACCACTACAAGTGCTGCAAGAGCAGCTGCCAACACGAGACAAGAGCCTGGATGTGCGCTGCGGGGACGAAGGATGGTTGAAGAGATTGTGCGATAACTTAGGCTGGTGCTTAGGGCAAGACTACCAGAACCAAGAGGCAATCCGCACATGTGGCGCAAAGACGATGAATGCCCTACGAGCTGCTATGCCCTGGATCATCCCCAAGGCGATAGCTGCGACTGGTGTAATCGAAGCAGTCTGCAAGGCGCTATCCATCCCAGTAGTGGAGCTGCAGCTGGTATGCGTCGTCCGAATCACAGCAAGCGATCACCACTGACAAACATAGGCCGCCGTCGAAGTCCTGCAGTCGATCTACAGCCGAAGCCACCTTCACGACGATGAGTTTCAGGAGCTAGTCTGCCCAATGTTCACGCCTGGAAGTGTCTCATTGCTGCGTGAGGTATACAACTGGACGTTATCAGACATGGACATCAACGATCTAGACGATCAGAAGTACACATTGTGCAAGAAGCTGTCAGAGGTACATGACCCTTGTCCGCCATAGTGTACCCCTAAGATCTTACTAACACCCCTGCAGTTGGCTAACAGCCTTGGCCTGTTCATCGAACAAAAGCCACAGAACATACCAGAGGGCAGTGATCTTGCTGGCATCTTCGGTTTCCTCTACGACATCCTACGGAACCCCAGCCTCGTCGTCTCGATTCCTGTGCTCCACTGCTGGACAAAGCTTCTGCGCTCTCGTGTGGTTCGCGATTCTGAGGTCGTTTCATCGATGATTGGAGGCCTACTGGAGACATGTTGCGCACGGCTCATCCGCTATGAGTCGTTGCCTGAAGACACAGAAGACGTGACTCTGCAATTCCTGAATGAGGATATCGACACTGTACCAGAACGTCATGCTTTCCTGGGTAATTACCGTAGGTTCTGTGCAGATGTCATCGAGGTTCTTGTCCGAAGAACACCCGTGGAGGCCATGCAACATATCCTTAGCCAGGCCGCCAACATGCTGTCCAACCTTTACAGCGACAAGCCTGTCTTCCAGCCTCAACTATTCTCCAAACACTCTGCTGCCGTTCTTCAAGTCGATGCTCAGGTCACAGTCATCGATGCGGCAATCAAGGGCTACCTGAAGTGGCTGAACACGCAAGGCGAAGACATGCAAGAGGATGAGCGAAAGCGAGCGACTATGGAGAACTCGTTCGAAGAATGGGGGCGGCAAATCCTACAAGCGCGGTTTGAAGACCCTGAGATCGCGAAGAAGGTCATCTCGCTCATGTCTACTTTCTCAACAAAAGCATTACCAGACCGCTCTGCCTTTGCACTGAGTTTCCTTGAGTACATGCTCACCATTCGACTTGCCGACAAGCCCGAATTTGCCCAGTACTCTGATGCAGTCAAGGACCTTGAGCGCATCTGCAGCCTGGAGATGCAGAAACTGGCGATGAAGTTCGCCGACGACTTCATGAACGTTTACGATCAATTAGAGAACAAAGTCAACGAGATGATCGCTGACCCAACGACCGACGAGCGCCAGCGCATGGCATACTCCGCTTTCCTTTTCATTATCATTCATAGGTGTACGACATTAGACAGGGCTACACAAGAACAGCGCATGAGACAGATGCTGAACCAGGTCAAAGACGCTTGGAATAATGACAGGTTCTCCAAGTCCATCTCAGAGTTCCAGTCTTTCTGTGGCATTCTTGGCATGGGCCAATTACCGGAATTCCTCTCAGCAAACAACTTCCGCGGCGTACAGGACTGGTCAAATCAGCCATTAGGAAGCGATGGCCAGGCCTTGCAAGCTTCAGTCCTCGAGCGCTCCCAACAGCTGCCGCTAAGATTGACCAAGACCTTACTTGCAGCCTCGACCGAAAAGTTGAGGGATGGTTCGCCAGCATACGAGACTGCGGCTGCGCTCTGGGCTGAGGCGATTCCAACGCTCCTTCCCAACCTTCTGCAGCTTGTCAGCCACGCCCAAGCGTTCAATGACATCGACAGCAACTGGTCACACCTTCCACCTGAACTGCAGCAGGTCATTCGCAGGGTGCTGACAGACCGCTTTTGGCAGGCGGGTATCTCGACAGAGAGCAGAGACGACTTCTTTGCACGAGTCAGTGGTTCCAAGTCCACATACGAAGGTTTCGCATCAACAATAAGAGGCACTGTGCGACAAATTAGGGAAAGCTCGTACTACATCCTGTACTCTTTGACCAAGTTCAGAGGCCACTTCTACGGCATTCAAGAACTGCCTGGGCCGCTGAGTCAGGCATTGTTTGGTCATGCACACGCTCTGACAGCACATCATCTGTCTGTACTATTGACTGTTTCAACACACCTTATCGAAGGATGTCCTGCACACCTTCGACCACAGTTCCTGCCGCCCATGGTGCAAGGGCTGTTTAGGGAGCTTGATAGGAAGATCTCGTCTGAGTGGAATGAGGTTGCTCGTCAGGTGGCGGAGTCGGGGGACAATGACAATTTGACGGACGAGATGAAAACGGAGAGTATTCTTCGCCAGCTTACGTACTCGTCTGTCTCGCTTGTCGCTGTCCTTCTTGACTCGAGACAAGGTAAGCAGAATTTTGGAGCCCATCGATCCATGGCTTCGTTGTCAAAGGATTAGTGGTGCTTCTGTGCTGAAGCCATGAGATCATACTAACAAAAAGCAGAATTCGGCCGCTCAGAAGACCAAACTCAGCGTGACAACAGCGGACCCCCAATGTGCGACTTCCTCCTCTCGACCCCCACCGTTCTCGAGCCAATCCTCATATTCTGCAACTCCACAATCCGTGTCCGCGACACCCGCTCCGTGGTAACCATCGTCCGCGTCCTCCGCACACTGCTCCCGCGCTTCAAAGAGAAGTCCCCCATCCGCGACTACTTCTGCAACGACATCCTCAAATCCGCAATCACCTCTCTCCACGAACCCTACTTCGTCGACTGTCAAAAAGAGTTGGCGAGTCTGATTGCAGGCATCATTCACCTCGACGAAGACATCCCCCGCAGTATCATCCTCAGCCTACCCGGCATGAGCGATCAGTACCGCGTCGACCGGCGCCTCGCCAAGCTGCGCAGCTCCAACAGAAGCGACGAGCGCATGCAGCGCTCCATCGTGCTCGATCTGCTGAGCAGCATCAAGGGCGTGAGTATCCACGAGCAGGGCAGAATTCAGCGCAGTGCGCCCAAGAAGAGGAGCGCCGCCATGGAACAGTACATGGCTGTCGATCAGGCACCGGCTATTGTGCGCGGCACGAGCCCGAATCTGGGCGGCGTGGCGGATATGTTTGGCGAGTCGTAGAATGATGCAAAATTAGAAGAAGGGAAGGTGCCGCAAAGAAGTCCCTGGGTGTCGGGCAAATGGGTCAAGTGTACGCATAGGCTGGGGGATGCAGGGTGTTCGCACAAGGCCGCGAGGGCGGCGACTTGTCTGCTGAGAAGAGACTCGATGCTGGAAGAAGATCTGGAGGACCTGGCTTTGGGTAGAGGTGCTTGATATGCATAGCGGGGTTTGATTTTTCGGGTGCTGGTGGTGCAATGCTGCTACCCTTATGGTACGGGTGGTAGAGTAGATGTCGATTCATGTATTAGATCACCACGGACATTTGTTCACAAGCTTCTTCGTGTTTTCAAGCTATGCTAATGTCAACCGCAGATCTGGGTGAAGGTTGGGCCGACGGCTGGAGAGATGGTAGGTGTATTGACAGCTGCAATCGCTGGAGGTCAACTCAATGCTGTCAATGCGATCTTAGCTCGCATCCGGCTTGCACTGAATTACCAGGCTTATCGTGGATGCACTGTGGCTGAATGCATGTATCGAGCGCTGAAGGCTGCGATTTCGATGACCTAGGTCAACTGCGACAAACTCTTGACGGGAGATGTACAAACTGGCTTACAGAAAGTGCCGTTCAGTGAGTTCGGAATCAAGTCTAAGCTGGCTTGTCCAAACTTATAGACAGCTCATCACTCAGTCAGTTGATTTCACTGAAACACAAACAATCAACCAGCATCATAACGGACCTGTACCGAAAAGCAGGTGAAGACCCGAAGTGCGCAACAAATGCTCGCACCACCTTCACCAGCAGACAATCCCAGAAACCAGATCGTCTCACTGCCACGCTATCCGACAAAGTCTTAACTTCCATGACACAAAGCTTAGCATCCACACAATGGTGGCGTCGGATGCGCATATCCGGGTGCTGCAAGCGCCGTCTCGTTTCGAAGGATTCGCCAAGCGGTGTTGCGGCAGTTGGTGTTTTGGGCAAATTCATGCTCTCGGATTGTGTGTGTGGCCTGATATACATACAAGAAGTAAGTGAGTGGCCTGATATTCCAAACTCCCAGTTTCGCGAGACCATGATGTTGAGAATATGTTTTTTTTTGGTTTGCTGTGCTTATCTATCTATGGTATCGTGAAAGGCTGGGAGAGCTCGGCTGCACACAGTGCAAGCGGGCACCTACCTACCTACCTGAGAAGCAAGACCACCGCTAATTATGTACAATAGGAACAGTTTGCAATATGGATATGTGTGGGAGCGTGATAGCGTCTGCTGTCTTTCGTCACAGATGACATGCTTGTATCTTCTTCCCTTACTCCTGTGCTTGCCGCGCTGTCTCTAGAAGTTCTCTTTACCCCATACAAAGCTGAACCCGGGCTCACTCCATTTGTTACACTTCACGTGCAACGTGCTTCCCAGACCCTTGGGACCACAGAAGAATACTCCAGCTTCAGCTGGAGAGTGGATCTTGCGGATTGACTTGAAGATCATGTCCCAGTTGGGACGGCCGAAGTTTGTGGGTGCGCGGAGACCAGTAATAGCGTCTTGCTCAGCGTTGGCGTCGTTGATCATGATGTTTGTTGCGTCGTCTGCCTTGATCTTCGCAGTGAGGTACTAGGGGTTGTCAGTGTATGTCATGCTTGGCGTTGAAGAGCAGAACTCACGGTGTGGATCTCAATGTGGTCTTCCAGATCCTGAGCCTCGATGGCGAGAAGTAGGGACCTGAACCACTCAAAAGACCCGAAGTCACGGCAAATCCAGAAGAAGTATACCTTCCTTAGCCTTGTGCGGCTCTGAGGGTAGTTCATGCGGTACCAGATACTCTTCAGGATGGATGCAAACGGTGTCACACCAATACCAGCACCGACCAGTACTGCAACCTCGAACTTGAATACATCTTCAGAAGCGGAACCGAAGGGACCGTCGATGTAGACGCGAGGCAGAATCTGGCGCATAGCGACCTCTTCCGAGTTCTGGTCCTTCTCGCCACCAGCCTTCTTGTCGAGGTTGCAGCCGAGCGCCTTGCCGAGCTTACGCGTGAAGTCACCGACCATACGGACGTGTACGGAGATGTAGTCCTCCTCGGGCGCAGACGTGAGGGTGAAGGGGTGGTATTGCCAGATCGAGACCTCAGGGCAACAGAGGAAGATATATTGACCAGCACGCGTCGTGGTGTGCTCCTTCTTGATCTGGATCTCACAGACGTTGCTGGGGTGGTGGATGACCTTGGACACGTAGGTCTTGTGTCGTCCACGCACCTCACGCGCAATGCGTTCGGCAAGGTAGGCAAATCCGCCATACATCCAATACTCCCAGAAGACACCAATGCCGTCGCAGAAAGGCGCAAAGTCAGGCTGAATCATGCAGAAGGCACCGTGGATGGACCAGAACACGAAGAAGACGATGAACATGTGGTGGGTGTACCAGAAGCGCTCGAAGTTGGCGCGGCGCGGCTTCTCAGCAGCAGTAATGGCGATGGCCATCAGAGCAAACAACATGACATAGCCACTCCATCCGGGTCCGGTAGCAAGGTTGGCGAGGATAAAGCCCATAAAGCCAAGTTCGTTGAATGCAGCGAAACGGGCAAGGTTGTTCCAATGAGCGATAGTGTGAACCCAGGAGAAGAATACGATGGCCCATGCGACCAGCTTGTGGAATGTGATGTTCTTGTCGAAGGGAATGATATCGTTCAGAGGTGTGCGACGAGCCATGGAGATGAGGTTCCTGCAGACGGGGAACAAGATGAAGGCTACGTCAACATGTAATGTCAGAGCTGCCGAACGAGCAATGGGGAATGTCAACCCAAACTTTGCTCGTGTGCCGATCGAATTATCCTGCAGGGAGTGAGTTGACGCTTCTTTGCATGTCTGTTGACTCCTACCTTCAACCCGTAGTTCAGCATACCAAACACGAAAACGAAGACGTGCAATATCGCGAATGTGAAGACGAACAGTCGTCGATAACCTTCGTTGACCATCCAAACGTCGAATCGCTCTTTGCGAGTCAGCTGGCGACCCTTCTCTTCTGACATCTCGCCGGACATCAGCATCCGTGTAAGTGGTGGCCATCTTGACCGTTCACGGCCGGTAAGGGATGTGGTGTAGGACATTGTGAATAGAGGATGGGTGCGATGAAGACAAAGTTGCCGAATTAGATGCCCCTGCTATTCAGAGCCTGCTGAAGGTGGCTGTAGTTTACGATGGTCGCAATGATTGACAAGTATCTACGCATCTGTTAGACTGGTAATGATCATCGTGGGCGACGACAGTGAACTTACTATAGGTGCCTGCACGAACGAACAGAAAAGACAAAAGGGTATCTTCGGTCACCCGGTTAAAGAAGCACCGGCATGAAAACGGAGATTCTTGGGCGAAGGGGAAACAAAAGTCTATAAGCACGCGCAAAGCGGAATAGGCACGGCACGAGAAGGGGGGTGGCTGTTAGTCTATCAAAGCGAGGGCATGTGGGTATCGGTCAGGACGCGCGGAGAACCAGCAAAGCTTAACACAAGCAGCGAAACGGTAGCAGGAGTCGAACCACCTTCGTGCGTTCGCGATCAAAAGCTGCGACGCAGCAGGATGCGCGGACTATGGGGACGCCTCGTACGGGCAAGGTGCGGCGTGCTCAGCCGCGCAGAGCCTCTTACGGGCGAATAGCATTCTGAGTATAGCTGACATGGGGCTGCGGCAAGTGCGAAGGCAGTGTGATGAAACCCGAATAGGTGTGGCGTTCTGCTGTTCCCCATGTTGATGGTTGTGTGAGATGTTTGAGAGGTGTAAGAGAGGCTGGCCTAAAACGCTTGGCTGGTTCACATCGGCGCTTGCAGCCTTAGTTGTCGATCCTTGCGTGCCCTCCTTTCTTTCTTAACGGCGCCTCGAAAATCACTGAGGCATTCGATAATGCTAAGAGTAGCCAAGAGAATGTGTGGAACCTCATCAATGAGGCTTGAAAGTGACAGCTGTAACCGCCAGATGATGAGGTCCCCGATATCCTCCGAACCCCGAGACAGCGAAGTCCTGCCCCCTCAAATACATCTGGAATCTCAGCAAGGCGCTGACGCCGGAGAATGGATTCGTATTGCTCTCACCGGAGCACGGCATAGAGTCTTGTTGTACGTACGATGAGTCTGAGTTCAATTTCTAAATCACAGGTCCGGCCATCACTCAGCTCGAGTTCTATTTCCGTTCCAAACATCTGAAGTCTTGGAACTCAAACGACTCCCAGGAAACCGCTGGAACAAACAGCCATCAGAAACAGCGACAGCAGTCAAATACCATTACAGCATCATGAACCCGCCTGAAGCGGATATCGTCTGTCCCGAGACCCATTTCGCGTCCTCACTCGCCAACCAGCATACGATTCGCGCAATGTCATCTGTAGTGCCGACCCGGTGTTCTACAGCCGTAAGCTTCAGCTGGAGGTCTACAATGTCTTTTGGCACATCGTCAAGCATCTCTGACTCGACAGGGCCAGGGGCAACGGCGTTAACCGTGTGCCCTGCGTCTCCGAGCTCGTGGGCTAAGCTTTTTGTCATGCCCTCGATGGCGGCTTTGGATGCGGCGTAAAGCGACAGTTTAGGCGGGCCAATATGCGCACCGACCGACGACATATTGATGATTCTGCCAGGCTTCCGCAAATAAGGGACTACGGCCTTCGTCATAAGCAATGGTGCGCGAACGTTGACGTCGAAGATGCCAGCGTAGTCTTCTGCAGTTGTCTCCTCGATAGGATTGGCCCAGAGGACACCGGCATTGTTGATCAAAATATCAATCTTATCACCGAACGCTTCTCTTGTCGACTCCACGATTTTCTCAGGTGCTTCGATCTGTTTTAGGTCTGCTTGCACGATGTGTGCTTTACTGCCATTGTTCAGAGAGGAGATGTCTGAGGCGATCTTCTCCGCCTTCTCCTTGCTCTTAGGCGAAGTGTAGACGAGCACGACCTACGATGGAGGTAAGAACAGAAGCTACTAAAAACAGATCTAGATGGCCTACATTTGCACCTCTATGGGCAAGCTCAATGGCGAGGCCGGCTCCGATCCCTCGAGAGGCGCCAGTAACGATGGCGACTTTGCCTTTTAGGGGCAGCGCAGCATTTTCAGCAGCGGACATTGTGAGTAGAGCTGGGTTGTGTTTGCGAGAGCGCGACAAGAACGAAGTTGATCTTGGCAATTGTCGCTTCCTTCTTGACGTAGGGGAGCAATGGGAAGCACAGACGGATTTTTGGAATAACAGCTCATTACTCCGCTTGACCTCATACTGTTTGCATTCAATGATGGTTGGGACTAAGCCCCACTGGTGGATATCTACGTCATCGCATGAACATCCTCCGAATGGTGTTGAATTCGCCGACTACTGTCGGTCAACTTATGTTGTATTCTACAAGTGATGTGACAGCGCAGCGCGGTGAGATTGCTTGCGTTCTCAAAACCCTCATGATCGGAGTTCGAAGACCGATATGCGTCGATCTGTCAAGGTTGCAGTCGGAGCTCTGGGGTTGTCAGCCCCGCACCTCATCTTCAAAATCACTCTTTCGGCGATGATGCTCAGTTGACGTTGGAGAACGATGAGCGTGATGGTTTAACATGGTAATCGCCTTCGCCTTGTATCCTCGACGTATTTTAGTCGATCTCGGACAAGTAACCTATTCATTGGACGAATGTTGAGCTGAGAGTGCAAACATATTACTTCGACAACCCCGAATGTCCTCTCTCGGAAGCAAGTAACCGACTTGAAGCTGGACGAAGGTGGAGCGAAGATCTGCCGCGAACTGATTTGGCCGAGTAATGTTTGTCAGCCCCAACCGTACATGCCGTATTCATTGTATCGAAGGAGGATGCCGTTTGCAATTTGGGCATGAAATATCAGTTCGACGCAGAACTTCTCCTTCCATTATGCTACATGGGTATCGTTTGTTGTCTATTACACGTCGCTTGACAAGCCAGAATCAGATGCCTCGTTTCGCTCACTGCAAACCGCTCTGCTCCCTGGTAAAGAGTTAGCCGTGGCAACAGATGTTGTTCGACAGAATCCTTACCCTATTGATGCTGCTCTTAGGGCTACAGTAGTTTCCGCCATATCGATGAGTCATCCCAATAGCTCAATTATTTCTTGCCAAAGCCCAAGAAACCGCCCTTCTTTTCTACCTTCTTCTTGGGGTACGCTTTGCCTGTAACGAAACTGATGTAGAAGCAGACGCCGACGAATGAAGATAGACCGATGATAACGAGGAGTAAGGTGAGTAGCGGTCGAGCGTCAGCCTGCACTGAACGCAGAGCCGTTGGTGTAAGGATTGGTGCGAGAAATTCCCAAGCCATTGTGGTAATTATGAAAACTGGATATAGATATGTACGAAGGAGATATTGACAGCCAGCTGCCTCTGAGGGTGAATTGAAAGTTGAAGTGAGGAATGAAGAGAGTGACTGCTTGGCGCTGCGAGAAGGACTGGACGATGGGAAACAGCGGAACCTAGGGCGGAGAGAGAGAACACGACTATCAATTAGGGCGCATAAGCAGCGCGTTCGCAAACAGTAAATGTCGGACAGATGACCTGACCTCCATTTCTTCATGAGACAGGAGGCATGTTGTTTATGGGCACCGCCAGTCACGAAGTCCGAAGCGCCGTCATCAGCTTGAGTGACCAATCCGGTGCCGTAAGCGTTTCACAGTCGAAGCAGAGCAGGGGTTGATCGTGAGACGCGTCGGAGACTCGGCACAATACAGCGCGTTCATACACGCATGCCGTGCTGGAGGTCATCATGAGTTCCGAGAAACGCGGTGTAGATGACTCAGGTCTCGAAGTAAGATGTAAGACGACATCACGTGCCTCGGCAGAACCTGCCGCCAGTGGGCGGCCTAATCCACAACGCGCCAATGCTGCAAAGGGCCGGACTCAAGAAAATACTTCTCTCCAATCGTTCGCACAAGGAGAACACCTCACCATTCTTACCCAAAACATACGACCTGTAGAATCACCGACCTCTTTATCGTAGATCGGTGTGTATTGCGCGTCGACCAAGCCTAACAGTCTAGATATCCCACACACCGAAAACCAGGGACTCACACCCCGCTTTGAGCCAGTCCAATATATATACCATCCAGAGAGCCATACTCGACTCTACTAGGCTCTGCCATCTATTGCATCATCGTTCACGCATCTCTCAACATGGCCGGACCGCTGAAGGCAGAATCCTCTCAAGAGAGGTCGACATCCCGAGACTCTCCCGAGCGGGGCAAGAAGCGCGCAAGTACGTTGTACCCCCAGCCTGGCGCATTGTCGCCTCGACATCTACCTTTGCCCATCCAACATGGCGCATACTGATCTAACTCCTCCTCCTGCAGGAACCCAGTCGATGCCGCCTCCCGAGCTGCCAAAGCTCGTTGCTGAACAGCATGCGCCAATTCCTGCCAACGACAAAGACTCGCAGCGCCTGATCGTTGTCCTCTGCAATGCCACGCTCGAGACGTACAAGGCGTCGCATGGCTCCGGCCGTGGACCCGGTGGCAGGGAGGACAAGTACAATCTCCTCAACAGCGACGATCACATAGGCGTGATGCGCAAGATGGGCCGTGATATCAGTGAGGCGCGTCCAGATATCACGCACCAGGTACGTAGCCGTGAAGTGGCAGCTGCAAGAAGGACATCGAGCTAACGTGGCGCCACAGTGTCTGCTCACTCTTCTCGATTCGCCTATCAACAAGGCCGGCAAACTCCAGATCTACATCCAGACTGCGAAGAATGTCCTCATCAGGGTCAGCCCCACAGTGCGCATTCCACGTACATTCAAGCGCTTCGCTGGTTTGATGGTGCAGCTGCTGCACAGACATCAGATTCGATCCACCTCGTCCCAGGAGAAGCTGATCGAGGTTATCAAGAATCCAATCACGGACCACCTGCCTCCAAACTGCCGCAAGGTCACCCTCAGTTTCGACGCCGAGGTTGTACGCCTCAGCGACTACATTGGCAGCCTAAACAAGAACGAGAGCATTGCCGTCTTCGTCGGTGCTATGGCCAAGGGCAATGATGACTTTGCGGACGCCATCAAGGACGACAGTATCGGTATCAGCAACTTCAACCTCAGTGCCAGCGTTGCATGCAGCAAGTTCTGCCACGCAGCAGAGGACGTCTGGGGAATCTTCTAGATGCAGCAACGAAAGTAACAAGTCGTCATACTGCATGCTGCATATACCTCTTAGTCTACAAAGACTATTGGCCCCACCAACAACACCCAGAAAAGAGGAGGAAACGAAAAGCACGGGAATTATAGGCAGCAGGACACGCACATTGGCCAAGATCGCAACATCGACAGCCTGTGCACTACCGCTATTGATTTTGAGCGTCTGCTTGAGTTTTCTTTTACAACAAAACAAAACCTCTGGCTCAACGTCCAAACATCCTTCTTCATTTGAAGACGCGGAGCACTTCAACTTGCTCCGCACAACCTGTGTCTTTCTTTGTCGTCTGGCACTACACACTTGTGTAGATGCGAAAAGTAAGTGTCGCCTTGTCGCTGGTACAGTCAAGCCCGTCCAGTGTCCCCGATCCAGCCTATCTGGTCCCATATCGGCACTCAACCTGTGTGTAGGTTTGTGCGGCTCTCACGGCTTTGAGTAAGCTACAGAGCCATAGTATAGACTAGCTTGTCAGTCCTCCGATTTCTCACGAATAGAAAGAGGTAGTCATGCGTCATCACTTTTGACCAAGATGCTGGGCTCGTATTACAAGTGTCTTCCCAGTTCTGCAACTGTCACTATGCTTTTCGAGGCTAATGAGGGGCATGTCGCGTGTCGCGCCTGCATCGGGAGACGGACGGTAAGGGTCCAACGACTGGGAAGATATGCCGATCTCCCCTGATAATCGAGGGAACGTATCAAAAAGCAACATGTTGTGCGAGTCTCATTCTTGTGTACTTTAGTCACTTCTTGAAGTGGCTGAGAAGCATTGAGGTGGCTCCAATGAGCGCATGCCCTGCACTGCAGACATACCAACAGGGCAAGAGTGCGTCACTGTCTTCAGCCCCACGGGGACGGTGAATCTGATTGCATGATGATGCCTGCCTTGGCTTCATTGTATCTGTACTTGACCCATCGCAGGCCTCAATGTACAAGGACGTCACACCATAACGATCGTGCAGCGCGGCGACATGTGGCAGACCCAGACCGCAGGTAATAAAAGCGGATGCCCGCGACAGGCGGTCAAAAATGAAGATCGAGGTTTGCTGTGCGGCTCAGCGAATCGCACAGCGTGAAGCGAACTAGCCTACACTAACGGCCCCGGCCCGCTGCCTAGATCAAATCACAGTCACTGCCTGCTCGCTTACACGACCACTACCTTAGCTGCAGCTGCAGGACATGTGGCAGCATGAGGAAGACTTTGACAACGGCCTCCCTGATTCCAACATGAGTAGTGGGGCGTACTAGGAGCGGCTTTCCCGCAAGGGTTTGGAATGTCTGGAAACGCGGTTCACGATGCATCGAGATGCTGCAGCTAAATGGGGTCCTGATATAAACCTCGAGGTCGTACCGGTACTCCCCTCCTCACTCATCGACAGACTTTTGAGCGGCCGCGCATTGCATTGTTACTGAGCACCTCTTATTCTCTTTACTAATACTCTCGTTGCATCTGTATTACTACCGTCCATTCGCTGTTTCTCTTCGATCGCCTTCCCGACGATGCCTGTTTCTCACATCGGCCTCACAGTCTCACATCTGCCGACTTCATCATCATTCTTCCTGTCCGCTCTTCAGCCTCTTGGATACCGCTACATTGGACAGCAAGGTCATCAAGTCGGCTTTGGGATACGTGATGCAGACTTCTTCTTGAGCCAGGAGACCCCTGGGTAAGCCTGCCGATCCATGTTCAGGTACACCGCAACTGACAACAACCCAGAATCAAAGCTGGCGCAGCACACATCGCGTTCACCGCTACAAGCCGCACAGCCGTTCGAGACTTCTACTCCGCCGCTCTGAATGCCGGAGGGAGACCCAATGGATCGCCAGCATGCCGAACTGGCGACAATTGCACTTTCAATGCTGCAGTACTTGACTTCGACGGGAACAGTATCGAGGTCGTGTACAGCGGCGCACCCGACTACAGAGATGATGGGACTGTGGTGTCGCATAGTAGGGTCATCACTTGGGAGCGAAGTGTCTCACAAATCATGCGCGACGATGCCAGTGTGATCAGCTCACGCACAGCTAGATCCGTTGCCAAAGCCCCCACTGAAGTGTCGAGAGCACCCTCAGTCGCCTCGAAAGCACCAAGTGTGGTCTCGCAAGCACCAAGCATCGCCAGGAGTACTTCTGAGCCTGCTGTCGTCACTCAGGCTGCCCCACCAGCTAATAGCAGCGGCGATGCTGCCAAAACCCTCGTCGGCACACTTCTCGGAGCAGCCGCTGGCGCAGCCGTTGCTTACGCCTTCGTGCGCAGCGAACGAGACAGCGCAAAGAAAGAAGCGGACTTCAGTGCGTTCATGGACGCGAAGAACACGGTCAAGGCTGCTGTGGGCCACCTCGCTCAGGCCTCACCACCTCCCCAGCCACCCGTGCAAGACCCACCGCCAACCTACGAACCAGCCCCCTCAGTGGCCAGATCAGTACATTCAGTTCACCGCAACGATGACGCAGCAACCGTAGTCTCCGCTTCACCGTCTCGAGCGTCGCAAGTCCCCAGTGGCCAAGGGCAGAGACAGATCGAGGCCGCGCCGGCCAGCTACTACGCCCCTGCGCCTTCGCAGGTGTCCTTGTCTCGATCGCAGACGGCAGAGCCTCTCCAAATCGAGTATGCGCCTGCGCGTTCTGTTGCCGGGTCTGACATGCGATCGCGCTTCAGCTCCTCTCGCTCCATGACAAGTCCTGAGATTCGAACGATCGAGGCAGCCAGGAGTGTTGCATCAGTGTCCACTGCAAAGCCAGAAAGCAGGGCTCCTTCAAGAGCCCAAAGTGTCGCCCACAGCACGGCTCCTAGCTCTTTCATATCGTCCTTTGTGCCTGACAACGTCTCGAGAAAGCCTGAAGGCAGCGTCTACTCGCATCACTCTAGCAGATCAAAGGCTAAGTCCTCACATACTCATGCCTCAGAACACAGCTCGCACTCGAAACATAGAAGTAGCCGTAGTAAGGCTGAAGAGTCTTCTCCCTCGCCACCACCGCCAGCGTCAGAAGCACCCTCGAAGAAGCCTTCGAAGGCAGCATCTGTCATCAGCAGTATTTTGGGTCGTGACAAGAAGTCTTCAGCGGACAGTGACTTCATCGACGACCTTGACATTGAGGAGCTCACTGAAGACGACTACGAGACAGTGGTTCCTAGTGACAGCATTTCACAAGCTGGCTCCTCACGCCGCACTCACCGTCGCAAGCATCGCAGTAGAACCGACGAGCTGAAGGAGGAAGCCGGCACCACCGTCAGCAAATCTTCCAGACACAGCGAGTCCTCGAAGCACTCGAATCGTTCGCACCGCTCGCACAAGTCACGCTCCCATCGCGATGGCGACGACTCCGACTCGGACCACTCGACGGAATCGAGGAGAAGACACCGCAGTAGTCGCGATCGCCCCTCTGTAGTATCTGAACCCAGCGATATGAGCACCATCAAGCCCACAAAGTCATCCTCGTCGAGACACAAGGAGAGTCGCAAGGACTCGGTTACTGAAGGTAGCAAGTACGACGACTTGTTCGACCAGGTGCAATATGGAAAGGGCTCTGTACCTGTGAGGGGCATCACGCCCAGTATGATCAATGCGTCGACTAACAACAAGAACAGAAGCGTCATTAGCTTCGCGTTGGGGGAGAAGATTAAGGCGTTTGAGAGCCGGTCGTAGTGTGGAGCAATTGTCAATGCAATTCAGACAGGGTGCCAATCTACAAGCCATGATTATGATCTCACTGTTTTCGATGTGATTCTGAAGACGTGCGTGCTGTGGTGAACTCGGTCGCACCGTGGTCTTTGTTGCAGTGAGGGCACTCGTGTTCGCGGGGCTGCTGCACTAGTGGTCTGCCGGGCTTGCCGGACTCGTCCACGCACAGCGGAATTTCTCGCAGGCCTCTGACACCTTTGGACACGACACACAACCATGGGCGCCGCATTCGACTTTGCGCCGGAACGGCCAGAACACATCCAGGTCGTCCTCGATGGCCTCGACAGATACAACCCGGAGACCACTGGCACCTTCCAGGACTATGTCATGCAGCAGTGCGAGAACCAGACGTACGACTGCTACGCGAACCTGGCCCTGTTGAAGCTGTACGTTGACCCCCCCTTCACTACTGTTCTTGTTGCAGGATGAACAAACAACCACAACGTTTCCTATTACCCGAGGTCAGGAGATTGAATCCCTCCCCCACTGAAGTTTATCATATTAGCTCTATCTGAACGCGACACTGTCACACTTTTCGGCATGCACCACTTCTTTTGCCGGCCATGACTGACCACAGTGCAACAGCTACCAATTCAACCCCCACCTCGCCCGCGACGAGACCATCACCAACATCCTCGTCAAGGCCCTCACCGTCTTCCCCAGTCCCGACTTCTCCCTCGCTCTCGCCCTCCTGCCTGTCCACACGCTCGCGCCCCTCTCCTCCGCAGCACACAACCCCGCCGCCGGCGATGCCCCGCTCTCTGAAGCCGTACAGAAGCTGAACGAGCTGAAGAACCTGCTTGAGGGTGCCGACTACGCCACCTTCTGGTCGACACTGGACTCGGACGACCTGTACGCCGACCTGATCGCCGATGTCTCCGGCTTCGAGGAGCTGATGCGCGTCCGCATCGCTGCCACCGTCAGCCAGGCTGTGCGCGAGGTCGACCAGAGCATCCTTGAGTCGTGGTTGAACCTGTCGGGCGGTGACTTCGAGCACTTTGTCGGCAGCGTGTGTGCGTGGACTGTTGAGGATGGTAAGGTCAAGGTGCCCATCAACAAGGACAACGAGGCCAAGGGCACCGTTGTGAGGGAGAATGTCAAGTTTGACCGTAAGTTCTTCATTGTCGAGGGTTTTGCACGTGTACTAATGTGCCTGACAGAGTTTGCACGCGTCATCAAGAGGGCGTACGAGCAGCCCGCATGAGCGATTAATGCATGATACGACGATACGAGATGACGGACATCAGTTGAACAAAAAGCGCTCGCGCTCGGCGATGCATAGACGGGCGTTGAGGAGTGTGGTTGCAGCAGCCTGCACAGAGGACACGGTAGTCTCTCTAGCCACAGCAATGGACTTGAGCTTGAATAGCTTGTATATACCCTATCAGTACGCTGCCATGATCTCCCAGTTGCAGTCAAGGTGCCAACGTAGATACCGGCGCCGACCGGTGGGATCTGGTGGAGAGCGATGAATATCAACAGTAACACGCCCATTCAACCTGTATATCAACCATTCTCGATCGTGATTACAGCATTCAAGTACAGATACTCACAAGCTCGGTGCTGACCAGTGTGCAGATCACCGTGAAGTCTGCCTCAGCAATCAGCGTACTATTGGCCAACCAGCCACACTAACCCTGCAGGTCAGCATGTCGCTACTTCCTTAGACAGACAGCATCTTAAACAGCTTCCTTCTACCACTCTTCGTGATCTCCTCGCAACTATTGTTCAGTTCGGCATCACTGACCGCCAAAGCCGACGTCTGATATACAGTATCAAGATGGCGAGTGTACCCGTCATCGACTTCAGCGCTTACACCAGCGAACACTCACAAGTTGACAAAGAACGAACCGCAAAAGAGATCGACGATGCTTTCCGCAGCGTAGGCTTCGTATACCTTAAGAACCACGGTGTGCCCAAAGAGCGGGTGGATGAATGCTTCGAATGGGTATGTATAATATCTGCGTGATCAGCATGCACTGCACACACAGCTTATATACACTGAACCCACAGCTGTACTGTTCCTAACCATATCACAGTCCAAGAAGTTCTTCGCCTTGCCGTCAGAGACGAAGATGCTCGCTCCCCATCCTCCGGGCGGCTCTCACCACCGGGGCTACTCCGCGCCGGGCGTCGAGAAAGTGAGCCAGCACCAGTACGACGCGAACGAACTCCACAAACTCCGCGAAGTACCAGACTACAAAGAGTCATTTGAATCCGGAAACACGACTGATACTTCGCAACCCAACATCTGGCCCCCTTCGTCGTCGCTTCCCGGTTTCCGAGAGTTCATGCAGTCTTTCTTCACCGACTGCTCGACACTGGTCCACCATGTCTTGCATGCCCTCAGCATCGCGCTCGAATTGGAACAGAACCTTGCACACACGCACAGCCAGTCTCTCTTCCAACTCCGCTTGTTGCACTACCCGTCCATCGCCTCGTCGGAGCTGCAGCAAGGCAAGCGGAGCAGAATCAACGCACACTCGGACTTCGGTACACTCACCTTACTATTCCAAGACTTGGTCGGCGGTTTGGAGATCGAGGACCTGCGTTCTCCGGGTGTGTTTCGGAGCGTGGCGCCGGTAGAGGGCGCGGTGTTGGTCAATATTGGGGATTTGATGAGCAGATGGAGTAACGAGCGGTGGAAGAGTACTGTGCATAGAGTCGTGGCACCACGTGCTCAGAACGGCGGTGATGCGAGTGAGGGGAACGGGGATGTGGTCGGTGGGGTCGTGGCAGATAGGTACTCCATACCGTTCTTCGCAACGGCAGATCCGGACACGGTTATTGAGGCACTGCCGGGATGCTGGGATGAGGCGCATCCGAAGAAGTATGAGAGTGTGACGGCATGGGGCTATGTGCAAATGCGTATGGCAGCTTTGTATGAAGGGGCGGAGAAATAGTGACTTAAGCTACGACCAGATGACGAGGACATAAGGAGCCCGGATGCAGGACGGCGAGGGTCTGTCATCGGACGTGGTTGGATAAGAAGCAGGCATACTCCACCACTGCCCACCTTGCATCCTCGAATCTGAGACGAAGTGGCGCTGTTGCCTTTTGGAAGCCAAGCCGTGGTGCCTTTGCGGAAAGGAAGAAGCAGGCCAAACGTTGGCTAGGCTTGGAAGGTGCACCTGATGCGGTCGGCTGATAGGAACTCTCGAGCCAAATGCAATACATTTATGATTGCCTGGGGTGGGTTGGGGAGATCGACATGCAAACAAAGTGGACGAAGGGTGTAGTAGTAATGCAACGCAGTCTGACCCTTCCACTTTAACATTCATTAGCTCGCAACGGCACCTTCCGGACTACAACGACTTCATCGCGAACAAGGGTCTCGCGAGCGTTCTGGACCAGTTTCCAGAGCCGAACACATACATCTCGCCAAGTTCCAGAGTCCGAAGCTGCTTTTCCTCAGCGAGACAGCTAGCTTCTATGCGTGGGCAGCCTTGAAGAAGACAATATCTAAGAAGGGAGGTCATGTCGAGTACCTTCGGTTCAGCTTCCTGTCTCACATGTTCATCACTGGGCACGATCTATCCATTTTGTTAGTCAACGTGTATCCGTTGAAGATCATCGCTGAGAAGACGCGTGCTGGGTCGAAGGAGCAGCTTGATGCGTTGGTGCGCTACGTGTTCAGTAAGACTGCTGGTGTATCCCGCCCACAAAGCTTCCGAACCAACTTTCGCTTGCTGGCAAATTCGCAGTTTAGCGTACTGTCGAGAATGAGAAAATCCAAGCCAAAGGCAAAGCCGGAGTCACTGGCAGCATCCAAGAAGGTTGGTGCCGGCAAAGAGGCAGGCAAGCAAAGTATTCGACAATGAAGCAGACCAGTATGCTGAACTGGCAACTCTCAAGGATGAGCAGGCGACCATCGAAGAAGAGAAGGCGAAGATCTCAAAGCGTCGGGCTGACAGGAAGCGCGAGAAAGAAAGACGCAGATCGTCTGCAGAAGCTAGAGGCACGTAGCAAGATCGTTGAGGTGGAGCAATACAAGATTCGGAAAGGCAAGTCAGCTCACTGGTATTCGACTTACCAGCGAAAGCACAAACGATGAAGCTTAAGAAGGTATGATATTGACTTCGTGACGTTGGCTGTTGACTTCTCAAAATGCCACGTATACCATCTTCTATGCCGGATGCGACTGTATGTCTGCAAAGAAACAACAACAATATCCTTGATGCCTTCTGAACATCGAGAATACGACCTGATGTTGGTGACGAGACACGTTCGAACTAGCGCCGGAAGCTGCCCTGCAGAAGCCGCATCGCTATTGCCGCAGCCAACCAGACAACAGACGATTATGCCTCGGTACTTTCACCCTACCCCAGTCTTTGTCAACCCACTCGATCCACCATCACGGGAAGCAGTGCGGAGAGGGCTAGCGTGCCTAATCTGACCGAGGCAAAACATCGTTGTACTGCAGCATGTAGCCAGATACGCTCCTTTCCTGCGCTGCAGGCCTTTACTTTTCTCTGCCACCTCTACAGAGCCTCATACCTCACATCAGCCCACCATGTCTGGCGAAGCTCTTACCCGCGATGCTGTCGCAAAGCACAATACACCAGACGACATGTGGTGTATCATCGACCACAAAGTCTATGACCTGACCGACTTCGTTGACGCTCACCCCGGTGGCTCCGTCGTCCTCGAGCAAGTGGCCGGCACTGATGCCACTACCGCCTTCTACAATCTCCACCGACAAGAGGTGCTCGAGAAGTACTCTGACCTGTGCATCGGCACCATCGAGGGCGAAAAGTCTGAAGTCATCGTGCCCCAGCCCGGCGATCTCAGCCCCGTCCCCTACGCCGAACCGCTATGGCTACGACCGCAGTTCAAGAGCCCGTACTTCACGGACAGCCATAGGAAGTTCCAGAAGGAGGTACGGAAGTTCATTGACAAGGTGGTCAGGCCTGTGGCGCAGGAGTGCGAGAAGAGCGGCAAATACATCCCACAGCAGCTGATTGACAAGATGGCGGAGAACCACATGTTGGCAATGCGCCTTGGTCCTGGAAAGCACCTTCACGGCAAGAACCTGCTGGGCGTAGTCGAGGGCGAGAAGTTCGACTACCTCCACGATCTTGTCCAAGCACAGGAGGGTGTACGTGCAAATGCTCGAGGTTTCCAGGACGGCAACATGGCTGGCATGACCATCTCCTTGACTGCTGTCCTTCAGTGGATGCCCGAGACCGAGCACAAGCAGCGCGTCGTTCAAGAGGTGCTGTCCGGCAAGAAGAAGATGTGCCTGGCCATTACAGAAGCGTTCGCCGGCTCAGACGTCGCTGGGTTGAGGACGACCGCAGAGCTCACGCCAGACGGCAAGCATTATATCATCAGGGGTACCAAGAAGTGGATCACAAACGGCATGTTCTGCGATTACTTCGTCACGGGCTGCAAGACCGACAAGGGCTTCTCTGTGATCCTAGTCGAGAGGGACGAGAACCTTGAGACTAAGCTCATCAAGACAAGCTACTCTACTACTGCCGGAACTGCCTATGTCGAGTACAACAACTGCAAGGTACCGGTTGAGAACCTGCTTGGCAAGGAGCACCAGGGTTTCACCGTTATCATGGCCAACTTCAACCACGAGCGCTTCATGATGGCTTGCGCGGTCATTCGACACTCACGCACAATCGTCGAGGAGTGCTTGAAGTGGTGCAACCAGCGGATAGTTTTCGGCAAGAAGCTCGTTGAGCAGCCCGCTATCCGACAAAAGTGAGTCTCTTCCTGTTGTGTCACCTGTCGGTCCCCGTCGGACCGCATTTTACGCATGTATCCGAAATCCATGCTAACAATCCACAGACTTGCGGAGATGATCCAACTTGTCGAAGCAAACCAAGCCTGGCTCGAGTCCATCGCCTACCAGATGTGCCACATGTCCTACGCCCAACAATCAAAGCTTCTTGGCGGGCCCATTGGGTTGCTGAAGTCGTACGCCACACGCTCTGCACATGAGATTGCCGATAGGGCAACCAACATCTTTGGTGGACGAGGTCTGACGCAGTCCGGTATGGGCAAGTACATTGAGGAGTTCCACCGCACATACAAGTTCGATGCGATTCTGGGTGGAACAGAAGAGATCTTGAGCGATCTGGGTGTAAGACAGGCGTACAAGAACTTCCCCAAGGCTATGCTGTAGGCAAAAGTAGTAGTGATGTAGGATAGAGGTGTTGCATATCAAGCAAGCATTCACAAACAATATTACTATTTACCATTCGATCGATCTGTCGTTGAGCGTAGGGTTTTGAGTGTCCCCAGGGATCCCAGGCGAGAGTGTCACAAGGCCGTTGAAGTTCGGAAGGCGAACGTTTCTGGAACACCTGTGGCACTGACAGGTTCGAAATAGTCAAACGCCTTCCAAACAAGGCTGTCCCCGCTGTGTGTCATTGGGTTGTGCGACGATGTTGCTCTCGGAATGTAAAGCGTCCTTGGTCCCTGGGTCGGATACGCACGTTGAGCGATACAACAATGTCGCTAGATATCGATAGCCGAGTGCACATAGACTATCGATCTGTACGCTGCCGAGCATAGTGCTGGTAGATGGGAGTCTGCTTACAGAGTCAAGGGAGTTGACCGATCAAGCAAACCAACGCAAATCATCACAATCATCACAGTCATCACCAAGCAAAGCCTCACCTCCAATCTCCACGACCTGATGGTGAGGATCGCCTGACGGGGATAGTCCCTGACTCTCCTCCGCATCCTGACACTCGGACCCTCTCGTCCAATCGCCGGCGGTAGCTCGCGCCTCAGCCGCCTGTGGCGAGAGTGCCAGCAGGTGTCCGTCCACGTGTTACATGCCTCAAGCGGCCGCCGTGCAGCTGCATCTGCATGAGATGCGTGAGACACGACAAGATTGGACGGCACAACAACGGGAGTGCAGCGCTTTGGCGATACCGCTGTCGCCGCTGCAGGTGCTGTCTGGTGCGAGTGCCTCCTACGTGTCACCTGCACTTGCAGCACGGAGGCAGGTTCGGCGAGGTAGGCGATGCGCAGATAGGAGTGGTAGTGGCTTGGTGTTCAACATGGAAGATGTTGAAAGGAGTGAGACATCTAGGGAGTATTATCGAAAATGAAGTCAAAGTACCTCTCAAGACACACGTGAAGATGGTGCGGCTCAATCGGTAGTTCACGATAGCCCTTTGTGCCTGCATGGATCTGGACCTGAGTAATGCAGGGTATCGATACGTTTCTAGAAGGCTCACGTCACATGGGGCAATTGGCAATGCCTCACTGCACTTCGGCGGTCTGGCAAGCGCATCAGTCACGGACAGTCAGTGCATTGTCTTGTCGTCCGGCCGTCTGGCGTGCTTTGCCGGACTTTGGTCTGCTTAAAGGAAGCGCCCCAGCCTGCGTGACCTTTGCTCGCCCATTGCTTCGCCTTCCTGATCATCTCCCTCTCACCACTCGCAACACCGGTTGGCTACATTACTCACCCACGGCGCCTTCACCCCAACAACACTCCTAACCACACTTCACCAACCCTCGCCTCTACATAAGCGAGCGCTCCGCCTTCTTTCCACCTCACCGACTGCTTCACCTGAGCACACGACACCTGCCTCACCTGCCGCTTTCAACTGCGACCGGCGCTACCTCCGTTATCTCATATCAACCGCCACACCAGCGTCATCAGCGTCACCACCGGCTCCTCACAACAAAGCACCACCGCAACCATGATGCGCCGCTCAGACTCCATCTCCAGCATCAGCTCCATGGGCTCTGACGCCGACGAGACCATGCACATCTTCGTCAAAAACGTATCCGGCGACTCCAGTAAGTGCACCCAGTCTCTCGGTATCGCTGGTTCCGAGGTTCGGAACCACTGATTGATCCATACATTACACCTTCAGGGTCCTCACATGCGCAATACTGACGTCCTGTAGCAATCCCTCTCTCAATACCCGCCAACACCTCCATCAGCACACTGCGGACCCTCCTCGCCCTGCGCACCAACCTCCCCGAGCCCGCCGACCTGCGCCTCGTGTATGCCGGGAAGCACCTCTCCAGCGCCACCACAACGCTTGCCGACTACGCCATCGCGCCCAATGCAACGCTGCACATGGCCTTGCCACTGCGCGGCGGTATGCCGCCCAAGAAGATCCGCTGCAGCCACAAGGATTGCAAGGACGCGGCGCAGCGCATCGTCGGCGACTGCGGGTTCTGCAACGGGCATTTCTGCGGCAAGCACCGCCTGCTGGAGGACCACAAGTGCGAGGGCCTTGAGGACTGCAAGAAGGAGAGCCACGAGCGGAATGCGAATAAGCTCAACAGCGAGCGGACTATGGCTATCAAGGGTATCTAGGAGTCATGACGACTATAGACTGCCCTCGATGAAGTCGACCACCAGAGAGTAACACCTCAGGGGGTCATCAGCGTGCTTTGTCTTGCGTATCAGCCAGCGAATTTGGCGGCTGTTTGCTTGGAGTTTGGGATCTGAAGGGTAGCTAATCATTTGCTTGCTCCCTTAGCTTGGCTGACATCGCGTTCTGGGAGCAAGGCGTTCTCCTGGATATAGCGTATTGGCGGTCTTTGACTAGCTACTCATCTATCGAATGAACATCTATACTCATCACATTAATCTCTTCTCTGCAAGTAGCTCGTCATCATTTTGTGTTCAGCATGAACCACAGATAAGCTACAGGAATTTTCGTCTTTGCCCCAGTCTGTTTCTTGTGATCCTCACGGAATGTTGGGATTCTGACAGCACCTCCAGTAGGTTCAGGGACTCGCCCCAACCAGAAGACAAGTACGTGCTCGGCCTGGAACCGTAGAGATGCTACCATCCGCACGTTGCCCTATCACATCGTCTCTTGTAAAGAGACACACGGTGTCGTGAAGCACATCGCTCCTCCAACGCCTACCCGCATCCACCAGAAGCAGCCACAAGTGTCACTATGCTTGACCCTCTCAACGCGGGAAAGCCGGCACAGATTTGTCTCGTTTTCCCTTGTACGTCTGTAGCTTCGATCGAGCATCCCCAGTGAGCCCTATTGGAATGCCAGGTACCTTGGTCTATCTCGTTTCATGCGCGCATGAGCATGTTTTGTAGTGCCACGGGCAAGTATATCCATGCTCTATCCTGCTAGGATTCCTATCACCCTTGAGCCGTGCGCATGTGAAGCGTGTTGGATATGCAGTCTGAAGTTTTGGGGAGTTGAGATTGATGTTGCTGGAGATACTTAGCGTACCAGGCTAGAGCGCCACAATGTGCTGATGAGGTGTGGTTAGTGATCAGAGTTTACTTGCTGCCCGACTGCCTGCCTTTGTTGCTTTTGTCGTCTTGCTTGCGTTCGTCGCTTTCGATGTCTTGACTACCCTGGCTTGAGACGGCACCGCGGCGCCCGTGATTGAGTTGGTATGTACCGTGGGCATGGCTGCCGTATAGATTGGACATCCCGATGTTGTTGTCTGACTGGTTGGCTTTATTGCCTGAGTCGGACAAGCCGTCACGGCGTTGGGGGTCTGAGTTTTGTGTACCTCGTGATGTAGACATTTCTAGGCCGGTTGTTGTGTTTGAGTGATTGCTGATTGTGAGTTGTTGTTCGAGACCTTTACGAAGCGAGTAGAGGAGGGCGCCGTCCGGGTCATATCATGGGTCTCAACATCAGAAAGATCTGTGGGTCTACCATGTGCACAAAGTACGCCGTGGATGCACTGCGCCTTCTCGAATGGCCTGCCTTACTACGCGGGAGTAATGTTATTGTTCGAAAACTCACATCTACCGCAGTATCGCAGATTTTCACAATGCCGAGACAATAATCTAGGACCCAGCTGTCTCAAGCCTTATCTGCCACAGCTCGCCACGTCTCAGATCTTTGCGCCCAGCTGTTGCCAATCTGCCAGACGCACGCAGCGGGCCGAAAGATCTTGCGATGACGTTGCTCCGATCTTGAAGCGAATTTCTGAGTCAACGCCGAGTTCGATGGTCCGCTCCGCTCTGAGAGTCGTGTGTGCGAGCAGGACTCGAGCGCAGCGGGTACGGCGGACGTGGCGTGGCATGGCATTCCGCGGCAGCGGAGCGGGACATCCTTCCGCATGATCCTGAGATCGCAGTATATCGAGTGTTTCCAGAGCTTGTAGAAGGGTGTTTGATGCATGCAGATAATGCTGGTGAACAGGTGTGTGGTGGTACTGCTACCCTGATTGACGATACGCGCGACGGCCCAGATGGGCTCAGTACGATGTTGTCACTCTTGCTGCATCGTCCTCCATAGGTTCGCAGAGATGAGCTTCCACCTCGCTCCATCCTCTGACCTTCAAGGTGCATACTCTGCGACTCTTCCAGGTTGACTTCGGCGGGCGTGGACCGGGCAGCATGGCGCGTCCTGGCGTATGAAGATCTCGTATATGCAAAACAGATGAAAGACTAGTTTAGCTGGACCTCGAGAGCATTGCTGATGATTGGGAGTCGGCAGATATTGCCGTGGCATTGTTAAAACATTTGTGCTCAGTATCTTGGCCATCTGGGGACAAAAAAGCACATAGTTAAAAGTACGACCTTCTTACTCTATTTATCGCAGGATCGAGACATCTGCGAATGACGTGAACACTGTTGCTTGAGCGTCGTACTGTCGTATTCAGTCGTTTCGCCAGATATGGTAGGTTATTCGGGACGCCAGAATCCTTCGGCGGGCGGGCCAATTGACCGCGGGGTGGAGCTCTCCGCTTCTCCAGCTGATAGAGGTGCTCCGCTCCTCCCTTACCTTGCTGCCTGTGGTGGTGGTCTGACATGTCGCGGAGCGGGTTGTGGCGTGATGTTTGCGGAGCGGACACAAGGTCCCAATCTATGGAGCGGAACTCGGCACACATGGTCCATCATTGGCAATGCTGATGCTCGCGAAGAGCGCTACAGTGTTCTTGCGGTGAGCTCGACGTCGTGTGTCAGGCTGTTCAATGACGACCATAGACGCTGGGCCGCGACTTCGTGGCGTTCAGGTCAAGGGCTCGGCACCACAGCACTGAACGTTGTCCAAGACTGCTTCAGACGCAGCGCTTTCTTCTGTTTGAGCGCTCGCCATCCGCTCCGCCCTCAGATTTGTCCGGGGCGGGTTTCATTATCGATGTCTTGGAGTGTAGGGCGGAAGCCGTAGTTGCGGTGGGCTCCCGGTGGAATCGCGGTGAGTGCATGGCGATACTCCTGCCCTGTCCGCCCTCGATGGCATGACTAACGACGCACGCCGAGCGCTGAAGCGAGGACTGACATTGTGGCGTAGTTTCCACTCCTCTCCGCTCGTATTTGTTTATCCGCACAGCGCTTTGGCTTGACACTGTTTTGTGCACCATCTTGTGTGGTCGTGCTGCTGAAAGCTTGTGATTTTGAGTTTGACGATGAGGCGAGCGTCCTGACTTTAGTGGCCGCGCACGTGCGCGCACCGTGTTGATCCTAGGGAAGGAGCTTCAGGCGTCAAGAAAGGAGAAGGAGTTGGACCGAGCTGACTTGGTTGCACTGTCAGTATGTGTGTACGATTCGTGGTATGAGTGTAGGGGTGAGAAAGCACCGGTGGCAGAGAAGTTGTACGCACAGCTACGGGAACATGGCCGCCAGGGCTCTTACTGGCACTGGCCAGTCACTCGTATTGCGGCACCGTTCCCGGAGTCAAGAGTCTGACAGTTATGGGCATGACTGTCGGTGATTTGTATGGGTGCTGCTCAGTCATGTGAGATGAAGGGACGCATGTTCTCAGAAAAGCATAATGTTCCGAACAATCGTTCACTATCAGACGCAAGGAAGAGATCAACACTTCTAGACTGGCTACACGATTATCAAAGACCCTCACAGCTACGGAAACCTCAGATTCCCGGTAAAACAGACGTCCGAACAGTGTTTGTTGACTCGCAAATCTGAAGGCCAGCCAACATATACCATTGGACCGGGCTTTGATGGCTGCGCCGGCTTCGATGCACACAGCGGACCAATGCCTCCTTTCTCTACACGAAGATCGCAGCTGTCATGGATTTAGCGCGGTGTCTGAGAGTGCCACGCGTATCTGAAAGATTTCTTGGAAGATAGGGAGAAGTATTGATCATGCGCATGTACGGCGCTGCACGAACCTCATGCAAGCTGTCGTTGGGGGTCACAGTGGAAGTTGGGCCCCAAAGCAACACCTATTACTTGGTACCTGCTCAAACGGCTGCTATTGTTTCGTCATGCTCGCTGTCAGAAGAAAGGTCTGGAATCTCGAGGCCAACAAGAGCTTCGGGCTGTGCGGAGAGCGTGCGCTTCAGGAGGATAGATGCTGCAACAGAACCAGAAAGTAGCTCTCCAAAGCATAGCATAGATATTACGTCGCAATGATTGTAGAGGTAAGGGTAAGAAAGGAGCCTACTGTGAGGAAAGAGATGTTGAGCATCTGACGAGGCATGACATTGTTCCCGGCTCTCCACCATCTCGTTCACCTCGAGCTACGTTCTTGGTACTGCATCGCAGTGTAACGTTCCTGACGTAGTCTACTGTGTCTGAGACAGGATTGCAGAGAGAAGCTTGACACTGCAGAACGCCGTCGCGCCGCCTCGAAACCCACTGCGAGTGATCAGTACGACTTTCTGCTAATTCATCTCCCTTGTAGCGGTGCCCAACTATACAAGTCGTGACAAATGCACAGACCTGACTTACAAACCCCACGATAAGGATACTTTTGAGCTGACTTGCTTCCTGTCCGCGCACGGAGTGCCCGTCGATCACAGTATGCTTCTTGAAAGAAGATTTGAGTAAAGGGGATCTACGATACCTATGGTAAATCCGGGCTTGGCCAGCATAGTCCAGACATCGTCTTGACATGTTCGAGGCAGTCCTGTTTCGGTCGCCGATAGACAAGAATCACCCTTCATGAAAGCGTTATGGTAGACGCTGATCATCTTGGCGATGGCTCATTCATCCGCCGGAGACGTTTTCGCCCTGCACTCCCACACCGAACCAGCGCCCCCTTGACCGCAATCGTGCTCACCATTCCACGCACTGTATCATCGCGATTCCTATCAAATCTGCCTTGAGCCATCTATTGAGATTGTCTTCTTGTTGTTTGAGACCTGCAGCAAGGAGTGGTCGGTACCCAGTCGCGACCTGCAGCACGACGAGTCGACGACGCGTCCCGTTCACCGCTGTGCCATGAATCATGATGAGGCTCCGCGTCGCTGCATAAATGTCGATGGTGCAGGATAGGGATGACGATGGGCTGCATCCCCTATCTGCGCAGCAGCAAAGGGAATCGCAAGCGTGGAACAAACGTCGATCCCTCCTCCGGCCCGGCCGCCAAGCTACAGCGGTTGAGGCTGTGTCAAGATAACGAAGCAACAAAATCCCAACGAGCGATACATCTTGGTATTGGCATTCGAAGTCGGGCCCTGTTGAGCATGTTGATGCCTGTTGCAGCGTTCTTGGATCGCCATCACTGTATGGTTACCACCATAAGCATGGCTGTTTGGGCTCAACTTGGCCTTGTAGCGCAATCTCACTCAAACATTCGCCATCGTCTTGCGATACTGCCCAGAAGCTCAGCGGTAGTACTGCGGAAACACTGGATGCATTCTCAGCCGTGGAGTACCGGTGGGTATGGCTAAGGCGGAATGTACATCATTCTCTTGGCTTGTGGAACATACCGGCCCAATCCACAACCCCAACATCATGCTTCCCGCTGACATTGCCAAGGTGGCCCGCTCCGCCTTCAGAGCGTTAGAGAGCTCCCTAATTTCCCTGGTCGTGAACGAACACTGTGGCGCCTGCCCGACGACGTTTAGTTGCGCATCACAACGGAAGAGTTGTTTCCAGCCAACCAGCGGTGTCGCTCATAATACATGCCACCAAGAGAGGGAAAGTACTTCTTGCATGTACCGAACCATGGCTCCGTCCGCGAGCTCCCATGGTTACGCATGATGCTTTCCAAACTGTGGCAACTTTCAGCAGAGTGACGAGTGTGCTTGCAGCAGATTGCGATATCGTGCACCATCGTCATAGACGTGGGTACTGTCCCACCCCCAGAGTTGGGATACTCCTGTGGGGAGACCTCAACACTAAGATGACACCGGACACTCATTGTGCGCTATCTACCGCATCTGGCCAGCCCGTACCCACAGCAGCCTTGGCTTCCTGTTATGGACGTCCGAGCGCGTCGATGTCCATCACTCTGAGGCTGGCGGAGTTGAGGGTCCCGTAGTCCGTGTGGGCCCTCGACCTTGGCTCTTCTTGGACTTGCTCCTTGCGTTGCTTGTGTACGCCTGCGGCTTGCAACTCATCATTGCACGGACTGTTTGATTACCACGTCACTAAGGATAAGGAGCCAGCCACAAGATGTACGCGCGTGCTTGGGAGAGGTGGGCATCTATATCAACCCGAACTGTTAGCGACATACCCCGGATCCAAACCTCGTATGCAAAACACTCCCATTGTGAACATACATACATATACCGTGCCCCTCGCCTGTTAACTGTTTTCATAAACCTTGTCCCACCGTTCGTGCACCAACTTGAGCGCGTCCCCTCCAACACACGCACGTGTTGAGCACCCAAAGATCTACAGGTCGAGCCTTCCAAGCACTTTGGCCACGCCTTCCTCATCAACAACACCTCCCCACCGCCATGGACAGCACAGTAATCATGCCTTCCCAGTCCTTTGAGAAGGACAACCGCAAAGGCAGCGAGGCGAGCTTGCCTTTGTCAACATCAACCACCTCTCGTGCACCCTCTATGCGCGAGTTTCGACGCTCTTCGTCAGCAGACGAGGATGAGCCTGACTGGCCTCGCACATGGCGAGCTTACGCCTGCTTGCTGGGATGCTTCTTCCTTATGTTCAACTCCTGGGGACTGGTGAACGCCTACGGAACTTGGTCTTCATACTACGTCGGACACTCACTCCGCACCGTTGACCAACTGAAGCTAAACTTGATCGGCGGCTCGCAATGCTTTCTGGTTCTCCTTCTGTCCAACCCAGTCGGTCGGCTTCTGGACGCCGGCCACTTCCGCAAAGTGATCGGCTTCGGCACGGTCTTCGTACCCCTCGGTCTTTTCATCTTGTCAGCTGTGCACCCCAGTAGCATCGAAGCCGTTGCAAGCTTTGGCCCTATCTGGGCGACCCAAGGTCTCGTTGTTGGCTTGGGAATGGCTCCGTTCTTCGTCTCCAGTTCACAAGGTAGGTCGAACTGATTCAATGCTCCACCATAGCCCGCTAACCAGCTTACAGTCGCTGCCACGTGGTTTCCCAAGCGAAGAGGACTCGCTGTAGGATACGTTGCCTGTGGCGCCAGCATCGCAGGTGTCGTCTACCCTACTATGCTACGCTACCTCATTAATGCAGTCGGCTTCAACAACGCAGTGCGCTATGTTGCCACATTGACTTCACTGACCTGCATCTACTCCTTCATCTTTGCTACACCGAACCCAGTTCATGAGTTCCACAAGCCAGAGAGCTGGTTCAAGGTCCGCACTTGGTTCGACACAGACGCCTTCCGCAACCCTGCCTGGTGCTGGTTCACTGGTGCCGTGGCTTTCATGTTCTTCGGCTTTTACCCAGTCTTCTTCAATCTCGAAGAGGTATGTACATTACACTTGGGTCTTAGACCTTATCATTAACTTTATATAGTGGGCAGCCGTCAGAGGCTTCGGAACCCGCAACGCCGCCGCTATTGGAGAGCCAGCACCGCAGGCTGTTAGCGATCAGCCGCTGCAGACCTTCTGGTTGCTCACCATCATGAACGGAGCTTCGACGATCGGCCGCCTCACCCTGGCCCAATTCTCCGACAAGACCGGGCCTCTCAACATGCACATTGGCTCTCAGTTCGTTTGCTCGCTTCTTACTCTTATCCTCTGGACTCTTGCTGGGTCTGAGCAAGATGCTATCGCCTTCTGTGTCGTTTTCGGTGTCTTCTCTGGCATGGTCATTGGACTTCCACCCGCCTCCATTGCCAACATTCTGAGTTGCACCTACACTACCCCCGAGACAGCACCGCTAGCGAAGAAGAAGCTCGGTCACTGGGTTGGCCAGATGTACAGCTTTGCTGCTGTGCCAGCCCTACTTGGTCCTGTCATTGCTGGACATCTCATTACCGAGTACAACACTTACATCACGGTCCAGATGTGGTCGGGTGCCAACCTGTTCTGTTCTTTCGTCTGCATGGTCATCGCTCGATGGTACCTTCCATGCTTCGATGGCGAGAGCTTCGCGCACCATCTCTCCCATAAGCACAACTCGACCAGGGAGAAGCTTCGACTGGGCAGCAACGCCACTGATGCTGGTCTGATACCTCCCAACACCCTGTCGCAAGCACCGACTCGCGTTCAGAGCACTATGCCCTCTCGCGAGAAGCTTGAGCAGCCATCTACAGAGGCACAATCGCCTGAGCGTATGGTCTAAAAACCGCCTTTCTTCCTCACACCTCTTCACAGCATGAAACGATTCCTTCATGGGTATAGACGGGGCAGTTTTTCACAGCGATTTCTTTCAAAAGCGTTTTATCACGATCATATGGAGGCCAGACGGGGAGCATATTATGCAATTCGATTCTTCACGATACCACTTTGTTAAAACGTAGGCGCATGGAGCTCCCCACAGGCTGAGGTTGAGCATCGGTTTACGAGACACAATAATAATCAGGATCTTCATGCAACCTTCTATGATCCTTCTTTCAATATTCCCTCAGATTTGCTCAAAACGTGCGATCGGTATATCACTCACCGAAGGCCGCAAACAGCCTCTCCGACGGGGCGTACAATTGCAGATCTTTCACTGTTCCTCTTGGCTGAAGCAGCATATCCCCTACGTGCGGTCGCAGATGGATGCCATGCAACTTCCCACCCAGCACCCAGGTACAACACCATACAGCGGTCGTTTGCGGACAGCGCTGCGAGATGCGCTTCGGGTGAAACAGGAGACCGCTGCACCCTGCATTGTAGATCCCTTCACAGCCTCTGAGCTATCAGTCGAAGCAGCCTGCGCAGATCATACCAACCTCGAAACTGACATGGATGAAGCCCACATGTCAAAGGTTTCCAGCCAAGAACGCACCGGTGTTTGTGGGAATGACACCTGAACTTGGCGGAGGACTCGGGCAGTGGCCTCGGGAGTCCAACTGTGCATTCGTGTCTTCAGAAAGATCTACATAGCTGGCAAACTCCTCGATGCGAGCCCGTCTCGACAAAGCGATCGACATGGAGAAAGTCACATCCGCGCACTACTGCGGACGACCTCAGCCACGCCCGTTTCCAAACCTTTTGAACTCAAAACACCCGTCAACCTGTCATGCAGCAGTCATGCCCCGTCTCCACGAACCTGGCATTCTCGAACTCTGAGCACGTTTCGCGTCTACCATTCCAGACTTCCCTTATCTCGTGCAACCATGCAATCTCACTTTCAGATGGAAAAGTCTGGCACCGAGACCCATCGTGATCTAATCGCGCAGGGACCAGGCCGCCACTACCGCATCGTTGCGGAAGTGGCTTGCGGGCTGGGTTGCGGGTAGCGGGGCAATTAGTACCGTGGGTGAGTTTGGTCTGGCTCCGCGGATGTTTTGCTTTACACTGTAGGTGCCTTGATAGCAATCAGTGCGAGTGCAACAAGGAAGCTGATGTCGTCTGTTTGTTTTCATCGATGGATCGTACCGACCAGACATTCTTTGGATGGTGTTATCAAATATGAAGATCTTGTATTAGCAAATTGTCGCTGGACAGAGATTCCAAGCCAAGTTGACAGCTTCAACATCTACGACACCCTCCTCCCTAAGACTCCTCAGCAAGCACGGTTCAAGTTCAGCGCTAACTCGAGCACCTCAATGTCGTACTGTTTATGTATGCCCTGCGGCTCTGATCGATAAGACTCGGCATTTTGCTGTCAGTGTAACATCCAGAAAGGATCCGGACGGTTCGGAGAATGCTGGTGTCACTGCATTCGTCGTTGAGATGCAGCAAAGCCGGGGACGGATGGGAAAGCTAACTGCCATATTGTGTGCGCCCGGAAAGAAAGGTCTAGACTCGATGTAACATGAACAAAACTGGTTGTTGTGTTACTTCAAGATTGTTGATAAGTTTGTACATTGTCTCCAGAGCTATGGTCTTCGTCTTGGCGCAATACTGTCTGGCATTTAAAGGGTGGTGGGGGCTTTTACAGGACGTACAGGTGAGAGATGCCAAGCAGCACATAGACAGTAAAGAAACGAAGTTCAATGTATTCCGGACACACAACAAGCTCCGAGACCAGGACGAGGAGCACAAGAAGCACAAACGTCTGCCATGCCCTTGTGCAACTCTTGATGTTACGCCACATCCCTCGCGCCGCAACCGCTGTGCTCCCGCCGCTCAGCCAAGCCGCGGCCAAGACTCCGCTCATCTTGCCGCTGCAAATTACAATGGCTTGTTGTCGTACGCGTAACGCAATGCGCGCTTGCGTACGCAGTGGTGCAGTCTGCTTAGATGAACTCAGTGATCACCGCCTCCGAGCGTGTACCTCCGATGTTTTGTGGGGAAGATACGAGTTGCGTAGAGGTTGGGTTGCGATTGGTATTATCGGTGGTATTGCGACGCTTCGTAGAGATCTACAAGACTCGTGGCTTGGTGCGATCGCTCCGTTTCGTTTTCGTAAACCAGTCTTGTACCGCTTGCTGCAGTGTAACCACAACGCAAGTACTTCGTGGGGGGCAACATGCAGAGCTCAACGACCGCTGCCGGTCAAACTTAATTAGTATGTAAGAATAGATTGGGATATGCGAAATAGGTGTGCAACCAAAGCCAGAGCACCAGCAAGCCATGCAAGACGAGCAGGAAAACAAAAAGGTCGCTCAATCAACGCTGTGAGCCGGAAACGCCAGCCATGCAATCATACCCGAATGATCGAAAGCTGCGCTACCGCTGCCATATGGAAAGTAGGAAGATCAGCTCGAGGCCACCATCGAGCCTGTGGAGTGAAACAAGATGACAGCCGTGACGCGTAAGTTGAATAGTGACGTGCGTTCGAGTTCTAGGATGCCTGCTCGGGATGCGTGATGCTGGGTGTCTGTACTCCCGGCTTTTCTGTGTGGGATGCAATCTCGAGGACGCTCGTCGAGCTTTCGCCCCCTCCCTGTACACTCATGCCCAGCGCTCGCCGCGCCAATTCCTTCTGGCCATTTGCAACGTGGTCTATGGGCGATGTCATACCGTCGTTAACACCAGAAGAGGACTCCCTTCGGATGGCCGGGGGCTGCAACCACGGTACACTGGTACATCGTATGACAAGCCGTTGAGTCGTGTCGTCTACAGGCGCAAAGTGGTTGCCGCTCGTGACAAGAAGGTGGAGAAGCCTGAGAATATCATCACGCTTGTAATGTGGTGGTTTACTGATCTGACTGTTCGTCAAGATGGGATAAAGAACTCGAAGGTATGTGTGTCGCAGGGCGTTAGCCGCAGTCGAATCGTGCGGAAGGTCGATAAGGTTCCGAAGAACTACATCGATCAGGACATGCAGATCGTTTGTGTAAAAGTATTCGGCCGTCGTAGGGTTACCGAACAGAAGGTACAAGACCTTGAGAATGAGAAGTTGAAGGGATGTCTCAGACTCTCTGTTCAGGAGGAGAATGAGATTGCACCCAAAGGTTTTATACGTCATTCCATGACTCGACAATGCTTTAATCAAGCGGTTCGTTACCGGTGGTCGGCCGTCTTTGTGATGACTGGTAGATGCTACCAGGTATTGCTCGTTCATGACCAGCTGCCCAAGTGTCAGGTCTAGCATTGATCGCGGTGACAAGGGTACGTACCAGAACTCGGATGACTGGATAATGGTATGGATCATCAGCATCATCGGAAGCGCCCTCAATGATTCCCAAGAGGTACAGAATGAAGTTGTCGTTCACCGCCGCTGATCAAGGTGTTAGTTCTTCCTCCGATGCTTAGGTCTGTGCCAGGCCATCAGGACATACCAAAATCTTCCCAATCCAGTCTTTGTACCCGAGATGACTCGTACAGAAGCTCTAGGAGCATCTGATGCAACCTTGTATCTTCTTGCACGCTTTCCATTTGTACCAGCTCCACCAGTCTAGGGAAGCTGCCCTCGGTGTGCATCATCTCGAAGATGACATCGTCGCCACTGTTACGGCCATCGTATAGGAGTAGCGCCGCGACGATGTGTATTGTTGGGTTATCCTCTTCCTGTCAAGGCGTCAGATGGTACTGCAGCGACGATTTGCACCTCAATATTTCATGACGTACCTGCAGAAGACAATATATCATCTGCCGACGCACATACTCCTTATGTGTCATGAACAGCTCTCCCTCTAGCACGCGGAAGATGCATTTTACTATGCTGTAGTCGGTCTCGAGGTACTCGGCTATATTGGGTCAATGGCGTTCGGCGGGTATCGAGAAAATGCAATACATTTGTAGCTAGTAGTGACATTGAGGAAAGCGCGCAAAGAGTTGTCTATAGTCTCTTCGTCGCGGCATCGCGTCGACACAATGTCATCGAGCTCTGCGCAGCATGTCAGTCTCTGGTGGTGGGGTTACAGCGGCACAGAACTCTCTCACCATCCCAGAACTGTTGCTCATTCTCGAGGTTGTACGACACCTCAAATGCCATACTGTGTTCGCGGGCCAGCCACCAAAATCATTGTCCCCGGCAAAGCAGGCTCCAGAAGTTATCGTGCGAGGCGCAAACCGGTCGGTGGTGTTTAGTTGTTCGCATCAACACTCCGAACTACGGCCGGCATATGTGCGTCACTGTACCTGATTGGGAAAGGTCGTGTCAGGTCTTACGCGCTCCTGCCGCGTCTCGAATCTTTCACTCAGGCATCACGCGCGTGTCGTTCCCAAGATGCTGTCAATCACGATCCCGATACGTCTTACCTAGGTCGCTGTTCACATCGTATCTGCCATACTCCTCAGCCGAGATCTGAGCGTCGACGTTCCCAGGAATCTGTCTTTGCCTTGCTAGACTGGCAGCTTGCAATATCTCGGTAACACCTCCACAACAATTACATGGCAGCCACATATACAGGCCCATGTTGAATTGCGAGTCCAGTGTTGTGATACTAAGGCCAGGCTACAACTCTTCTTCTGGAAGTAATGGGGCTCTTCGTGCACTCACCACCAGTCTCCCTTTCATCCCTCGTTGGAGAGCAGCTGCTTGTCAGTCACAGACATGTACTTTTTGAACTCCCAGCATATGATCGCCGGACTATATCTTACATGGTCATTCGTCGAACTCAGGCCACATCGGTATTTCGAAACATGCTTGGACGACAAGACTCTCTGTCTCGAAGCAGAGGGCGCCCCGGTTACATAGGTGCCGTTCGAGTAGCCGTATCCTGAGGTCATTTGTGATGAAAGCGGCCTAGACTCTCAGTGATAGGTTTTTGAGCGCTCTAAAGCCCTCCACGGCGCGTTCCACTCGTTGCAAAGATGCCAAGTCCGGTGTTGAAAAGAGACAGCGTTGCTGTGAAATGTCTAGATCATTCCGTTGTTCGGAGATCTCAATATCAATCCCTAGGCATCGGATCCAAGGCAGAACATCTTTATGGTGTATCCAAGGAGACCCCAACTCAGGACATGACCACGCATAGTGGTGCTGTGACCGGAAAGTATTGACCTCATGGAAAGTCGTCCGCACAAGTCTTGAAATGCGTGCAGGTGCTGTCAAGAACGGTGACAGGGTGTTCCTCGTGACCTCTTCCGCAGTGATATGCGAAATGTCTGTTGTGAGAAGGACACCACTGCAACTTGCACGCTTCTCCTAGTACGCGCATCTTTGCAGCGGACTCAGAAAGGACCAGTATTAGCTCCAAGATTAGAATGATCAGCTCTTCCGGTAAGTTTGACAGCCGCTCGCCGACTCCTTGCACCTGGACCGGCATGACATAGACGACAACAACGGCATCGCTAGATGTTGATATCGTAGATGGCGGATGATACGGTTTGGTGTGAGGGTGACAGGCGAGGTAATAAGTAACAGAGGGTTTGAAAAAAGTAAGATGAGATTGTTTTATGCGTGGCTACCTCGTCATTACAAGCAAACCAGGGTCGCAGGTTTCTGGCCGATCTTGACCCAACCCCTCCTCCATATAGAATCTATCAGTGCTTCCCAAAGAACATGTGGGACCTAGGTAAAGGGAGTATGTTTATTGAACGAACACGGCTGCAGTGTCACCTTCACCTTCACAATATGGCGCTATCTTTTGCGCTTCCAATGTTGATACGATCACAAACATCAAAGACACTCTCTTCTTTGAGGACAAGAGCCTCTTACATGGCGATTCGTACACGTTTTCGAATAGTGAGGGTGAATCGTACAACCACGTGCGCAAGCAGTGTTTGCTCCTTCTCCAATAACGTCAATGACGTACGAAGTCAACAACTTCTGCCTAACGCGATCACCCTCGTCGAATTCTCACCGTTGACTCGTCCGTATAACTGAAGTGTGTGACATCTCAACTCCACCACGTAGGTTTGAGTTTGGTAGGGTCATTCACAGACTAACATCCGTGACAGCCGTGTTTCCCTTCAGAATCCAACTCACTACAGGCAGCAACGATGGGTGCTTGGGGCTACCGTAAGTCGCTTTTGGCCGCGCTGAATGCATGGTGCTGAGCTGACGTTTGCTAGAACTCTTTCAATCTGACCATGACTTCGAGATCATGGAGGACCTAGCCGATGAGGCAGACATTCGTGGTTTCAACCAGAAGGCGAAAGCTGCCGCGAAAGCTGCCGGCAAGAGCGCTGAAGAGATCGATCGAATGATGCTCTTCATCGATGACAAGCACTGCACTGACGTACCCGCCGTTCGAGCGTATCTCGATGACGGTCTTCTTGTCAAGATGATAAAGAACAGAGAGACAGAAATGCTCATCACTCGCATCAACCCTACCCCCGAACAGGAGTTCAAGGACCACCGTATGGACCCCTGCTACGCCTACGTCTTGCTCGGCGCGTGTGCTATGACGCTTGGCTGCCACCTCCCTGAGCCATACGTCGCCATGCTCAAGAAGGTCTACGATCAGGGTGGTCTCATGCCTGATGCTCAACAGCAGATGAAGAAGGCGCTCTTCGGTCCAGATGGCTACCAGAACGGCGTACCTTACGACTTCAAATCCCTGTCCTTGGAGGAGCAAGCCGACGCCAACGGCAAGATCCCGGGCGGCAACAAGCCGAACCACTTCGGTTTCGTTGGCATGAACGTGTTGGAACCAGGCCATGTCTTCGATACGGGCATGACGACCTGCAAGACCTCAGCTGTCATCAAGGAGCTGCGCAGCAAGTACAATAATCCCGATGCGTGCGGCGAGTGCGCTGCTCAACAAGGCCAGGACGGTGCTGCTCTCCTGCAGTGCGCTAGGTGCAAGGACCGGAGGTACTGCTCTACTACTTGCCAGAAGAATCACTGGAAGGTCCACAAGAAGGTGTGCCAGGCGGAGAAGCTGGGCTTACTGGCTGATTGAGTGATCCTTCCGAGGCGGCTGTTCGCGACAAGCTTCTCCGCGATACAGCTGGTTTGCGATGCCAGTATCATCTTCTGGTCTCTTCTCTTAAAGCCCTAACGCGTTCCTATCGTAGCGATCCTTGTTGCTGCCGGAATGAGCTCATGTCTTGCGGCCTACATGCAGCACACATCCAGACGCGTTTTGTTGCCTCGGAGAAGGCATTTACGCGATCCCATATATAGTCAATAAAGACTTATGTGCTCAGCATAACTTCGAGATACCTGTGATGATTTTTCATGTTGCTCTTGTGATGTACGCAGTTCTCCTGCCCTATATGCCCTGCCTTGCTGTTGACTGTGACACCCGCCATTCTCGCCGCACCGCAAACTCATCGCGAACGCGATAGCATCCGCATCGGCGCTCGGGGGCGCGTAAATTCATGAGATAATGACTTTTATATGCTAAGTATTGGTTTGACACGCTTTCGGACTAATTTGCACGTGTTGGTGGATGTGATGGTTTTTTCGAAGATATTGAAGTTGTTCGTGAAATGGAGAATCAACCAGTAGTGGCATTTACACTTTTTGACCAAACAGTAAAACACCATTTCTTGATGCGGGCTCGGAACCATGTTAGCATACAGAAAGGAGCTGAAACCATGTATAGCTCAGATACGACCATGAGGAGGAGTCGTGTTGAGGCTCTGCGTTACATCCGGCTTATACATACCCACACGCGGGTGGGCAGCTCTGAACGAGTAACAGACCGAGCATAACCCAAGCGCACCAACAACACAACACAACCACACACGAGTCACAGGAGATCACGCATGGACAGTAATAGTTGCAAAACGTAGGATGGATAGATAACACTCATTATGCACTTGACCAACTAATCATACACGACAACCCAGACCTTGCACATATGCCAGTTGTCCAAGTATTGACCGGCTCCATCCTTCCTCGCCCAGAGAGCTACATGAATGTACAAAAGAGAAACTACTACATCTTCATCTCCATCTCCACCTTCGTCTTCATCTTCATCTTCAGATCACCACGTCCTGCTTACAACAGCATTTTCCTGGGGTCCTCGATGTACTCCTTGATCTTGACGAGGAAGGTAACGGCCTCCCTGCCGTCGAGCAGCCTGTGGTCGTATGTGAGAGCAAGGTACATCATGGGCCTGATCTCAACCTTGCCGTTGATGGCAACAGGCTTGTCCTTGATAGCGTGCAGACCCAAGACGGCAGTCTGGGGCAAGTTGATGATGGGAGTGCCCATCAGCGAGCCGAAGACGCCGCCGTTGGAGATGGTGAAGGTGCCGCCAGCCATGTCCTCGATAGTGAGCTTGTTGTCGCGGGCCTTCTTGCCGAGGTCGGCGATGGCCTTCTCGATGCCGACCATGTCGAGGGACTCGGCGTTGCGGACAACGGGGGTAACGAGGCCCTTCTCGGTGGCAACGGCGACGGAGATGTCGACGTAGTCGCGGTAGACAATGGTGTCGCCGCCCTTGGGGCCCTCGATGGAGGCGTTGACGGCGGGAACGTCGCGCATGGCGAGGATGCAGGCGCGCGAGAAGGCAGACATGAAGCCGAGCTTGACGCCCTTGTTCTTGAGGATCTCATCCTTGTAGAGCTTGCGGAACTCCATAATAGAGGACATGTCGACCTCGTTGAAGGTGGTCAGCGATGCGGCGGTGTTCTGGGACTGCTTGAGGCGCTCGGCAATGCGGAGACGCATGCGGTTCATCTTGACCTGCATAGAGTATCAGTATATGCTGTGCGACCATGATTGTTCTGACGTACGCGGTTCTCTCCACGGCTGCCGGCCTGCTTGGGCTGCTCCTCCTTGGGAGCAGGCTTCGAGTCTTTCTTTGGCTCGGGCTGCTTAGGGGGCTGGGGCTTCGACTCCTGCTTGGGAGGCTCTGGTTTCGACTCCTCCTTCTTGGGTTCAGGCTGCTTCTGCTCTTGCTGCTTGGACTGCTCCTGCTCGCCAGAAGGTTGCGATGCAGTCTCCTGTTCCTTGGGGGCGGGCTCCTTGACATCGTCCTTTGCCTCCTGCTTTCCACCGGCCGGCGCCTCACCACCAAGCTCAAGCTTAACAACATCCTGTCCAACGGTAACAGTGTCCTCCTCGTTGACGAGGAACTCCTTGATGGTACCGGCCTGGGGCGCGTTCAGGGAAACGTCGATCTTGTCGGTCTCGATGGTAGCAATCTCCTCGTCCTGCTCAACGTAGTCGCCAACCTCTGCATGCCATTAGTATTCCTGCGTGTGTTTTCTGCGGTGATATCCCCATACGCTTGCTCCACTGCTTCAGTGTACCCTCGGTAATCGACTCGGCCATCTCGGGGACCTTGACGGTGGTGACATCGGCTGCAGCAATATTAGTCTGGTAGCCGCGGTGCGCATCAATACAACGCACCATAGCTTCGTGTCTGGTCGAGAGTCCACAGGCGTTGTGTAGCAACCATTCCAGGTCGTCTAGCATCGGCTTAGCTATGCTTCCCTGCATCCCAATGGCAACGCATACCTTGAAGCCTGGCTCAAGAGGCCGGAAGAGCTCGCTTTCGAGACGGCAGAGTAGCTGCGGGCAGCGGGAGCCCGGGTAACAGCGCGAGCACCTGCGCGCAGGGCTGAGGAGCGCATTGCGCTCGAGAGGCGGAGACACCGTTGACTCGACATGACTAGGAATCGGGAAGAAGCACACGAAATGAAAACCAAATGGGGGTGGGCAAGAGCCGCGAAAGGAGGTGAGGAAGAGTTGTTGTGAGGGAATTGCTGAAGCTGCAACAGGGCACCAGTTCTGACGTCTCGGATCGTCCAGTCGGAAGATGGACCACTTATTAGCTAGTTCTACCGTAATGCCAAGCCTTGAACCTCACGGCATCGAACAGTGAGCGCTGCACCAGCACAACGAGGCATTGCGGCCACACATTACACACACCCCTTCCGCCACGCACACGACTGGAAGGGCCGCCGTCGCCATGAGCTCCAAGAAGCATGTCCTGTACGCCGCCGCCCCTGCGCCGCCCGCAGCGCGCACAAACTGACGCACCGCAGGAGCCTTTACAGGCAGTCGCTGAAGCTCGCGCTCGACTGGAGCGTCCACCGATACCTCTGGCGCGGCCAGGCAGTCTACCTCCGCGGTCTCTTCGAGGCGAACAGGAACGTCACAGAGCCGAGACAGCAGAGGGTGCGTCTGCCCACCCCCGACCACATACCACCAGCGCCCGAACCACGACATCGCGATAGAACAGCGCTGACACTGCGACTAGGCACTGATCACCGAGACCGAGAACCTGCTCGAGAAGTGGAAGCACCCCGACCCATACCGCCCACCCACGGCGCCTGGCGGTACGTTCTATAACCCATATTCGCGGATATATATCCGCCACGGCCGCGGAAACGGCAATCCAAACTCCCCTGCTAACATGCACACAGGCTCAAAGTACGAGCGCAACCTGCCAGTCCCGATTCTGGAGCGTGAGTACACCCCTCTGACGCATGACTAACGATGCATTGCTAATTGGATGCGATAGCTCCACCATCGTGGATGAAGCCGTAAGCGGGTATGCATGGACGGTGAGAGGAGGAGCGTTGTAGGTGTACAAATACATTGATTTGATGCGATGCGCAAGAGCGCCGAGAAAGCCAGAAAGCCCAGATGCAAATCAATCTTCTATGTTCAGTTCATGTTTGAAACTCTTGGTAGCTGCTAGTCGTGCCATGCTGCGTTTCACAGGCTATTCGTATCCAATCATCTGTGTTGCGAGACCTCAGTATCCAATGGTCTGATCCTGTTCAAAAATACACATCGCTTATTTCGATTGTGATGTAAAATTGGTGAGTAGGTATTGCTTTCTGATGTTGCAAGTCATGCCTGGCTGTACATTTCCCAATGTGAAGCTTGCTGCAGCCTGCGTGCATCTCAACCTGCGCATCACCAAATCTCAAACGCCAAACTCCCAATCTCCGCAACAAACCTGCAACTTCGCCAATATCAACAAATTCACCAAGGTCGCAATCGAGACGAAATGCACAAATGCACGTCCAGATGGCGCGATGCTCGGAGGTACCAAAAATCGCAAGTTGTGTGTCACCGTACGTCTTGAATTTCGCGCGCTGCCATCTCGAGGCATCAGAGAGCGATGCACCTGAAGCGCGCAATGTGACAAGGCTGGATGTCACTGAAGCTCAAAAGTAAAAAACCTGAAAGTCAGATGTCACCACGAGAAAGAGAAGTGAAGTGATATAGCTCGATTCAGCTCATGAGCATCTGGCCAAAATGCGACCAGCTAATATACAGCTCTGGTATAACCCCGTAAAAAGCCGTGAACCCAAACCCAGTCAGACTCCCATTATCATTGCAGATGAAAAGACCCATGAAGAAACACCGATGAAGCAAGAACTAAACGCAAATAGCGCTTACAGCTCCTGAGAAGGACCCTTGCCAGGCTTGGCTGTCTTCTTGGGCAGCAGGTCTGGATCGCGTTAGCAATGGAAGTTGAATGTGGCGATGGAAGAAACGTACTCTGGTGAATGTTGGGGAGGACACCACCCTGGGCGATGGTGACGTGGCCGAGCAGCTTGTTCAACTCCTCGTCGTTCCTGATGGCGAGCTGAAGGTGACGGGGGATGATACGGGTCTTCTTGTTGTCGCGCGCAGCGTTACCGGCCAACTCGAGGATTTCGGCAGCGAGGTACTCAAGGACGGCAGCGAGGTAGACGGGAGCACCAGCACCGACACGCTGAGCGTAGTTGCCCTTGCGGAGGAGACGGTGGACACGACCGACGGGGAAGGCGAGACCGGCCTTGGAAGAACGACTGCGCAATGTCAGACAATGGTCAAGCAAGCTCAATGGACCTCGAAGATGATGCAACTGGGTGAAATGGATCGAAAAAGACGCGTCAAGTAGAGAACAAGACGCGTCAAAGACCTCGAAACCAAGTGTTGAAGATGCAAAAATGCAAAGTCAAAACACCAGAGATGATGCGCAAAGGGAAAAGGGAGAAAAGGCGCAACTTACGACTGGGCGTTGGACTTGGAGCCGCTGGCCTTGCCTCCGGATTTGCCGCCAGTCATTTTGAAGGTGTTTGGGGTTGGTTGGTAAAGTTGGGTGGTAAAGGCGCTGGGAGCTGGAGATGGGCTGGGTGCGTGTGGTGGGCGTGGAGTGTCGAGACGATGGATTGCTTGCTGGTGGTGGGGGGCGGCGACAGCTTATAAGGACGGCGCGGGCGTGTTGTGGTGCGCGAGATCAACTGGCGGGCTAGCGCGACTGGGAGCTCTGGCAGCGTCGCAGCGCTCGTTAGCTTGGGGCGCGCCCGCCTGTTGCGCAAGATCACACTCGCCTCGCTTAGCTGACCAGTGACGTGCGGTGCGCGTGCCCCTCCATCACCGCTCTGATTCAGCAGGCAGCTCGCGCACGGGCCCGCCGCCTGCTGCTGGATCACAACACGCAGCGCGCTCGCCATAAGTAGCGCGCGTCCCCGCCGACAGCGAGCTTCCTCTCTCCATCTCGACTCCCACCCACGCACTCACCGTCTTCATCGCACTCCAGCTTCTAGCCTTACCAACTCAACTTTTCCCATCTCCCACATTTACCAACACCTCCAAAATGCCACCCAAGGCCCAGAAGACTCCCACCACCGGCGGCAAGGCCCCGGCCGGCAAGGCTCCCGCTGAGAAGAAGGAGGCTGGCAAGAAGACCGCCGCTCCCTCTGGCGACAAGAAGAAGCGCACCAAGACCAGGAAGGAGACCTACTCCTCCTACATCTACAAGGGTGAGTTTGCCATCTCCAGTAGCTGAGGCGCGTCCTTTGGGCGCGTCTTCCATCATCTGCCGCCTTCGAATGCATCCTCCCAGTGCATTCGCATTGTCCTGTTTCATCGAACAGAGTTTTCTGACGCGTCTTGCAGTCCTCAAGCAGGTCCACCCCGACACCGGTATCTCCAACCGCGCCATGTCCATCCTGAACTCGTTCGTCAACGACATCTTCGAGCGCGTCGCCACCGAGGCCTCGAAGCTTGCCGCCTACAACAAGAAGTCCACCATCTCTTCGCGTGAGATCCAGACCTCGTACGTCTTCCACTTCCGTCCTTGACCTTCAATGGCATTTGCTAACCCCATTCGCAGCGTACGACTGATCCTCCCCGGTGAGCTGGCCAAGCATGCCGTCTCTGAGGGTACCAAGGCCGTCACCAAGTACTCTTCCTCTTCCAAATAGAGTGCTTGATTTGATGGTTTGCTTCTTTGGGTTTCTTTTGCATGTCCTTTCGACATGGTGGTTACGGGGTGACGGTGTTCATGGGTCATTTTCTAATGTGATCATGGGTCGGTTTGCTTGTCCATGCGTCGTCGTGTCATGACGATTTGACACGATCCACATCATCTGGGGTCTGTACATTATACCAAACGCAGACGGGAACGAATCAATTCTTTCAATATTCACATCACATCTTCTCTTTTCTCATTCTTTCATCTTTGGATTTCAACTTCGGGTTTCTGGTTTCAGGTTTCATCGAGGGTTTGCCTTGAGCAGTGATATGCAGTTTGAGCGTGGTTTTCTTTCGACACGGCCTGGTCCACGCGTTTTGACGCGTCGCGTGGTAACACAACAAATCGCGTCATTGCGCCGACAAGCTGCAGCCGCCAGATTGCGCAAACCAGCACCCAGGGCGAGACGCGATTTCGACAACAAGCGCGCCAAACTTTGAAGATTCGGAAATTCTAGAAGCGCAATCGTTTAGAGCAGATTTGGGTTCGAGATCACAGAATTCGCAGATTCGTGCACCAGACGCTCGGACTTTGACGAATTGCTCTAAAACCCTCGAAACTCAAAAGAGAGCGCGAGATTGGCTTTACACGACCAGGAGATGGGCGCAGGATGACTTCACGATTTTGAGTATTTGGTTCAGTGACGTATCTGACGTTTGCAGATGTATGAAATAGCAGTGGTGAAGACTGGGCGCTGGACTTGAAAGATTTCACCAGAAGCATTTGCGCATGGAGACAAGATTTGGAATTTGGGCAGAGAGTAGGAGTAGCATTTAGCTGGCATGTGTGCAGTTGATTGTCTACCCTACTTTGCGCCCCGAACGCCGAAAATGCAGTGCTTGTGATATCGTTGCTCGCCCTTTCATCTGTGGTACTCACCTCTGCGCACGGGTCTTCTCAGCGAGCGAGTGAGCGAGTCTGACAGTTCGCTGGGCTCAGAACATCTTCCCTACGTTCTGTCAACGGCTCACTTTGAGCAGAGCAGAGCAGAGCTCGCTGTGCTCAGGAGGGCAGCTCGCTGTGCTCTGCAGGACTTCACTGCGCTCGCTGCGCTCGCTGCGCTAGCCTACTCCATCCCCTCCTCATCCCAGCTCTCCACCTCATCCACGGCCCCCTCCCTCTCCTGTCCGCGCGCCGGCGGCTCCCGGTCCTGCACATGCACCACGACCTTGCCCTGCACGCTCCGCACGCCCTCCTTCCAGTTCTCGTACTCGGCTTCAGACGTCACCAGGAACGCGAGCAGCATCGAGGGGTCCATTTCGCGGATCTGCAAGCGGCGCAGGCGGCGTGTGTGGCATGTCGAGATGTCGAGGGGCGTGTAGGGCGGGTTCGGGGTGGGGATGATGGTGGTTTGGGAGTCGGTTACTGTTGCTGAGGAGGTGGTGGAGGAGTCGAGGGGGGAGTCGGGTTTGCTCTCGTCTTTGGGGGCGGAGGAGGGGGGAGAGTGATAGGGGAGGAGGGGGCGTGTGCTGTGTGGGTCGAGGTAGAAGAAGGTGTTGCCCTGGGTGCCGACGAAGTAGTGGGACGCTGATGGGCGGCCGCTGGTATTGTTAGTATTTGGGGTCACGAGATTAATGTGATGATCGCTGCCTACCCTGCGATACCGATGCTCTGCTTCATCTGCAGAGCGGCCTTCAGCGCCTCCCAGTACACAGGCGTGATCTTGTCGATGCCTAGCCGTGTGCCTACGAGGATGAGCGTAGGCTGCCAGTTCCCGTCGTCGTCGATGGCGATCTGCTTCAGCTTGTCCTCGTATACGTCTGCACCGTCGCCGGAGACGTAAACCTTCAGTCCGGCGTCGTTGTGCTTGTTTGCTAGGTCCTGGATGCATCGTGCTGCTGCTGATGGTCCGAACCATTCGCCTGGGTACTTGCCGCATACAGCAGCGCCGTGCTCGACGAACCGGTGGATGGAGAAGGGCGCTCTTGCGTCATCCGCGAACAGTGACAAGATCTCGCAATGTGTGGCGTCTGTTGTGTGGTCTTGCCATCTCCAGTCTCTCCCTAGTCTGAGTATCTGCAGCGCGTTTGCCAGGATGCATTGCCCGCTCCGGATCATGCACCCAAAGCCTGTATCTGACGTGAAGCCTGGTGAGGCTAGATTCTGCATGCGCACGCGGAAGCTCATAGTCGCTGTTGCCTTGGGATCCTGACTCTTCTGTATGGCTGTGAAGCCCGAGCGGTAGGTCATCCATATCCGCGACTCGAAGTCGTCAAGGAACGGGGATGGCCAGCCGCCATACTGTGCCGGGTCCTGGCCATTTGGTGCCTCCTTGCGGTCGGTCTCGTCGACGCTGGTTCTTATCCAGCTCTCGTCTTCGCCGCGCTCATTCTGTGGGGTCTCGGTGAAGCGGGTGGTCGAGGGTGTGTCGCTAGGCGTCGACTTGAGCGGCGGCGGCTTAGGGTCGTAGCGCTCGCCCAGCAGCCATATGGGATCCTTCGAGTCGTTGGTCGGTAACGGGTCGTAGAAGGTGCGGACGAGGTTGCGGCCCAGGCGCTCGACGTCGTTCATGGTGGAATGGACGAGGTTGTGGCTATTGCAGGCAGCGGCGGTGGTGGATGCGGAGGCGGAGGTCGGTCGGGAATGCGACGGTCCAGCAGGTCTCACATAGGTCGTGTCCTCACTCTACTCACGTATGAGTATGACGAGTAGGATAGAGGTTCGAAGTACTGAGTGAGGCTACAGCATGCGCTGTGCAGTGTCAAGGGCGGAGTGAGCTGCGTTGCGGTAAGCTTCCCCAGCTCGCGCCCTGGTCACAGGTGCTGCCTGCACATGGCGGGGGAGGGGTCTTCTGTCACGGTCACAGCACGTCAAGATGCCAAACGAGGTGATGAGCTGGCACCATGCATGCCACATCCATCGCTTCTATATTCACAGCTACCTGCATATTGGTACCCGAGCATTCAGTGCTGGTACATTGCAGATGCGATGCTCGCCGACCCGCAGCGAACAGCTTGAGCACGAGCGCCGCCGAACGCAATCATACGCGCCGATAAGCCTCTAGTCCCCGCCGCCACTGGGAAAGTCATCATCATCGTTAATTGAGGCTCCACCAGAAGTGTACCTGAGCATTCGCCGCGCAGTCGCTCTGTCTTCGCACCCACACGCCACCTGCACACGCGCCTGCAATAGACCGCCATCATGGGGAAGAAGAAGGGAAAGAACAAGCCAGGAAAGGCCTCGGCGAAGAACACGCCAAAGAACACACCCAAGAAGGGCACGCCGCGTCGCGCCACGCCTGGCAGAGTCACCTCGGGCTGGCCAGAGGAAGAGGGTGGGTTTCTGCGCCTTCTGTCTTCACCATGAAGGCAAGCTGCTGACGTTTTGCCAGCAGTGAAGCCCAAGTTCTCACTCGCAGACGAAGCTCGCTTTGTTCTCGGCCACCGCAAGAATGCCTTCGAGTCCGGCAAGAAGTTGCGCGACATGCCTGTGCAATTCGTGAGCGCTGGCTTGTTGGAAGGCACGATCAAAGAGCGCGAGCAGGTGAATGCGGAATCTGGCTCAGAGTCAGACGACGAGTCTATTGCGCCTTCCACATCCTCGTCCCTTTCGCCACCAGACAACACCACCGCCATGGCCCGAATGGCGATTCGCAGCCCCTCACCAGCGCCGTCAGAGGCTTCTAGCAGCTCTGGTGATGAGGTCGTCTTCCAGGGGCGTGGTAATACTTCGGCGCCGCTGTCTACCACTCAGTCGAGAGTCGAGAGTCCACTGCCGCAGAAGCAAGCCGCTGCAGTCGCTGAGGCTGTGACTCATGCGGTTGAAGAGACCAAGGAGAAGGCTGAGGCAGTCGCTAGTCAGGTTGCTGAGTCTACATCGCTGCCTGTAGAGGTGCGACCAAAGGTCAATATCAGCATACGGGTCAAGGGTACTGTTGTGACTGAACAACCACATGTAGATTTGTTACTGATGACATACAGAGTCGCAGCCTATCGCTTCAACCGCACCTGCTGCAGCTCCCGAGCCCGAAGCCGCCGCCGAGTCAGATACAGACATTGTCACAGACGACACGTTCGCGAGGCGACGAGGGGACAAGCCAGCGTGGGAAGGCGTCACAACACCATGGGAGCACAGGTCGAAACCTGGCGTTGGATGGCTGCCTGTCGAAGATCGTCCCGACATGGATGCTCACCTGGCTGATGATGTCGATCCTCGCAAGGCGGCGATGGATGACTACATGCAGAACATCGAAGAGTTTGGCCTTACAAACGATATGATGGCTGCATCTGGCTTTGCGCGACGCGAAATGGATCTCGATGCTGGCAGCCACAATGATTGGGAGTCAGCGTCGGGCAGTCAAGCAGGCGATGAAGAAGGCCAGGTCGACAGCTGGGACTCTGACATGCTCCAGGACTTCGATGGCATGAGCACATCGTCAGATGTCATGGACACCGTTGCTCAGATCCTTTCGAAGCGGAATCGCAAGAGTGGAGTGCAGTACCTCTGCGTCTACGAGGGCTCTGTTCCCGATGACGCTCGATGGCTACCCGGCGGCTACCTTCAAAGTAGTGCTGAGAAGGACCTGATCCAAGCCTTTGAGGAAGCTTTCCTGCTCCGTAAGAAAGCCGAGCTGGGCGACAGTAGCAGCGACTCTGAAGACGAGGAAGAGGATGACGACGACGACGACGATGAAGACAGCGAGGATGATGATGACGATGACGAGTTTGCTGAGGATGAAGAGCTTGATGACGAGACCATCGCACGCGTTCTGCAGAAGCAGGAGGAGCTTGGTCTTGGAGCGGATGAACTGATGCTCTACGCGGCTGACGATTACTTCGCCGGTTCGTCGCGCGCAGACGACTACATACCTCTCAATTTCGGCCGATCGAATCGCAAGCAGCAGAAGCGTGGCGGGCGCAAGAACCGCGATCCTACCTTCCCTTCTGCCTCCGCCATGGCAGACGCGCTCGACATGGACCCATACAACGGTTTCGATATCATGGACACGGAGCGCCCATCACTCAAGCCCAAGAAGAAGGGTCGGCGCGGACAGATGCCATTTGAGCTTCTTGATGACTCCGATCTGAACGAACAGCTGCAGAACGCGTGGGAGAATGACCGCAACAAGAAGCGCATGAAGAAGGCTGAGCGAGAAGAGCTTCGCCAGCAGGGTCTTTTGGGCAGGAAGGGCAAAACCCCCAACCTCAAGGTCAAATACAGTGATGGTATGGCGATGGAGGATGTCCTCGAGGAGATGCGCGAGTTCTTGGTCGGCGATATGCAGACTCTCGCCTTGCCGCCCATGGACGCTTCGCGACGTGCCACCATTCATCAGGCGGCAAGTCACTTCAACCTTACCTCTCGTTCTCGTGGCGACGGCTTCGACAGGTTCACTGTCCTCACCAAGACCAATCGCACACGTACATACACCGACAACGAGTTCGACAAGGCCATCCTCCACAAGGGTCTGCTTTACCGGCTGTCAGGCCCAACCTTTTCACAAAAGGGCGAGCGCAAAGCGCGCAAGGCTGACACAGTGCGCTTTGGAGGTAAGCGTCCTAAGGCTGGCCATGGAACTGGCTACCGCGACGGCGAGACAGTTGGTGCCAACGCGCCCGAGATCGGTCCCGAGAACAGAGGTCATGCTTTGCTGGCTAAGATGGGCTGGTCAAAGGGCATGGGTCTTGGTGCTGTCGACAACAAGGGCATTCTACAGCCTATCGCGCATACAGTAAAGATGACGAAGGCTGGTTTGCAGTAGGCTGATCACTCGTTGTTCTGCTGGTTTCAGCATTGTCGACGTTCGCGGTTCGCATTGGGCGGTGTTGCTTGTACGATTTTCTGGCGTAGGTATAGGGCTTCGACAGGTTCACGCATTGTGGTGTTCTACGGCATGTCTGGCATATTATGGCGTTTGGTAGACTTTTTCCCACGCATGAGCAGTGCGTCGTGAGTGCGATAGCGCTCTCTACCGTCGTGAAGTATGTGCAACGCGCGCAGAGCATTATGCTCGACGAAACGAATAAAATCATGATACCCCTTGAACATTCGATTGCCATCCGCCTGCTCGCTTCATTGTGCATGCTCGGCCTATTTTGTGACTGTGCTCCCGTTACTTCCCCATGTCCAATGATCCGCTCTGATTTAACAACAAGCGCATTGGACTTGTCGAAACTCTCGGAATAGCTTCAGTGTGGTGTTATCGACGGATTCGCACCGTCTTATACTGGTCCCAGTTGTTGTTGGCATGCTGTGATTTTTCGAGTGTCATTGCCAGTGTTCAAAATGGATCAAAAAGCACTGGTGGCCAACGCATTTTCGAAATGCAAACAACTCTCCAGACCTCACCAAATACCTCGCTAGCCACGAGAAGCAACCGTACTGATCGACTTTAATACAGTCGGAGTCAAAAATCAACACCGCGGTATCATCACGCATGCTCTGAAGTGCAGACGTTTGTTGCTGTTGACGATGCCGAACGCCCGCGGGAGCCGATCGCGACGCGTGCCGGCTGCAGCCAGGGTACGAGCACGACATGTTCAGATCAAATAACGTGCCAACAACAATATATATATATGTATCAGACGCCGCCGCGATTGAAATCACCTTGATTGAATGCTGCCATCGATAATCGCAACTGCCTTGGGTGACCATCCGGACCTGAATGCTCCCGCCACGTACAAACCGGCATCGTTCTCGCACAGCCATCACAACATGACTTGGACCATCACTCGGACATCAGACTACGAAGCATGCAACATGCATCCATCGAAACATCAATGAAGGGGACCCTCCTGCCTTATCTGGACCAACAACCTGCTCACCACGACGAAACGTAAAGACGGTGTGCCTCACTCTGCAGCACGAACATGGGTCTACGACATCGACAGAGAGAACGACGACATCAGACGCGTCTTGTCATCAGCCTCCCATCAGATTAGACAAACAATTCGCCAGCTTTTGCGCCTGAGCATTCGACATTATGCGGGTCCACTGCCCACGAGTATCCTGGGAAAAGGGAGAGCAGGGATCATAGGCCAGCAGCTCCACGCGTATCCACAGAGCGACCGATGCAGGTGGACCTGTTTGACACACGTCAAACACTACGTACCATAGAGAAGCTCGTCCTGGCTTCTGTCCTCGCTCATCTATCTGCATCCGAAACCGGGGTCTGCTGATTGAGATCCACAGCAGGATTGTCCATGTACGAATGCTCCCACAAGGCTGTCCAGGGTGTACGTATGGCGGACGCAAAGATGTCCACGCGGTCACTTTGATTGAGGAGGTGGAGGGGGATGGGATGGTGTGAATCGAAGGAGGCGCACGAATCATGCTGCGAGGACTTTATGAGTGTTGTTCTGCTTTGAGTTATCAGTCAGAATTAGCCATATCATCCAGCCTCAGCCTTCTCCATCGTAATTCTTGGCTAAACGCTTCCTTTGTATCATACAGTTTCTAAGCTTGAACTTGGCATCATGGCAAACCAACCGTATACTCCTAAACCAATCACCGACATCTTCACTGCGGATACAGACATCGACCGTAGACAATGCAAGCGCGTTGTGCCTATGCGAGTTCTGGCCTTGGGCCTTGGGAGGACAGGCACAGCTTGTAAGTCACCAATCACCTCTCTATCAACGCACAATGCTGATCTGGAGTAGCTCTCCGCTCCGCTCTTCAAGAGCTTGGTTTCACTGACACCTACCACATGATGTCTGCCAGCGTCGAGAACCCACCAGATTGCCTGATGTGGCAGGACGCATTCGCCGCAAAGTTCGATGGCGAGGGAGAATTCGGCCGTGAACAATGGGACCAGCTACTGGGCCATTGCCAGGCTGTGTGCGACTGGCCTGCCGTCGCCTTCGCAAAGGAGCTCATCGAAGCGTATCCCGAAGCAAAGGTCCTCATCACAACAAGAGACGTCAACTCATGGCATGCGTAAGTCCTCACCCTTGTTCCTTCCAAACCCCCTCAAACATGAGACAGTGGACGGGAATACTGACAAGACCAGGTCGACGCTCAAAACAGTAGACTGGCGCGCCAACGACCTCGAGCTCAAATTCGTCGCCCAATGGGACTGGGGCGCGGGTCTGTACCAACCCATGCTACACAAATTCTGGTCCACCTTCTTCAAAGGCGACTTCAACAAATACGGCAAGCAAGTATTCAACGACTACTACGACGAACTGCGCGCCCTCGTGCCCCCAGAGAATCTACTTGAGTACAAGATGGGCCAGGGATGGGAGCCGTTGTGCAAATTCCTTGAGGTGCCTGTACCGCAAGGGAAGAAATTCCCGCACGTCAATGATACGGATGGGTTTGTGGACCGCTGTAAGGCCAGGAATAGGGCGCAGATGTGTAATGTGCTGTTTAGGGGGTTTGTCATGGGTGGCGGACTTATTGCTGCGGTGCTCAGCGCGAGTGCGACTATGCACAAGCTTGGTCTCCTTAGTGGCAGGCTTCCCTCTTTGACTGGGTTTCTGAGGGCTTGAATTCATGTTTTCGTAGTAGGGAGTTTTGGAGTTGTGGTGGCTTTCGCACATATATCCTCTGTAGTTGATACGTAGAACGGTTTATCACTTATTTTTGACATCCTCTACGATATTTCTGCATCCAGTTCTGCTCTCTCCAGATCACTTCTTTTAATGCTCATAAGCTGCTCTGATGTTCACCATACTTTTCGTTGACATGGACGCGTCGCTGTCATGACGGAAGTTTGCAAGCGCGTTGCAGCGGCCCACTTTTCCAAGCGCGCGTCCCCAGCCATCGACTCTTTCCTCGGAGTATGGCGAGCATCCGAACGATCAGCCGACGACGACGCGACGACAGCGCCTACTCAATCTTGCACATGCGCATCAGCATCAAGTGAAGCATGGATAGTCTGAAACGCGACATTCCGCGCAGATCAGAATTGTCCCAAGAGTCATGAAACGTCTCCACGGTACACGCAAGCTCCCTTTTTGACACCGACGGTGCCCAGACGGCGAAGCTTGACATGCTTCCACGCACACTGCTCAGAGGGAGGCGCGTTCTAGAAGACCTGTGCTGCAGTGCTGCAAGCAGGCATCATGGGTCAAGTACATACAGGAGTGAGTATCTGAGGTGAACATTGTTTTCAAGATCTTCTTCTGCTGCTCGTTGGTTTCCACTCTTTTTTGTTACTGTTTGAGTAGCGATGCTGCCGTTTCAACACCTGTCGAGCTTCTGCGCCGCTCTTTTCCTTCTTCTAGGCCCCGCAGAAGCCGGTCTGGACAATAACACTTCCCCAACATCGATATTCCGATCGGTAAGCTCACACAAATATGAGATGTTGTAGTCCCCGTCTGATGTCATTACTAGCGACCGGATCTTCACGCTCCCATTATCAACTTCGACATCCTCAGACCGGAACTGGTTGCCCCAGGCTACATCTTCCTTGCACCATACCGGAACACGGATCCCGGACCATACATCTACGATAACGATGGGCAGCTCATCTGGTCGAGTGCAGGCACGCTGGGTGGCTCGACAGCCCATAATCCTCATGTCTGCGATTATCAGGGCGCGGACCACATTTGCTTCTTCCAGGGGAGTCAGCACCATGGATGGGCGCGCGGACATGGCATTATCATGGACAAGAACTATCGCGTTGTGCGGACTGTGGAGGCTGTCGGCGCTGCTACCCAGATGGACATGCATGAGTTCCGTCTAATTGATGGCGGCAAGCGGGCACTGGTCACGATTTACCAACCCAGACAGTACGATCTGGGTGCATTCGGTGTCGGTCCTGGCCTGGGCTGGATTCATGACAGCCTGTTCCAAGAGATCGATGTCGAGACTGGGGAGTTGATATTCGAGTGGCGTGCCCTGGACCACATTGCCCCCAGCTTCTCGTACACTTGCATTGACTGCACCGATACAAGTGGGAACGGCATGACGAGAGATACACCTTGGGACTTCTTCCACATCAACTCGATCGATAAGAACGCCGACGGCGATTACTTGATATCTGCTCGACACGTCGGTGCGGTCTATAAGATCTCGGGCGTAACTGGTCAAGTCATTTGGCAGCTCAACGGTGCCAACCCAACTTTTAAGAACGTCAATCTGCACTTCTCAAGCCAACACCACGCGTTGTTCTTCAAAGAGAATGCGACGCACACGGTGATCAGCTTGTTCGACAACGCAAGCAACACCTTCAACATCACTAACGCGGAGTCGCGCGGTATGCTCATCGGGATCGATCACATGGAACGCACTGCAAGCAAGCTTTTCGAGTGGCGTGCACCGGAAGAGAAGGGCATTCTCTCCGGGTCGCAAGGCAACATGCAGGTTCTGCCAGACAAGAACGTCTTCATCGGCTGGGGTGACCACGCTTACTTCTCCGAGCACCTGGCTAGCGGAGAGGCTGTGATGTATGGCAAGGTCGCCCAGCGCGCAAGCGATGTGATGATGTACCGCTGCAACAAGTATGTCTGGAAAGGCGAGCCTTTGACTGCACCAAGCTTGTGGACATACTCTCGTACTGGATCTGGCGCTTCCAACATGGTCTTCTATGTGAGCTGGAACGGTGCAACGGAGGTACGCTTCTGGAACTTTTACACTGCAGATTCGGCAACTGGACCTTGGGAACTCATCGGTACGACAAACAAGACTGGCTTTGAGACAGAGTTTACACTCACGGGTTCGATGGGTTGGGCGTATGCAGAGGCTTTGGATGCTGAGCGGAGGCCGCTGAAGCGCGGTCACTCGAGCATCGTGAAGACGTTCGTGCCTTCTGAGTTGATCGTGTTTGGTTGCGACGACCGTGGCTGTGACGACGTCATGCCTCTTCGCAATGGAGAAGTCTTCAACAAGACGATGCCAGAGGTGGGCGATCGTGGAGACAACTACACTAAGGATCTGGGTGTCAACTCGGTCAACTACTATCCTCTGCTGAGATACGCCGTTCGTGCGTGGTCACTTTCGACTTTGACAATCCCAGCAATTCTGCTGCTGCTTGTTGTCGGCGGTCTGTCCTTCATGCTGGGCAAAAGGAGGCTAGCTCGGGTCGGGGTTCTGTGGCAAGAGAAGCTGATGTCGTTCGTACCAAGCTTCTTAGGAAGTAGAGCTGAAGGGAGCAGACGCTCTGAAGCAGAGTACCATAAGCTGGAGACAACAGACAGCACATGAAGCAACCAAGACGCGCAAGACATTGCATGTCCTCATTGCTCTATTTCGATACATTTTGCATCTCAAAAACAACAATTGATACCCTTTGCATGTTCGCTGTCAATGCACATCGCCTATCGCGTCAAATCACGCTAGCCACCATGTTCCGACGACTTCACAAATAGCTCTATGCGCAGACCTTGCCTCATCACCCGATTCGATAACAATCAAAATGAAGACGCGCGACGGGCCGAACAAGACGCGTACAACACTTGACGCTTTCAATACACACCCTTGTCGATCAAACGCGGTCAATGGGTTTCAGGCAGTCTCCACTTGCCTGAACATCGTCGAACCGCCCCACCACATGACGCAGCCTCAACTGCCAACCAGCCGCGTCTTCGCAACATCAGCAGGCTGGGATACCGCTGAAGTGGAGCGATGTGGGTGAAAGCTTGTCTGTACACGTCTTCTTGTATCTTCCTTTCACATCGCTTCATTTCAGCAGTCAAGCTTCGACATTGCCGTCTTTCCCGAGCATATACCATTCATTGCCCACAGTTTCTGAACATCTGTTTCCTTATGTCTTCTGAACGTTTCGATAAGTTTGTCTCGTATATTCCTTACGCTGTTGCGTTCATACTAGTCGTTCTTTACTTTATCTTTGTGCTGCCGCATATCCAGGATTGCATCGTGGCGGCTTCGGGCTACATTACTGCTGCGCAGAAGGCAGCTCATGCTCAGGAATTTCCAAGAGGCTGCTCACCTACAACGAGGTACAATCGGCCTGTGTTCGAGATCTATGGTCTGTACTAAGTGAGGGCCAACATCGCGGAAGGAACATCTCCAACCGCTTACACTTCTACAACAAGAAGACCTCTTCAAGATGATTCTGAGCAAGTTCCACACCCGACAACAAAGTACCTCAGCATATGTGAACTCGGATGCACGCAGGTCGCTGCATCAACGCCGGGAGTCATCACAATTTCCTCTTCCATCTCCACGCCAACCTACAACACCCACCATCATAATCACCGAGCCAAATGGACCAAGATACGATGTGGAGAGTTCAAGTGAGAAGAGTCCCGTCGAGGACGAGCCAACGTGGCTCAACATGCCGAACAAGAGAGCGCTGGCGATCCTAGCACTATCACGCCTCGTTGACTTCTGGCAGATGGCTTCCCTCCAGTCCTACATGGTCGAGCAACTCCGTTCTTTTGATATCGGCATTCCGACTGCGTCGCTGTCCTACCAGGCAGGCGTGCTACAGGGCTCTTTCACATTCGCCCAGATCGTGACGTCCATCCTCTGGGGCCGGGCTGCAGATTCGCCGTTGGTCGGACGCAGGACGGTGCTGCTCATTGGGCTCCTGGGGACGGGTGTGAGCTGTATCGGCGTGGCATTTAGTCGGAGTTTCATCGAGATGGTGACGTGGAGGGTGCTCGGGGGCGCCATCAATGGTACAGTTGGTGCAGCAAGAACGATGGTAGCGGAGAGTGTGGATCGGAAGTGGCACTCCAGAGCATTCCTGCTGCTGCCCGTGGCGTTCAATGTCGCCAACATCCTGGGTCCCGTTGTAGGTGGCGCGCTTGTCCATCCGGTGTCGACATACCCGGGCATGTTCGATAACAGCTTCGGATCTACCCTGCTCGAGGCCTTCCCATATGCGCTGCCCAGCCTGCTTTGCACGACTCTCCTCCTCATGGAAGCTGGATTGGTCATCGCCTTCCTCGAAGAAACACTAGCCACAAAGCGTCACGACCGCTCCTTCATCGACCAGCTGAAAGACATGTACCACGGCATCATCACAGTCCTGCTTGGACACGGAAGCGAGCAGCAACACAAATCATCCGAGAAACATGGATCTGGATACAAATCAGCACGGCTTCCGTTTAGAAAGATCTGGACGCCCAACGTCCTCTGGACTCTCCTCAGCGTCGCAATCTTCGACTTGCACATGGGCGCTTTCTCCGGGCTATGGATCATCTTCCTCTCCACGCCGCGCTCGCTCCCATCGCAAATTCAAACACCACACACAACCACGAGCACAGATGCTCTCCACTTCACAGGCGGTCTCTCCTTCTCGCCCTCCCTGCTCGGCTCCTCGCTCGCCATCCTCGGCATCGTCGGACTCATCCTCCAAATCCTCTTGTATCCCTGGGCCAACACGCGCTTCGGACTGATGCGCTGTTTCCGCTCCTCTCTCCTGCTCTTCCCCGTAGCGTACTTCCTCGCGCCATACCTGGCTCTCCTCCCGTCTTCCATGCCGCCACCTCAGCCTGCAGCAGGCATGTTGGTTTGGGTCGGTATAAGCACCGTTCTCACTTTGCAGGTCTCAGCACGTACTTTTGCGCTGCCCGCCAGTATCATTCTGGTTAACAATGCGAGTCCACATCCCACTGTGCTGGGGACTATACATGGTGTTGGGCAGAGTGTGAGCAGTGCGATGCGGACGCTGGGGCCGGTGGCGGGAGGGTACTGGTTTGGGCTTGGGTTGGAGAAGGGCATTGTTGGGTTGGGATGGTGGGCTGTTGCGGGGATTAGTGCGCTGGGGTGTGTAGCGAGTTTGTGGGTGAGGAACGGGAGTGGGTATGAGATTGTGCTGCAGGAGGAAGAGGGTGGCAGCAAAGGCTAGCCATTATACATATAGTGTCTTACATATGAATTGAAACGAAATGACTGAACAACAAAGACCTCATGTAAGAGTCCAAGTGCTTGTCTCATCTGCTTCACTCAAGCTTAACACCATGCTTCCCCCTCCACTCCGCTGTCAACCCCCTGTAATCCTCCGGCCCATACGGCTCCGTCCACTCCGCAACCCTGCCACTCTTTCTATGACTTTCCAACCCGACATCCTTCAACAGCATATCCAGATACGGCACCGCATCGAACACAAAATCCGGCAGCCTCGCACCATAGCCGCACGGGTACCTCCACCTGCCAAATCGCGCATGCAGCGTCGTGAGCCAGCGCGCCTGCTCACTGGTCGGCAGGCGATCGAGCCGGCCGTCAAAGTACGCCGAGGTCCAGAGCGCCTGTGCCTGTGCACAAATGCTAGTGCTGATCGTGGAGATCATGCCCGCGAAGGCGATGTTGCGCTTGCCCAGTGTGGCTGGTGGGGCAATGAAGCGGTAGAGCTGGAAGGGCTGGTTTGGTGTCTCGGTGTCTGTTTCAGTGCGGATAGATTTGGGGACGTTGGGCTGGTGTTGCAAACGGGGGAAGGTGTTGAGGATCACGGAGTCGGCTTCTGTAATGAGGGGGTCAGGTTTGGCAGAGTAGTAGGGGACTCCGAGGTCTGCGAGGCGTCCTGGTGGAAGGAAATTCATCGGGGGACGCGACTTCCAACCTGTTGCGCAGAAGAGGGCGTCGGCCTCGATAGAGTCTCCGGTTGAGAGGTGGATGGTTTTCTCGGACAGGTGTGTGATGTCTGCGACGTGGACGCGGACTTGGCCATCGCGGATGTATTCGAAGAAGTCTGTTGGGAAGTTGCGGATGCTGAGGCCACTGCCGATCCAGAACGCGGAATGCCATGGAGTTAGTTTGGCGGTCTCAGGGTGCTTGTTGAATTCCATGAGGTCAACTGCGTCGCTGCCTAGGATGCCCCAGAATGTGTCGACGATCTTGCGTCCCAGCCATGTACCATGCAGGAAGCGTCGAATGCCTCCGTAGCCATCTTCATCACCCCAGATGCAAGGACTCAGCCATGTTAGGAAACGTGTATGGACGAGCTTCTCTAGCCACTTCTTGAGGGGCGTTACGTAGGGTGGCGCCATCCAAACTGGTCCTCGTCCACTCTTGCGAACGATCATGTCGACCGAGACTCCAGCGCTGGCATAGGCATATGCGGCATCCCACATACTCTTTCCTCCTCCCAAGACAGCGACATTACGAGTGGTTGTGAGTGTATCAGCGCGGTCTCGGAAGTCCTTAGAGTGGAAGATTGGAGCGTTAAAGTCCGCTTCACCCACAAAAGATGGAACGTGGGGTTCAGAAGTCAGACCAGTGGCGACGATCAACTTTTTGGCATGTAGAGGCGCTTCTTCTCCAGTCAACGTGTTTCGCGTGTTGAGAGTCCAGTTTCCAGTCTTGAGGTTCTCCTCAGCAGAGTCCACCCGAGTGTTCAGCCGAATACGCGAGTAGATGCCAAACTCTTTCGCAAAAGAAGTCAAGTACTTGTGGAGCACTGTTCCGGGGATATGCTCGCCTGGCTTTACACCGAAGGTTGCAGTGTCCATGGGAAAGTCACTGTACTCGTAGGTGCCCAACATGTTGTTTGACTTGAGACCAGGGTACAGGCGCTCATAGCTCCAGACGCCGCCAATGCTGTGGCCGCCTTCGAGAACCACGATCTCTTCATCTGGATGCAGCTCAATGTATGTTTTTGCTGCAGCAAGGCCGTACCAACCTGGAAGATGTCGTCAGTATCGCGCATGAGCATGGTTCGACGGTGTTGCGATGTAGCCTTGTACAATCTCAAACAATAGTCATGGAAAATGGAAAAAGGAAGTGACAGCTCGTGATTGGCAGGGATTATGATGGCCACATCTCCAAGCGCCACAAGGTGTGGTTGCACTTGGATCGAACAAGATCTTGGGGTAGTAATACGAATCGGGTGGATCAGTGAACGATCTGTAGAACGACAAGACATGTTCGAGTAAGAGAATCATTGCGCAACCTACCGGCTCCTACAACCACCAAGTCGACTTCCTCCATGATGATTGACCTACTCTGATGGATGAAAAGTCGAAGAAGAAGCAACACGGGAACGGCAAAGAAAGCAGCGACTTGTGTATCCCAACAGAGCGCGACCCGTAGAGGTCTGCATGCAGGCCCTGGGAGGCCTTACAAGATATGGACCTATCGCGGAATGTGCCACAGAGCAATGGTCCGGTAGGACGACACATCCTGATTACCCCATTTGGCGTGGCCGTCAATACGGGAAATAGCCCTGAGGCGGCAATTGTGGGCTGTCACAAACTTTTCGGCCATTCACAAATTGGATATCACCCCCAAACGGCGACCGAAAATATTGCCGTTAGGATGTAAGGCCTGAAGAGGCATGGTGAGGGTCGCGTTGTGGGGCGTGCAAGGCTTGTTCCGCGGCGTACCCGCCTCAACGGCTCCCACCCGAGGCGTGTAACCTCCGCCCACGTGTATTGTCAAATCGATGCGGACGCAAACGAGTGTGTTTGGATGAGAAACGATCTGTCGCAATCATCGTCATCCGCGAAGGCCTGAATGTTGTGCCTGTAAGTATCCTGTTACTGTAAGCTGAGGTAATGCAATGCTTCGAACCGTACGTACTTTCGTATAAGTGAAACTATCACCCCCGAGTCGCGCGTAGCAGGACGCGGGAACTACCTGACCGTGGCCGTACGGGCGTTTTCAGGAGTATGCAACAACGTGCCAGCCAGGTTACAATTAGTGCCCGAGGCAGCACCGGGGTTGATAACATAGGACAAGACAGAAACTACAGTGACGTACTCTGAGCATACGAGATCAATCATGTCATTGGCTGGCTTATCTCACTCGATTGCCGACTTCTCCTCGTTTCGTGCCCCTGGTCTGCCGTGCTCTTGGGATTGCTTTTGTCTTCGAGTTGAGCCCTCGCCTTGGCTGAATATGGCAAGGAAGCGTTTGTCTCCATTTTTCGTGGACGTGCGAACACCGGCTTGACAGTTCGGTTACCGTTTCTGCACAAAGTATGAACGCAACGAGACATGGATGGTCCACTCGGCTTTCCGTAAGCGTATGGTGCCATTACGAAACCTTGCTGTCTTGCAAACGGCTCCATCGTTCGCCGTGTTTCTGCTTTTCTTGCTGGGCACTGATGAGTCGCTCATTAAGGTTGTGGGCGACAGTGCCCTGTCGCAAACTTGATCCTGATCTCTTTCCCTCAATTGTGGTGGAGCGAGACCCAGCTGCAAGATGGGAGACTCCTTCACAACTGAGGCGTTCACCTTGCTTGGCGTGGGCATTGCCATCATCGCACTCAGGATCGTTGCGCGCGCGACTGCGGTAGGGATCAAGGGCTTCCAGTTCGATGACTATCTCATGTCCGTTGCTGCTGTTCGTATTTAGGTATCCACCTTTCGAACTTGGCTGATCACACTCCAGGTTATATACTCCCTCGAAACGGCGACAGCATATGTTGTCGGCGCCTGGTGGATGGGCCTTGCCAACAATGGCATGACAGATCAGCAACGCAAAGCGCTCACTCCCGAGTCGCACGAGTACTCGCTTCGAGTGGGTGGATCCAAGACGCAGCTGATCGGCTGGAGTCTGTACACGCTGCTGCTGTGGACATTGAAGTTGTGCATGTGCCACTTCTACTCAAGGCTGACGTGAGTGCTTTCAGGCCCGAACTGTCAACCGACGTCGTACTGATATAATTCGCAGGTCCGGACTCCATCACCTGGAATTGCGCGTCAAGGTTGGCTACGCATTGATCGGTGCGACCTACATCGCAACAGAGCTGTCCATCCTATTGGGCTGTCAGCCATTCAAGAACAACTGGCAGATCTACCCCGATCCAGGCAACTTCTGTCAGCCGGCCATCTCCAAAATCGACCTCTATGTCACCGTCGTCTTGAACGTCCTGACTGACTTGTACCTCATGTCTATACCCATGCCCATGCTCTGGAAAGCCAACCTCGAAATCAAGCGCAAACTCTCCTTGATCCTCGTCTTCGGCGGCGGAATCTTCGTAATGATGGCCGGCATTCTACGCTGCGCCCTCATCATCAGAGACCCAATCAACGGCGCCCAAGCCGCCGGCAGCTGGGCCTGTCGCGAAACCTTCGTCGCAGTCGTCATCGGAAACGTGCCCATGATCTACCCGCTCACGCGCCGGGGTGTCGAAAAGGTATATTCCATGGCTGAGCTCAAGTACGGACGCGCTTCAAGGATGAGGAGTGTTGGGTATCAGCATGATGGGGATTCGCTGCCGCTGAAGAGCACTTTGAGTAAGCCTGCGAGGAAGGGGAAGAGGGGCAGTGTTCATGCGTTGCCGACTACGTGGAATGACGAGCTGGCGATTGATGGATGGGACAGTGAGAGGTCTGGGTCGATTAGCCATACCCAGACGCATTCACGGAACACGAGCGCTGTCGAGACACGAGAGGCGTTGGGCGGCATTCAGGTAACGCGAGAGACTATTTTGCACACAGAGTTGAGGAAGTCGTAATAATGAAATGGAAGGATTGCGCTAGAGAAACGATGGATTGCGGCACAACCACGTGGCAAGGGACGTCCAAGCACTCGGCACGTCAGCGACTCAAAATTTGAAACAATATTGGTATCATTCATCCAATCCTGTACAATACTGGACGCCATGACAGTACCATCGTGTCACATGCGCCGAATCCATGCCTATAATCTGAGTGTGATGTGATGCACCTTGTTTTGGATACCACCAACGCCGATGCTATGCATGTGTGAAATAATTAGAACCTTCTCCCTTGCCGATTAAGTTCTCTGATGATATGATCAGGAATATTGAGATCCTTGGTCCACTCCGACGCCGACTTCTAGAGCGGCGAGCCGGCGGTTTGAGGGGTGGCAGGGACGGGAGTAGCAGCAGACGCATCCTTGAAAGTATCACTCTGCTTCTTCTGGCCATTAAGCAGTGGACAAAGCCTATGGGAACTTGTTAGCAAGCACGGAAGGTGGATTGGTTATGTGTGACTTACTTCTTGTTTGTCTTGATGTGGCCGACTTCACCACAGTTGGCGCACTTTCTGGGTGTCGCGCCGCCTTTGCCTGGACCTCCGTCGCCTGTTGCTTGACCCTTGGCCTTTTCACGACCCTGGCGACGCTCCATGTTGCGCTCAAGACGCTTCAGCTCGGCCATGAGCTTCAATGTTTGTTGGCGATCATACTCTGGATCACCGGTGGGTTTGATGTCATCGAGACGCATGTTCATCAGGCGATCCTGCTTCTTGCGCTTGATGTACATCTTGATGACCTCAGGATCAGTGACGGTCACCACCTGTTCCTCGAACTCATCGTACTTGTTCCTGATGGTACGTGTGATGCGCAGCTTCTTGCCGTGAGTCTCCGCATTACTATTACGGCTGAGTTGACTCATCGTGTCGTCGTCTCCACGCATAAGAGCTGGTGTGCCTAACTCAGAACGTCCACGTTGGTGTCCGCGTGCAGCAGCGGAGTCCACGTCTTCCTCCATTTCGTCGGGTGGGTTTGTAGCTGAAAGGTTCTCCTTTTGTTTGTTCCAGATGCGCTTGATAGCATTCTCGTACATCGCTTGCTGTTGCTGAACGTTGTAGCTATGTCCGCTGAGTTCCTTCTGCTTCTTCGCATTGACTTGATCAGCAGCACTCTGCCCAACATCTCGGAAACCGCCCTTCATAGACACCTTGATGAAACTGAAGCCCAAACCCTGTGCAGTGGGGTCACCCTCGCCATGCAATTCGAGCATAGCCTTGCCGGCACAGGCGTTCAAGAAGTTCTTTGTGGTGTTCCACGGTGCCAACTTGACTGCTGAGTTTTCGCCTTCCTGCTCTTCCTCATCGTCGCGGATGTCGTTCGACTTGATACCAGAGTCTTGCAATTGCTTGTCACCAGCGTGCATAGAGTCAATGAGGCAAACATCCTCCGGTTTGATCCAAGTTCGCAACGTAGGCTCGTCAGGGATGGTCTCGCCCTCTTGAGGTTTCCACGTGCCAAGGTCCTTGTCGTACTTCATGATTTCTCGCATACGTGATCGGTTTTGCGCAATTTCGGTACCTGGAAGATGATGTTTGATCATCTCGTTGCTGACCCAAGGTTGCCTGAGGTTATGCTCTTGGCCTCGCCTGTACATACGGAAGGAAAGCATCTTAAGACGCTTCTTAGAAGCTTCGGTAACTTTGCGTGCATGTGTACCGGGAACCTCAACCGAGGGGAACTGTTGTCCAACCACAAGCAGATTGGGGATGGTCCGCATGTAGTACTTTTTGCCTTCAACACCAGTCGTGCTTCTGCTGACCAGGAAATCAGTCGATTCAGGCGTGTGCTTGAAGACCGGCGCTCGGTACATGGCATTGTGCAATGTCAGCACTTCCTGTCCAGGCTCGACCTGACCAAATAGCGAGAATGGACTCTTGTCTTGAGGCAAGAGAATCGAAGTCTCTCCGATACCATCTTCGCGCTTCGGCCGCGCAGTGTCTTCCATGTCTTTGCGGCGGTAGTAGTTGAGGATCTTGATACCCATTCCGAAGTTCGACAGGGTCGTAGGATATTCTTCTGAGTACTCTGCAAGCAGGAGGTCGGAATTATCGCCGATGTTGAGGTCCTCTGCTTTATCGAAGGCCTCTGACGGCTTGAGGTTCTTCTTGTGCTTCCTCTTGACAGACTTGAGCGTCGAGATACTGGCTCGCTCACCAGGCTGGAACACAACTGTAGGGCGATGGAAGGATCGGAGCTCACGGTCCGAGAGGTTGACCTTGTAGAAGGGATATTGCAGTTTCAGCGCGGGCAAGCTGTGCTCGACGTTCATGTGGCCAATCGTACTGCGAACCTTCTGCTGGCTGCTCTCCTTCAGCGCATCGTACGCTTCATCGTTGGAGATGTTGTACCGCTTGAACATAGGGTTCGCGAGACTACCACGATTGTCACGCTTGAGAGCAAGACCCATTGTTCGTGGCTTCGGTGGCTCTGCGCTTGGTTGTTGTATGTCCAAAAGGAGATGTGGGTCATTCATATCCAGAATGATCTTCTTCGCAATCTTTGCGGTCTCCGCCTCCGGATCATCCCAAGATGGCAGATCCATGTGATCATATACCGAGAAGGTCACAGGGTTATCTCGACTGCCCAGCTTCCGCTTCTTGGACGGTACAAGGCTGCGTATCCAGTCGGCATCATCGTCACCGAGAACCGTGTCTGGAGGCGATAGAAGCTGGTCAGCGTCCGACGTGCTCTCATCGTCCAGGATATCCCAGTCTTCGCAAGCAATCTTCAGATCGTTCCAGGAGACATTGCCAATCTTCTCGCTGTCATCGATCGGATCAAGGTTGTCCAGCTCCATCTGTTCGTCGCTATCCTGCTCCTCTTTCACAACTCTTGTGATATAAACAAGACTTCCTTGTTCTTCTTCCAGCTGACGTTTCGATCCGGCTGCGGGGGTGGCTGATGGTAAACGGAAGGTCTTCTCTTGATCGACGGCGAGTTCGAGGCTGACCTTGGTGAAGGGCATGAGCTTTGGCTGCTTTTGCGGTACTTTAGGTATGTAGAAGGCACGCTTGCGCGGCACTAGACTGAAGAAGCGCGGAGGGACCTTCTCCTCGAAGTTAGGCCAGATCTTCTCGAAATCCTCTTTTGATGTTGTCGTCGCAGGTGCTGTGCCATCATCTTTGCCCTTCCGCGCCTCCTCAAACAGCCTCTTCTGCTCCAGCCATTCTGGATCGTCGTCCTCGTCGTCCTCTTGTGTGGTACCAAAAGCAGCATCCTGCGAAGCTGACTGCAGCCTCCCGTCGCCAATTTTCGGTTGCGTCCCGCTGATCAGGTCTTCGATGGAGTCGACCGGCTTGTCTTCATGGTGAGGCGCACGCTCTAGGACAGGACTCGAAAGCCCATCGCCGAACAGGTCATCCATGTCGTCTCCGCCATCTTCGAAGCTCTCACCAGAGCCTTGCACCGTCGTCCCGCTGAAGTTTTGAGTGTTCGAAGCGCCATTTCCGGTCGTGAACTCTTCCTCCGGTAGGTCGTCGTCAGAGATGTCCTCGTAATCGATGGCATCATCTGCCTTCTCTCCGCGGTCGAGCTCGCGGTCGTTTAGACTGGCAAAGAAGTCTTCACCGCCCGTCGCCGCGCCAACCTGCGCTGACTGTAGCAGCTTGCCCAAGTCATCGTCCTCTGCATTGTTCATCTGCGCGTCCGCTGGGGGGTTCTGATCGAGAGACATGGCCGCGTGCTGCGCGGTGGTGATGATCTTTGCGCGGTTGACTGATCGCGGGATGCGAGAAATAGCGCGCAAGGTTGGTGGGATGTCGAGCGCCTGGTGGCCGCCAGTGAAAGCAGCACCCGCGAAGTGGGTGATTATTCGAGGGTTGCGCCGTCCCTCATGCACGCCGCCGCCGATATTGCGCACGTTCGATGTGTGTCTGCGAACTTGTCCAGCGGTCTGGAGAGTAGTCGGAGCCGCCGTCGGCAGTATATACGGTATACGAGAAGGTGCTGGAGTCGAGTTGCCCGCAGGCGCGTTGCGGATGTAAAGACGAGGCAGGCGGCACCTCAAGACGAGTTCGAGCACAGACCAACCGCTACCACGAAATGACGAGCACGCGTCGAGCAGTGAAGTGTGCTACCCCAATCTTCACATTGCAGCATTTCCGAGTTCACGTAGATACTGTTTGAGAGGCCCCCTATTCACGCGAGCATTGTGTCTTATCTGAGTTGTAATGCGTCCCTCTTAGGCCTGATACTGTACACCCAAACTATTCGAAGTCATCCATGAATATGCTGCAGTTGCCGTCATTCTTCCTCTTCCTCCGCGACATCGAAGTTGAAGTCCCCAAAGTATACACATAGCGCCTTGGTAACATCAGTGAACTGTTGCATAACCACAGTCAGGTGGACATACCTTGCTAGCAGCCATGATGGCGTAGTGCGCAACCTCTAGCTTTTGGCCCTCAGGCACATACCTCGCAATCTGATTCAGGTCTGAGTTCCGTGGCAGATACAGGACTAGTTCTTTGGTGATCTTAGTGAAGCTCTTGTACAGCTTGTCAAGGTTGTATGGCTCCATCTTTGTCAGATCAAAGATGTCGTCCTCACCGTAGCTGGTGCCTACAATTATAAGCATCGCAGATTTTGATCTCGCAAGGGCAACACTCACCTCCCCACGGCGGGCTAGCAAAGATGACAGTGTTCTTCTGTCCCACAAACCTGCTGATAGCCTCGAAGCAATCACCACTCAGCCAGAAGATCTTGTTCGCGACGCCATAGATCTCTGCATTGTGCTTTGCGCACTTCAACGTCTTAGGATCTTTTTCGATGGCAAACACGCGCTCCCAGCGGCCTGAGCGAGCCAACGCGATGGCGTTGCCGCCTACACCTGCAAATGCATCTATGATGACGGTCTTGTCTTTTGGTGCTGATTCTGCAATATGTGCTGCGATCTTACTTGAGCTTGTCAGTTGTGCGTTATGGCGTTCCGGGCAAACCTACTTCGCTATGGGCTCTGGTGTGACCCCAAACCATGCATCTTCGGTCATCCAGATGCCTTTGTCATACTTGTCCCAGATTTTGAAGCGCTGAAACCAATACCTACGCCAAATCAGCACTGACAGTCTTGGAGGTATAAGTTTGGTATTGCTTACTTTTGCAGATGTGCAGGAAACTGGTCAACACTCAACCACTGGTGTATACCATCTGGTACCTCTTCCATGCTTCTTCGGGCAAGTGCCCTTTCTCACAGCCGTGGCTTGCTTCCAACTTTCAAACACAATCTGTGTTCAGCTCTGCAGTAAGATTTGTCTAAGTTCGTATGATATCGAACAACTAGGCGAGACGGCGTCGTGATCTTGAAGGTAGGTGAACCTCGCAGCTTCCACAGAGAAAGCAGCTTCATGCCGCCTTGCTCTTTTTGGACTAGTGCATTCCGAAAGCTGCGGACAATCGTTTGTTCGCGTTTTCCAATCTAGAATCTCGAAGTCATGTATTTAATAACCTATATGAAGAGTTTCGCTGGCTCGAAGAGCAGTGTGCTGTTCCTTGTGCATTGTCATCTTGCAACCACTGCAATGTGAATATCCTCACTCGCGCACTAGCGCCACGCGCACGGCCACCCTGAACCACAACCTGTCATCAACACCAACATTCCAACATCAACAGCTGACGAAGCCGCACAACGAAACATGTCTGCACTGTTCGGCTCTCTAAACCGCTTTATCTCGCGGCTCGATGCCGCCCCGCAGGAACAGCAACAGTCAGGTGTTGGCGGCGCATATGGCTTTCAGGTCCTGAGAAACACAAATCAGGAGGTACCTCTTGAACCCTGGTTTGACTTCATCATTGGAATCAACGGCAGAACGATTGTGAGTGTGTAAGAGCTGGAGTTGAGTGTCAGGGGTTCTGATTGAGTTTGTAGGACAACCCTGACCCAGGGCTATTCGCAACAGAGGTTCGCAATTGCGCAGGCAACACAATCAGTATTGGTGTCTTCAGTGCAAAGGTAGGCTGCGCCACGTCCCTTCGATTCCAAGAATCAGAACATATCAAGGAGGTGTTCCGTTCTAACATCACCCTTTTGAAAACGCCTCTCTATGGTCGTGAGGCACAATCTCATTGCATTTGAGCAGGCTCCTCTCTATAGCAGAAACTGACCTGTTCAATAGGGCCAAGTGATTCGTGAAGTCTACATAAGCATCCCTGCTGAAAAGCCAACCCTCGGTCTCTCGCTGCAATGGTCACCTCTTGCTATTGCAGAAGATGTCTGGCACATCCTCGATGTAGCACCCAACTCTCCTGCCGACACTGCCGGTCTGCTGCCGTATGGTGACTACGTCATCGGCAGCCCGGAGGGTCTTGTACGAGGCGAGTCAGGACTAGGTGAACTTGTGGATGATGTACGGGTAAATTTTCTTTGGATATTAACTATTGCTAATACGACGATAGTTCCTCAATCGCCCACTGCGACTTCTCGTGTACAATCACGAATACAATGTGACACGGCCAATCACCATCACTCCATCACGCGGTTGGGGCGGTGAAGGAGCGTTGGGCTGCGTTCTTGGTTTCGGTGCTCTCCATCGCATTCCTGCATCTTTGGAAGAGCCACCACAAGCACCAGGAGAGACCTTGTTCTCTGCGAACAGCGCGCCTACATCGTTCGATGAGAAGCGGCCTTTGATCTCTGATGTTGCGTCCGGTCAAGGCGGCGCCGGCAATGGATCCGAGCTTTTCGTACCGGCGAACATTGCCATGCCAGCGAAGTCTCCTCCACCGCAAGGCACGGCACCGCCAAAGAGGAAGCAACGGGCACATGCTGCCACGCCTGGGGGTGGTGGCCTTGATGACTACTTCAAGGAAGGCGAGCAGAAGAGTAAGGAGGACGACTTCACCCCCAAAGGCAAGGGCGGTGTGCCTCCTCCACCAAAAACTGGTGGACCGCCTCGTGGACCGCCAAAGAGCGGCACGCCTGTGCAGGGCGAGTCTGAGGTGCCTGCTGCAGAGGCAGCGGCGGCTGCAGACGGAGGCTCAGAAGAGGCATGATGTGCTTAGGTTGTTGACTACAGCAAGGTTAGCTTTGAACGTCGAGTCAGGTAAAGTCAGGTGTACCACATACCTAATAGATCTCGTTCAGGCCAAGCGAAAATCATTCGAAGAACTCTTCGCGGAAGCGGCTGACTCGCCTGTCCTTTTTCTCTATCTCCTTGGGTGCCTCGTAGGCGTCGTCGTCTTCGATGAAAGAGTCCGTTCGTGTTTGTGCCTCTGGTCGCTGCACGCTGTAGTCCTTGCGCCCACTGACCCTTTCAAAGGAGGAGACTTGTGGTGAGGTGGGTGACGTAGTTGGCGATGAAGAGGGCGACATCTTCGTCTTGATCTTAGTCGTGAGAGTGCGTAGGATAGCCATATTGGGAGTTGATGACCGATGTTGGCATGTAGCGAGTGTGGCGAGCGTCTGTGTAACAGTCGAGTACGCTGATAAACCCGAGTAAACGTTGGAGCAGAAGAGAAGAGAAGAGCAGTCACACATGACACCTCCTTTCAACTATATACAAAGACACCCACACCGACTTACCTTCCCGCATTGATGGATGGAACCCAATAAAGCACCCGCAGTAGTCCAAACCACGTTCCCCCCGTGTAAAACATCCAGACCGCAGGGCGACCCTGAACTAGCCGCTGATCAACAACGTTGCTCACGACAGGCTCGTTGCGCTCGCATCCCTGCGCAGGCTAGGCGCGTCAAAGGACACCAGACGCGTCGCCCCAATTTTCTACCCAATGCAGAGCGACCTCACCAAACCACTGAATCTTGTTGGCCGAGACGCCCGAGCCGGTGTTAGTGCACCCAGGAAAGACAGCTGGACAGGAACAGTTGCTCGCTTTGGGATAGAACATGTGTCGGTGGCGGGGTAGCGACGGCTGCTAAACTCTAGCAACACTTTCACCGCTCGTTGCTGTTTGACCGTTCTTCTGCAACATGATGTTCCGCATTGGTATGCAAAGGCAGGCAAAATTGCCAACACTGCTCTCCCATTGGGCCTTGGTAGCAAAGTGGCTGAGGTCTCGCGGGCAAAAAGAATAACAAGATTGGGGTCATGCGATGTCTTGCAGCTTTCCCGCATGTCGGTGCATGCACAGCGATCAACAGCTTCGAGTCACGCCTCTGCACGTCTCTGGAACCTCTCAATAACGATCTACCTGCATTACTAACACGGCTTGCCAAGCACGACACGACTCTCCTCGGAGTCAACCAAACTCATCCACTCCCGCGGACGTCAACAAACGCCATCTCGCCCGAGATACGATCGGGCTGCCGCCCGCCCCTTAAGAGCGGCGCATCACGTTGAAAGCCTGGGACCAACGCTCGTGTCCGGCGAGCCCACACAGAAGCCATCACACGCCTCTGCGCAGCCAAAGCCCATGAAGCAGATTGACAAGTCATTCCGGGCCCACTTAGGCAGTGAATGGTCGTGAACGGTTGTTCAGCGGTCGCAGCCCCTGCAGCGTAGCGGAGCGCAAGCAAAGCTCGTGCGAAGAGAGCATGTGTAAAAAAGGGTTTGCCCTGCATATTCCATTTCGCCTCGAAATTCCCAATCCCGTACCGCACACTGCCGCCACGGCATCAGTGCCTGCACTTCTAGAACCTCGGGTATCGGAATGCTGGAAACTGTGCGGACCTTTGCCGTGACCGCTATAACGGGGGTTTGCAACGCGTTTGCTTGGGGGTCTGCTGAGTCGCACATGGGAACTTTTGCAAAAAAACCCCACATTCGAAGTAACAGCGGCTTGGTAAACGCATGTCATGTTTTGAAAGAACTTTGAACAAGTTTTCTCGACGGCATCTGTTTCCACTTTCTGATGCCCAGCGGATAACGTATCTCCGTACTGCAATGGCAGCTGCAAAGTCCCCAGCTGACAGGACGTGAACCACGGGTCGTTTCACGCCATCTTTGTCGCTTGCTTGGAAACAATTTCGTCGACGTCGTCATGTCACTCCGGTCCCAGACAAAGGCACGTGTCTTCTTTGGTAGATGGCGCTGCCGAGGAAAAGCCCCACGGATGCGCTACCGTAGCCCAGCTACCCTGAACTGGCAAGCGAGGCCTCAGTTTCCATATTTGTCAAGAGGTACCTATGGTCAGGTACCTTTGTATTGTTTATTGACATGTTGTAGAGACCGGTATCTATGCACCTCGTAAACATGTCAGGTGGTTGGTGCTGATCTGGTCTCGACCTTTTCCCGGACTCGAAGATCGTAATCGTACTTATTGACAATACAGTATAGAACTCACCAAACTATCGGTTCTTGCAATCTCGATGGAATGCAACATCGAAATGACTCAGGCCTCTGTTCGCCAGCACTTTGAACCTAAGACCACATGAATCAGTGGAGTCCTTTGAACATACATGCCGAAGCATGTCGTCGAATTGATCAATTGAGAGAGCGTCTATCGATGCGTAGCTTGTATCCAGACAGCTATGCGCGCCACATGGGCTGCTTTGTGAACGCCGAGATCAAAGTGCCATCCTTTGTTGTAGACCTGTGGTCTATGCAATACCCAACCCGTAAATCAAGAGAACGCCGATTGCTCTGCTGTGCTAGTGATGCGTAGTAGCGATGTATCAAGAGTCTGCCCATGGTAGGACTGTGTCGTGAATCATAACGCCGTAGATGAAAACATATGTGAAAAGAGCGTATACGAAGTGAAATCATCTGATGTCCAGCTGGAAAGGCTTGAACTTGCCTCCAATAGCATTGCATCGTGGACAACGTGGTGCTCTGCCGCGAGTGTGTTCGCTGACCAGGACGTCAACGCATTCCTGGCATAGACCGCAGATGCATTCAGAGCATGCATAGCTGTCTTTCAGGTTTGACAATTTACGACAGGCAGCACAATATATCTGGACAGGGTAGAGGAAGGTAGGGGACGAATCTGAAAGGCCTTGTGAGGGGATGTGGAAGTTTTGGCCCGAGATGGCTGAGTCGATGGACGATTCGACGGAAGGGAATGGCTGAAGCTCTGACATATCCGCTGGCGGTGGCGTTAGGGAGTTGACCAGTGGCGACGCTGTGTATGACTGCAGTTGTGAGGCTGCGAACGGCGGCAACGACTTTCGCTCCATCATGTGTGGTGACATGAACGGTGATTGTGGTACCTTCCACGATTAGCTCGAGGCCGTCGAAAACAAACAATAGACATACTGGAGTAAGATCACGGCTATCTTCCTCGGTCGCTGAAGCTGCAGCGTCAATCAGGTCTTCCCACCTCTTACCGAGGATAGCTGCAGCTGTCTGAGGCTCGGCAGAGTACGCTTTTCTGTCGTAGCTCATCCTGCGAGTGTGATCCTTTGACCTCTGCCGCTCATGCTTGCCTTTCCGAGCGTTTTGTCCGACTGACGACTTACGAGGTCGATTTGGCTTGATAGATCGAGGAGCGGGTGGCAGAGTGGAAGATCGGCCGGACGGTGGTGATCGAGCGAGTGACGAAGGTAGCAGCTCACGGTGTATCGAAGTGGATGTGTAGTAGGGTTCTTCGGCGGTGATGTGCTGCTCTAAGGCAGTGGGAGCGAAGCGTGCGCGAGGCTTGTAGCTTTTCGAGTCTGGCTCTGATATTGCGTCCTGATCACGACAGCTGCGTCAGTATGCCAATTCATGCAGGGAAGCTGCAGTATACCGCAACACAGGTGCTTACCGGGTCTGAGTCCCATTCGAACTCAGGGCGGTGATTGTGCAACGAAGCAAGGGCGGCTGCAGCTGTGGCGGCTGGCAGGAGCGACCCTCTGCGCAGCAGTTCGTCGGAAGTGCGTGGGTCGCTAGAGCTGTAGTCGTCGTTGTAAAAGGCGCTCAAGTCGCCTCCTGCAAAGCCTTTCCAATGTGTCAGTCTCCGCTGCTGGTGGGGAGACAAGGGCACCAACCTTGTGGGCCTGCTGAGCTTGCGGGAAGGGGTTGCGGGGGTGGGCGCTCTTGGGGTGGGGTGTTGACCATCAACGTGAAGCTCTCTTCGGTGGCAGGGAGCTTCGAGATGTAGTGCTCGGGGTGGGCGCGGCGAATGTGCTCCTGCATGGAGCGATACCGCTTCTCCTGTGCAGCATGGCGTGTTATTCAAGGTCTTGGTGAGCAGTGGCGGAGCTCGCCATGACGTGGATGCGGCAGCTCCAACCTCAAAGAGCAACTCGAGGGAGACTCACCCCAGTGCAGCGCTTCCTGCATGCCGAGCCGTCATGGTTGCGCAGCGGACAGACGACGACATTGTTCTCGTCTGAAACCGAGAAGGATCCAGTGAGCGAAGCTCGCGGCGGCATGGCCAGCATCTATCCGCCAGGTCTGTGCAGGTGTGTGGGATGAGCCCCAAGTGAAGACGAACGGTGCTGAGTGGGGTGTTGGGCGTCAATGGCACTTGCAGAGCTCTGCAACGCCTGGGTGAAGCTGTGTTTGAGCTCAAGAACGTGTCGCAACAGGTGAGCAGCTGTAGTTGTTCGGCACACCAAGCTCCGGGAGCAAATGCTGGTCGAGGGTGAAAGAAGTGGGAGGATGGCGGGGTTGATTCCTGATCCGGCGCCTTTGACGTCTGCTGAGAGCTGTACCTAGAACTAGTGAAACTGCCGAACTTCAAACATGCGAATGCAAGTAGAAGAATATAGTACTCGAGAGGAGTAAAGCTGTGATTGAGCTGCTACTATCAAGGAAAGCTCTGCTCCATGTCGCCGCCCACTCAGCTCCAAGCTCAGCTGTCAGGGTGTGATAGCTTGAAAGCTCTGGCCAATGCCGAGTCTTGCATTGATGATTTCAGCGGTGCCCAATGAACCGCGGCCGTCATGAATCAATGCTGTCAAATTTGTTCTCTAGAGCGCAACAAGCCTGTTCCTAGTCGCGTTCCTTTCACTGTCAAGCTGGCGGTAAGCACCTGCGAGGATTAGTGCAACGCAGTGCGCCGACTTTTGCGCCAGTTACTCTCGGTGAGCAGAACAGTGAGACAGAACTAGCAAGCTCCTGGCTGGCGACGCACATGCTCAACGGTAGGCGCAGAAGCGCACTCAACCAAGATGCAATGTCGATGATAGCTAAAGACTGGTGTTGCAATGATGCGCCTACCTTCTGCGCTGAGCGGTTGCGCGGCTCAGCGAACATCAGCCCATTCGTCACCGGACGAGCATTGAATGGAGCCAGCCGGCTCATTGGCGATTGGTGAAGAGCGCAATTGCTTCCAGCAATCTGCGGTTAAGACCAACAAAACCATAACTTATGGCCAACGTTGATGGCTGCGATGCAGTGACAGATGTTCTTCGATGAAAATGACGATGGTTACTGATGAAAGGTGTGTGTTGGAGTGTTGGGAGAGAAGCGCCATCGATGAACTGTTCTCCCGGGTCCGCCTCGCCTGTCGCGCGTCGGAATGCCATGCTTTCTGTCGAGGTTAGCGCCAACAGCTCGATTTAGCATGCACGGAAAGCCATTGGAACTGCAAAACGAAGGGTTTCAAGCCTTCAACCTCACCACATCAACTTCCTACAAAGTCAGATGGTGCCTGTGCGAGCGCACCGATCTACTGCACTATCCAACACTGGTCTCAAACTACTCATCAGTCTCAAAGTTGATCATGACTGCCGAATGTCACCCGGCAGATCTTGCTTTTTGGAGGCTGCACCTTCCCGCCTGGAGACCCTAGGCCGTCATGGAGTGAAAGTTTAGACGAAGACACCTTGTCGTGGCGCTCGCGAACGAGCTGGTGACGACGATTCAACTCCCTCCCTGCTGCCAGAAAGGCAGCCTGCTTTCCTCTCCTGACCTCCCAACCTCATGCCGTTGCTCAGTCTCACTTGTATCGACTCTGGACTGGAGTTGCGATGTCCCTGACGGTGAAGTCATTGAATGGTGACACCGCGTTTCTGCTCACTTTCAGTCCACCTGTCGCCCCACTGTCCTCCCCAGGACTCTTCCCAGGATCTTTCACGATCCTTATCGATCCCTGGCTGGTCGGCCCCTCCATCATCCTCAACTCCATCTTCTCCATTTCACACCAGAAGGCCCAGCCATGCATATCCCACCTTAAAGAGCTGGAATACGAGCCAGATCTCATCCTCATCTCCCAGGACAAGCCGGATCATTGTCACGAGGAAACCCTCCGTCAGCTGGCACCAGACTGTGAATCTACGATTCTCGCGACCCCGCCTGCTGCGAAGAAGATTCGATCTTGGAAACACTTTCGGCCTGAACTCGTCCAACCTCTCACCAAATATGTGCAAGGAGACGAGAAAACCATCCATCGCATTGTACTGCCACCTCCAACGCCGAGAGGCTCATGCGGTGAGGTTACGATAGCATGGATGCCGGAGAAGAGAGATGTATCCAGGCTGCACCATGCTATTGGTATCACATATCGACCACCTTGTACAGTGTTGTCTGCAACAAACCCAGGCTATTACCTCGATCTCCCCATGAGCCCACCAGCGTCACCGAGATCGCCTATGACCATAGCATCATCGCCTCGTACCATCGTTCCCTCGCCGAATCAAGACCGTGAGAAGACATTGTCTGTCGTCTACTCACCGCATGGAGTATCCTATGATATCGTTCGCGCTTACGCCTCCTCATTCTTGGTGCAAGAGTCGGCTCTTCCTTTGACAGCTCTGCTGCACTCGTTCGACTGCGTAGACAATCCATGGTATCTGGGTGGAAACATCTCTGCTGGCTCTCCTGGAGGCATTCGAATCGCGCGCGACTTGTATGCGACAGCCTGGATCTCAGCGCATGATGCCGACAAAGACAATTCGGGGTGGTCCGTCAAACAAACGCGTGTTGCAAAGTCGACCATCGATCACATCACAAAGATGCTAGAGGATAGCCATGCAGAGAAAAGGCGTACGAACGTTCGTACCGACGTCGTCAGTCTGGCGTCTGGCGAGGAGCGGCGCATTGAGAGATGATGGAGGCCTGGACGACAGAAAACACCATCACAATTAAGATTCTCGCAGGTACGGAAAGCATACATTGAGCAGAACTACGGTTGATCCAATATATGCTCCCATCGCGTCGAGGCTGACTCGGAGGCTGAGCATCGAAACTTTTACCGAAAGCGAAGCTATACGAACAACTAGTGCTGCCAAAAACCGACAGTATCGACAATAAGGCTGCATCGCCAGCGATCACGATGCAGGCGAGGGACCCGTTGTTTATGAGAGGTCATGTTCTGTACCCTGGCCGACTCAGCCCCCGCCACAACTACTCTTTGGAAAATACCTCAGCACGTCCACCGGTCAAAGCTGCAACATCGCTGAGGCTGTAAGAAATTATGTGGACGACAAGCTTTGTAAGAGGGCTTTGCAGACCATCATCTTGCTGCATCTTCTCAAAGCCGATTGTTTACGCCAATGATGCTACGATACTACATATACTGCACATGCTGTCGTCAAATGTATATGTAGACTCAACATATCACCTGCTGCTACTGTATCAGAGCCTCCATCTGTATCAGCGACGGAAAGTACCGCTGAGGTCTGCGACTGGACTCGTCGTCCCCGGTTCTGGCCTGTCCTATCAGGGGATTTCACGGTTGAGATGTCACCCTTACCCAACATCGAATGGCATATCCGGAATGCAGCACCCACCGATCCTGTCCCTAATGCCAATCCCACTCCGCCAGCATCACCGTCATCACGAAGGCCTCCAAGATGGGTCCGTCTTGCCTTGACACCAATTTCTGTACTAGTTGCAGTCGAGTGGATCTTGTTCATCGCTGCCATCAAAGTCAACGAGAGGCTCAACGATGAGTACTTCCAATACAAGAATGCAGGCCCTGATCGACCAGTGTACGTGGACTATCCACCGTTTGTCACACGAGGGAGGGATGCTGTTGGTGGAGCCGTGCTGATCACATGGCTGGTACCTTTGGCATATGACACGTTTTTCGTACCCACTACGTTTATATGGGCTTGCTACCAAGGCCACTGCACAGTAGGCATCCTGTGCATTTCGATCTTCGCCTTCCCTATGTGGATCATTTGTGGCAGCATCAACACTCTCATCCATCTTGCAGCACGGGAGTCCACCTGGAACCCTTCGTTCAACAGCCTCTTTGGCTTCGCGACGGCGCTGCAAATCCTCTTGGGTGCTGTCTGGTCGTTTGTCATGATCGCAGCTGCGAGGAAGGTCAACAATGAAAGGAAGGAGAAGTGGATGACTGAGGGAGTAGCGAGGGCTTTGAGAAGACCGGAGGAGCATCATATGCAGGATCTACCGCCATATCAAGTGTAGATAGTTGCTCGAAGGTCTTCAGGGGGGCTGTGTTGATGTAGGGAGTCGTCTTTCCTATTGTCCAAGTTGAAGTGCTATGGTTCGCACCTAGTAATGTCTACGCACCCAGTAATACCTAATAGGGGGATGTATGTAATGCGAGGAGGATGATGAGGGTCGATAATCACATCTCTTACTGAAGATCAAACGTCCGCATGACGATGCGCGAGCTCACGGACATAGGATCAATACGAGACACGGCGGACAAAAAGACATGCGTTGTCCGCGAGCCGCGAGATTTGATGGAGCAAATCGATAGCAAGGGCATGGACTAGGGCTGGATACTTCCGGCGCTCCGAACGTGGCTTGCAGGGAAAAAGCCTGCTGCAAAACCTGTTCTGCGCGCAGGGCCAGGGCGTCTTTCAGGCGTTGAAGCTGTCCACGCAGTGTGCCTGCAGAGTGATGCGGCAGCAGTGTTCAAAAGCCGTGGGCAGCCACAGGGCTGAAGGGGCATGGGCGTCGAAACGAAATGATGGAATGCGGGCGGTGTGGCTGTGAGGGTGCCGTAGCGCGAGTGCTACGACCAGAATAGACCCAAATCAATTTCCCAGTATGGCGCACGTTGGTAGGGGAACAGCGCAGTTGCACGGCAGCGAGACAGGGTGATACGTGAAGGCAGCGCGAAAGAGTGCCAAACAAGCAGCAGCAGCATCAGCAGCTGCACCGGCGTGTGTTATCTGCAAGCTTGATCAGCGCGATAGGCTGGGGCGAGTGTCTGAACTGGTCTGATTTGGCTGCGATCTGAGGGCGTGGTGCTGCTGTGACGAAGAAGCGCGCTAGCATCCTGGATCTCGAGAGGCCGGCCAAGACCACACAGGTCGGATATCGGGTCTGACGGCTGAGGGCTGACGACTTGGTCTGGCTACTGCGAGGCTGTCCCTTTCTTGCTACCACACTCCCTCAACATCTCTCCACGACGACGAACAGCACTCCCGCCGGCGCGCCCATCCCCTTCGCCGCCGCCGCTCTCCCTCCGCTCCGCACCCTCTGCCTCTCGCCCCGGCAGCCCGCGGACGCCCACGACGCTGTTCTGCACTCACGCAACCGCGCCTGCTCCCGCTGCAGCCATCGGACGCCGACCAGTCCATGGCAACCAGCCCCGACGGCAGCACACACGCGCTGGCTGCCCACGCCCAGTCGTCGCCGTCTCCCTCGCCCTACGCCGGCGTGAAGGCCGCCTCGCTGATGAGCGTGACGACCGTCCATGAGTCCCAGATGATGCCCTCGTATGCGGCCGAACGCGAGCCCACCACCATCCACAGCGACGCCCCCAACTTCTCGCACCCGCACCCGCACACACCCAAGGGCCTGCCGCACCGCACATCGTCGGAGAAATCGCTGCCTTTGCGAGAGCGCGGCCCCAATGGCATCAGCACACAGCAGCAGCAGCAGCAGCAGGGCAAAATGAACGGCAGCATTGCGAAGCCCCTGCAGCCAAACGGGAGCTTCCACAGGCCCTCGAGCATCGACCGCCGCATATCGAACGACGACGCCCGCCGGAGCAGGGCAGACACGGAGCGCGAGAGCCTGCGCCAGTCCATCGACAGCCGCGCCAACTCGGGCGAGCTGCTGGCCCGCGACGACGGCTACTTTGCCTCGGTGCACGGTAGCGAGTCCAAGGACATGATGGGCACCACCCACGTCAAGCTGGGCCAGATGAACTCGTTCGACGGCACCAAGGAGGCCCAGAAGGACTTTGTCCCCCACGTCTCGTCGCCGCCCGCCAGCGATGCCAACTCCACCCTGCGCGTCCCCGCCTCGACACACCGCGTGTCTGCCCCTCCGGCCTTCAACAACGACGGCGGCTCCACAACAGCCGCGCCCTCGCCGTCACAGCACCCCTACCGCCTGCAGCAGCGCCACACCCTGGAAGTGCCCAAGCTGTCCACTGCGCCCCGCCGTGAATCACAGAACAACACCGACGATGTCGTCACTGCCAGCGGGAGATTCTCGCCGACTTCAGCTTCCCGCCGCCGAGGCTCCATGTCGCTCGTCCGCCGCACTACACGATCCGTCAACTCAGACATGCACCTCGACGAGGTGCCACAGGACGAAGACGCTGCGCGCTGGGCCGAGCATATCCGCCAGAAACGGGCGAGCAAGCGAAAGCGCAGAGAAGACGAGGACGAAGACCGCGTAGTCGTTGGCACCAAGGTCGATCAGAACCACGTCAACTGGGTCACCGCTTACAACATGCTTACTGGTATTCGGTTTACGGTGTCGAGGACCAATGCAAAGATGGACCGTGACCTCACTGACGCTGACTTCGAGGCTAAGCACAAGTTCTCTTTCGACATCACCGGCAACGAGCTCACACCGTCCGCCAAGTACGACTTCAAGTTCAAGGACTACGCGCCCTGGGTCTTCCGAAAACTCCGCACAACCTTCCAGCTTGATCCCGCCGACTACCTCGTATCCTTAACGAGCAAGTACATCTTGTCTGAGCTAGGCTCACCAGGCAAGAGCGGCAGTTTCTTCTATTTCTCCCGAGACTACAAATACATCATCAAGACCATTCACCACGCCGAACACAAGTTCCTTAGAAAAATCCTGAAGGACTACTACAACCACGTACAGGAAAACCCAAACACTCTTCTTTCTCAGTTTTATGGCCTTCATCGCGTTAAGATACCCTACGGACGCAAAATCCATTTTGTCGTCATGAACAACCTGTTTCCTCCGCATCGAGATATCCACCGCACATTCGATCTCAAAGGATCGACCATTGGACGCGACTTCCGAGAAGACGACCTCGAGAAGAACCCCAGAGCAACACTGAAGGATCTCAATTGGTTACGGAGAGACTTGCATCTTGAGCTGGGGCCCACGAAGAAGAACGCCTTCATTGAGCAGATGCGGAAGGATGTGAAGCTGATGCAGAAGCTGCACATCATGGACTACTCTATGCTCATTGGTATCCACGACCTCGAAAAGGGCAACGAGGAGAACCTTCGCGAGAAGACATTGAAGGTATTCCAGCCAGGTGGTGAAGCCGCCGAAGAGCCTCAACCCAACCAGCTCATGCGGACACCGTCCAAGTTGGAGACTGCACGCAAGGCAAGAGAGCTCCGACAATCAGTCAAGACACAAAAGCCAGTGCCCATGGAACAGACCAACGCCAGGATGCCAGATGAGTTGGAGGACTCTAAGAAGCACTTCTACTTCTACTCTGACGATGGTGGTTTCCAGGCCACACACGAGGACGACCGTGCCGGCGAGGAAATCTACTACCTTGGTATCATTGATTGCTTGACACATGTAAGTCTGGTTGTTCGCTTCATCTATAGGTCTAAACTAACCTTCGTAGTACTCTCTCATCAAACGAATGGAGCACTTCTTCAAGGGTCTCGCAAACACCGAATCCCAAATTTCCGCCATCCCTCCCGAACGTTACGGCGACCGCTTCATCAAGTTCATCACTGGTGTAACCAAGACCAAGGAAGCCGCCGATCGCGAAAAAGCAGAAGCCACCAATCCCACCTACGAAGCCGTTGCAGGCATCTCACGCAGCTCGACCGACCGCGTCATGGAGAAAGCCGAGCACCAAGCCGAGAAGTCCCAGCGCCACGGCGAACCCGAACGCGCCGTCCCCAACCTCCAGATGCGCGCTGTTCGCTCTCCCTCCGCCGAGCGCGGCGAAATAGGTACCACTCTCCCTGTCGTCGAAGAAGCAGGCGAAGCCTCCAGCCTCGGTGGCCGCAGCAACCGCTCCCACGACGCACCCGCGCGATCTCCACCTCCGCCCCCGTCAGACACACAAGACGCGCACTCCACACCCCTCCAGCGCCCGCTCGCACGTGATGTAGAGCATGGCAGGCCGCCGCCGACTCCACCCAAGGATTCGGGGACTGCTAGTGAAGAGCGACCGCCTACGCCTCCTAAGGATGAGGTTTATGTGCATCGTCATTCGGGGCCGCCAACGCCACCGAAGGAGTTGAAGGGGAGGAGTAGTGTGGATAAGGAGTTGCCACGGACGCCGTTGGAGACAGGTATTCGTGTCAATTAGGATGCCCACCAGTGACTGAAGGATCGACGAAGAGGGCCCTGGACGGCGACCACACCATGTTTTGGAAATCTCACGTACACCTTTGCATATCGAGCTCGACGCATATCGAGCTGGATAAACCCCCTCCCCTTTTCTTTTTTTTCCATTCTTGCCATTCTTGCAAGCGAATGCATGATACCAATACCACACCGAGCATCCACCACCCGGGACTTGGTTCATACCACGTTTCCTTTGTTGTATTTCTTCATGTATCTCACGGATCGGGATGGCGAAACGGCTACATCTCCGATCACAATCAACCTTAACCTTTTTCTTTCAAACGTTTTATCCTCCTTCTTGAGCGGCATCAGCCACAGGCCAGGCGTCCTGTTAGATTTTCTTTTTGACGGCGGAGGATGAGAGAGCGGCTTCTTGTAGCATAATTACCGTTGGGTATTGGGTGGTTTGCGGCGCGAGCGAAGTGAGAGCGGAGTGAGAGTGACGCAGGGCTAGATCATCGCAAGGGGCAGGGTAGATAGGAATCAAAGAAAGTGTATATACACGCCTGTCCCATTTTTAGAGTCGGCCGCGTGATGCGTGACAGAAGCCTCACTGAGTAAATAAATCATTACCGGTGCCGAGAGTTCTCGACGCGAGGGCCCTGGAAAGCAGATACCGGGATCTCGATTCCGCAGTACTTGACAACCCGGGCAAAAAGGTCGTTTGTATAAAAGAACAAAGCGCGGTTGAATGTGCATCTTCACAAAGCAATGGTATCTCGCTTACCCCTTCTCTGGCAGCGTGGCGTTCGCATCCAAGCCATCGAGTCCTGCCTCCTATCAGGAATTCCATCTTACCCTTTTGTTCTCTTGATCTCAGAAACGAGATCGCTGTGTCGGTATTACTGAAAGTCAGGCATGGCTCGCACGAGCTCAAGTGGAGTCCGTGAATAGTTCGAAAGAATATGCAGAGTTCGTGGTGAGTGAATACCTTGGAAGTGGCGGTCCTAGATCAAGCTGCGAAGATGTGGGTCGAGACATATGGAGGAATTGAGATGTAAATCAGGGCTTGAAGATGAGGATAAGGTGGTGTTGGATAGTAACGAGCTTTCAGAAGAGTGGACCGAGAGGTAGGTTATAAGTGTCCGTCAATATGCGAAGTAAGAAGTAAAGCAATTCTACCAGCCCTGTTTGATTTCCTGATTACGCCGCAACAGCCGCCGCAACTGGAGCGCCAACCCTGGTGATCTGCTCGCCCACCTCAACGCCCTTGGACAGCTTTCCCAAATCACCCATGTTCCTCTTCCACACCTCGACCTCCTGTCCTCCCCTTAGAATACCAACCCGCATCGTCGACAACAGATTGTGTGCCGCATTGCTGTGCTCATACACACCACCGTTGAACAGTGCCGTAGCGTCCTTGCCCACGGCACTCGCGATGAGTGCCTTACCACCAGGATGATCGACAATAAAGTCCGCAACATCGTGAATCACACCCGCAACAGCAACCAGCTTCGCACCCTGCGCACACCGCTCCTTGAAATCATCCCAGTCCACAACCGGAAGCTGGGACAATGGAACCCCCCAGTCGAGCTTCGCTCGCTTCCGATCCAGCGCCTTCTGCTGCTGCTGCAACCTCCCCTTCTCAATCTCATTCTCACGGAAAGTCTTCAGATCATACGCCATCGCGCCCACCCCCGGAACCCAGAGCTTGCTAAACAGGAAGATAAGCCACTTTGTCGGATCGTACTGATACCAAACAATCGCATTGCGATAATCGCTCGGAAACTCATGGTGGAAATTATGATACCCCTCGCCCATCGTAACCAGCGCGGTGAGCACATGATCCCTCGGACTCCGCCGATCATCAAACGGCTGCTCGCCAATCCAATGCGCAAGACTGTTCACGCAGAACGTAGCTTGCTGGACGAAGCACGCGCGCAGAATCCCCGCGTACACCAGCCCGCCCCACCAGTCGCCCCAGCCTAACCCGGCGACGAGCATGGGGAACACCCATGCCGTGAAGAGCAGACACTTGCCGTAGTGCGCGTGCTGCCACCGCACGACCCAGTCGCTGTCGAGATCGGACACGTCCGTGCGCCCCTTGACTTTGGGGTCGTTGTTGAGCACCATCCACCCGATGTGGCTGAATATCAGGCCGCGCATGACTGAGTACGGGTCTTTCATGGTATCTGTCCATCGGTGGTGCGCGCGGTGGTTGGCGCTCCACCAGCGTATGCTGCCTTGGATTGCGCCCGCGCCCGTGAATGCGAGGAAGAGACGCAGCGGTAGGCGTGCCGAGTAGCATCTGTGTGACCAGAGGCGGTGGTAGCCGCCTGTGATGCCGAAGCCGGTGCAGACGTAGTAGAAGATGGACCAGAGGAGGGTTTTGCGGGTGAGGGGTGTGCAGGTGGCGAGGTAGAGACCGTAGGTTGGGATGAGGATGACGAGGGTGGTGTTGAGCCAATTGATCTTCTTGTACCAGTTGTGAATGGTTACATCTTGGTACTGGATGTGTGTGGCTTTTTGGGCTGGCGTGGCTGCTGGTGTGCTTGCTGGCTTGAACAAGCTTGGTCTGGGTGCGGGCTCAGCCATGGTGATCATCTGTCTGTGACGATAGTGGACGACAAGAGCATATCGAAGCGTTGTGTCAGGTCAGAGGAAGTCTTATATAGATATCTTCCGATACAGCAAGTCGAATCTTGTCGATATTGTCCGTAGGCGAAACATAGATTCTCTTCGCGTAATGCACGTCCACTATGCGGCTGTACCAATATCCTACCATATCCATTGGTTCAGTAATGATATCCGGCTTGTATTCGTTGATCGTGCAAAGGTGGAGTGAGAAGCGGTCCATGATCTGATACACTGGGATATGCTAGGGCTGAGCTAACGACATCGGGACAAAGTCGCGAGTGCGCTGGCCGGCCTTCAGGCCATCCTTCCGTTCGTTCTGCAATAAACCCAGGATTTCGCGACCACATCCTTCTTCGATGTTGCCTCGCGAGTTGCGAGTTGCGAACGCGGTAATGCGAGGTAGATACAATGGCGGGCTCGCTAGTGATTAGCGTGTTAAATTGACTATCATCCCCCTCGGACGGTGTTTGTTACCACAGAGGCTTTAAGTCTGAGAACCTAGCTCTATCTTCATGCCAAATGATGCAATAAGATAGCACTGATACGTGAGTATTCTCATTACTGATCAAGTTCTTTAGTCGGTACTGCTGTGATCTAACTCTTTTGCCTCAGAGCTTCTGTTCTGTGCGCACTGCTACTCTGTCAACGTGGCAGAGGGGGTATGTTTATCATAACGCGTATAATGAACCTAAACGCCCGAGATGCAACCTTGTGCGGCGTTACTGTCCAAAATCTTCCAACCATTTTTCGCATCTCCTGCCTACAGCCTTTCGTTTGTCTTTCCTTTCCTGTTTTGCTTGTTTGTGGTCTGTTTCTGCCTCTGCGTAACCCTATACGTCCAGCGAGCTGATCATGTAGGTAATAATGTATGCCTCAGCGTTCAGTACTTCGGCCTCGTTTGCAAGCACAACCTTGCTGTCGTCGAATGCAAACCAGTCGTTGCCCTCTCTAGAATAGCTGACGTAGTGGCCCGAATCGATCTTGCCCTTGTGCACGATGACTGACGAGAGCTCGTACGTGAGCGCATTGGCTGGGGAATTGACATTGTAATTGGTATTCGGCGAGCCTGAAGCCTTGGCTGCTTTGGCTTGCTCTTTTTGCAGCGTTGTGTAGGGGTAGAGATCCAGCTTCATGGGGAAGTTGACCTTCGTTTCGATCTTGGAAGCTTGCGCTTTCGAGTGCTCGAATCGCTGTGAACTGTTAGTAAACTGATCCAGTCATCAAACGTTGCTTGCTTACTTTGAGGTGTATTGACAAGACTGGCGGCAATCGCTTGATACTCAGCTGCTTGATAGCGTTCTGTGGGCTGTCGCAATTTCTGCATGTGTACTGAGCGGACTCGAGCTTCTCTTTAGCGGTAAACCTGTCGAGACAATCTCGAAGATCCAACGCAGCTTCATCACCGTCCTTAGCGTTAAATTTGCGCTTTTTCTGATTCCGTATGTCTAGACTGAGGTCCATATAAGGATCCAGGGCAGTCGTTGTGTTGTGGCATTTATCGCATGTGACGGTGCTTTGGAGCTTGCCGTAGAAGGTCTTGTGCACCACACAGTCGCAGTCTTCGGAGTCTGCTGAGCCGCCGTTCGTGAGGTGTAGGGTGTTGAGGAAGAATTGCATGTACTCGTGAGCGTCTTGTTGTTGGTATCCGGCAAGAGCCTGAAAACATAAGTCAGTGCTGTACTAAGCAATGCTCAACGTTTCGACTTACCTCTCCTGCCAGCCAACTCCCCATGAGCATGCTGACTGCGCCGTACCCTTCGGTCTTCTCTGCTGAATGGAACTCGACAATCATCTCGTCCAGTGCACAGCTGACACATGACTCCTTCTCACAGTCGGCCGTCTTGTGGCCTTCCGAAAGGAAGAAGTTTCGTATGAAGGGGTTGTGCACGATAGTTTGTAATATAACACTCATGAAACATGTCTGCCCCATATTGTAGAGCCCTCGCAGGCCCGTCGCTCGGCAGGGTAGGAACGTGGAATTGGTGACGATAAGCTTATCATCCTCGGCGGTCAGGGTGTCTTCGTACTTTCGCTTCTTGCCTACAGAGTATCAGCGCACGAGTCGGGTAAGCTATCACGCTACTCCATAGATAGTGCATTACCTTTTAGCAGCTTCCTGGTCTCAAGCTCAGGGTCGTATATGAAGTCCTGACAGTTTCCACAGTATACATTGCCTTCTCGCGACTCCACCGCTATGCATCATTAGCCAAAAGCCCTCTGGTTATGTATTACGAGGAACCCACAGAAACAGTGGCTCTTCGTGTCGAAGTGCTGGTCTCTTTGCTCGGGCGTCATGATGTTGGGGCATTGTATGCAAAGGTAGAGCGGACGAAGGGATACGACGGGCTGGCCGTTGTCGTCGACGTATGTCTGCGCTATTACACTCGGCTTATCGTGTATGAGCTGGAGAATCGATCGGTAGGCGTTGATGGTCTGCTTGCGCGCGTTCTCGAACATCTCTCCCATGTGCTCTATACTCAGGTTAGTAGCGCCTCCCTGGAGCCCAGAACTTACGTACCACACCCGTATACAATATGCGCCATCTGGCTACTGGGCACTATGTTGCCTTTCGCATTCTTGATGACCTTGGCCGAGGCCAACGAGGCCGCCTTGGAGTCGGCTGCCATCTTGTTGACTTGAGTTATGGATGTTGAGTCTATGGTCTTCACATGGCGGAGCTCATGTGCGCGACAGCAGAAGGTGACCTCAGAGCTCTACCACGGTTCGAAGCAGTCGCGCTCCGCGGTTGAGCTCACGCGGCGATAACTCTGGGGAGAGCGGACCTGCATGAAGCGCATTGGCTAGCGGATCGGCGCCCCACAATTCTCAATCGCGGCCAGTTCGTGCAGGGTTCACGGTCGCTTACACATGATCTTGACACACATTTGGTAAGTGTCTGCAGGCTCAGAGAACCAACAGCTGTCGTGAGCTAGCTGGTGGATGCTGCAAGCTTGCGCGATTTACCGTCGCTGCTGTCGGAGCTGTGCATTGTTACGTTATATATTTTATATCTTCACGAACTCCTATCAAATCATCAAGACAGCGTGCCAGAGTGGTTAATGGGTATGACTCGAACGAGTCCAATCTACTAGATATCATATGGCTTCGGCCGCGCAGGTTCGAATCCTGCCGGTAAGTGATAATTATGTCCTCCTCTACAAATCGGTAACTAACATCTTCTCAGCTGTCGATGAATATAAACATTCTTTTTGTCTCCTTGGTGGCATATCAAGAGGTTAATCAATACCATTTTGCTTCGAATATGTGAAAGCCGTTTCCAGTAATGTCTAAGTCGTTCACTCCTGATCTCATAGGCCCCTGTGGCCTTCCAGGTAGACAATCTAGTGTTTTGGTGTTTTTGCTTTTGCTCTTACTATCGTTGGTTACACGGGGATTTTCCTTTACCTTCGTCGGGAAACGGCGTTGTGAAAAGAGCAACAAGACTGACGAGATACTGAGATGACAGGCACAATCTCCCAATTTCCACGTAAGCTCACCCTCACTTCACTCCATGGCACGCGCCCTAATAATCATTTCTTCTTTGATTGAATCTACTAACACAGTGTTGAATGCTTCAAGGCGTGCATCATATCCAACATGCTTTGCGTCGCTCTTGTATGTACATGCTGCTCATGCCTACATCCTACTGAGGGCTACCCGTCACCAACCATGCCTTCCCTCTCCCTGCACACAACGCAGCCACGCCCAATGGCGCTCTTGATAACGTGTGCGTGCGCAACCTTCGCGCCTACGCTTCTGCTCCATCTGCCTCCGCTCTCGAGTGCATCACTGGCAAGCTGCTGTTGTAAAGTTGCTGCGACACTAGCGCTGGCACTCGTCTTTGGCAGCAAACAGCTCAAATGGAAGACGTGACCGCACGCAAAACCGACCAGGGTATCGCGAGACTTGGGCAGTGGTGCATCCATGATCTCTTCTTCCTCTGCGGTCGGTAGAGTGAAGGTCTCACGACAGCCTGTGCAATGGCCTGGCGGTGCCTCGACACTAGGGTCCTCCGCCGGTGCGGGGTCAGCAACAGGAGCTGGATTGGTGGATGTAGCTGCGGTGGTGTTGCCGCTGCTGAGGACCTGTGCCGCTTTCTTTGGGTCAACACCCTTGGGTCGTAGGTCGATTTCTTTGCCCTTGGGTATTCCATTCTGTGCACCAGGGAGCTTCTCTTGCAAAGCATCTGACTCATCGTCACAGGGTAGAACTTCGAATTTGACACCCCGCTTCTGGCCTGCGCGCAATGTGTCCATACCCGCCGCGACTTCGCCGCGCAGGACCTTTGCTACGCCTTCGGAGATGGAATGCTGAATCTCGTACTCGCGGACCATCCGGCCAATGCCGTCCCGTAGTCCTTCGATTTCGAGACCTTCAGGAATGCGGCGGACGAGCCGGATGGGGTCAATAGCTGTGCCGACCTCTGCGAGCAAGCCTCTGATAAACTGCGGCTTGTCCATAGAATAGTCGAGCAGGTCATTCCACAGGTCTGGATCGTCTTGCTCTTTCGCAAACGATATAGCAAAGCTGACGTCGGAAAGCTTTTCGATAATCAGGTACAAAGCACGCTTGGTCTGACCTGTCTTTGAGAGTATGTGTCTATGAAGTGTCAGTTTGTGGTACCCTGTAAATCCACACGTGAGACCTTACACAAGTTCTGGGATGTACTCTCTGCTCTCGCAGATAGCAGTAGCCTTGCTCAAATCGAAGCTTTGCGACTTGCGAAGAAACTCCATCAGTAATGGGCGGTCGTACTCAGCGAAGAGCTCTACCATCAGATCAGAGAAGCTTTCGGCAACGATCTTGCCATCTGCAGCCAGACGATCTTCGGCAACACGCTCCTTTGCTGTTTGTGCCTTGCGCTCATGTAGTTCTGGCTTCCATAGGCGCCGCAAGTAGAAGAATAAGAACGGCTGGAACGAGTCCCTCTTCTTCTTCTCTTGCAGCTGTGTGATGACATCGTCAGCGGGAATGGTCCCACGGCAGCCTTCTTCCACGAGCACATTGATGGTCTCTGATGATGCCTCTTCCAGCTCTTGTAAGGGTGCGGACGCCATCTGCTCTCTTGACACACGCAGCAAGATGAATCCAGGAATATCATCCCGCACCGCTTCCACGAGATGGAAGTCACGAATGATGCTCATAGCAGCATCAGCGTTTTGCAGGCGGATGTAACAGCGCAACGCTTCTCTCTGCCGGCCACTTGCAAGATACAGCTTCGCCAGACCATCTTGCAGTATTCTCCAGTCTCGTCCTTGTTCGTTGCCCTCGATCGAGTCTTCGGTGACATCGCCGGCATTCAGCTTCGCTTTGATAGCTTCAATCACGCTGTTGATGTCGAACAGATCCGGATCCCACGCTTCGAGCAGATGCTTGAATCGTATCCGGTCGTTGATGATGTAATGTCCAAGAATCACCTCATATACCATCGATGGTAGTGGTGGCTGCATCTGCTTTGTGGGTATGTAGGGGGAGATTTCGTTGAAGTGATTGGTTTGCGCAAACTTCCAAACCCAGTGCTCCCATCTGGTGGAGGTGCCTAACACTCGACCAGCAACCTTCCCAGCCTCTTTCCAGTTGCCTGCGTTCACAAGTTGCTGTACCCACAGATCACCAACGCGTCGCTTCTCTTTCTCGACAGCCGTGTTCTGATTTGCTCTCGCAGCAGAGACTGTATCTTGAGACTCATTTTCATCGGCGAAGAAGTCTTGCAAGCTGCCCTGCCGCTGGACTGGTGTGCCAGCTGGTGACGTTTCCGCAACTGACTGGCTGGCAGAGCTGATAACCTCAGGGTGATCCTCGAGAACTTCCCAGGCATCTTTGTAATTTTCGTGATCCAATTCCCAGGTAAAGTGATCAGCGAGATCACGCTTTATGGCCAGCACACAGTCATACGGACTGTGAATGTAGACTTTGAGACCAGCTGTCGCAGCATTGGGATGTACTGGCGTCTGACGTCCACGAGCAGCCGCAGACGGCACAGTGCCACTGGCAGAAGATAAAGACGCCGGTCTTGACTCTGAGCCTATCGGTAGATTTAGGACACTAGCGCCAGAGCTGAAGATCCTCGTCGCGCTGACACCGGCATCCCAGATACCGCCTCCAATGGCCTCGAGTGCGCTCTTTTGCGCAGGGGTCATAGCTTTTGGATGCGGCACGTATAGCGTCCCTAGGTGGTAATCGGCAGCTGAAAGAGTCTCGTATCTGCTGACCGTCAATGAGTCAACCTCAACCTCCTCTTGAGTTACGGCGTCGATGAGCTTGAGCTCAGGAGACAGGCCGTTCGCGCGTCGGTGCATGCCTCGGCGGGGAGTAGTCTCGACAGGATTATCGTCATCGTCGTGGGTACGATATGCAAGAACTAGAAGTAGGGAAGGGGTATAAAGCGAGATGCCAGAAACAATACAATCGTCAAACTTGAGACTGATGCAATGTTAGCACAAACTGTATCCTCACCTTTGGAGATAACGTACTGATGAGGAACTTCAATGCTGCCAGGAGATCTCTCGCCAGTCCTGCCATTGCCGAACACCTCCCCAGGAATGACATTGATGATCCAGGCGGCATCTCCCCATCCAACAACCAACTTCTCAACCTTCTCTTTCTTGGGGTCCTTTCCTGACTTTTGTCTCCGGTGGTGAGGTAGTGTAGCTTCGGTCTTGCTGTGGTCTCGATGATCGTTCATGCTCATGATCGCATCGTCGTCAGATTCCAGCGACTCGTCGTCGATCCATTCGACTCTTGCTTTCCACAATGCAGCCATATCCTGCCAAACGCGGCGATTGGGCTTTCCAACGAAGCCTATCCTTTTCCAGGCAAGTTCAGAGTCCGCGCTGTCCAGAAACAAGTTCGTCCGCATAAATCTGATACCCTCTTCGTTGACCCATACGACATATTTCCCGGACAATGACCACTTGATGGTACTGATGGAGCCTTCACCAGAATGCAATATGGTATCTCGACCACTGGATCCACCAAGGCCTATTGCACCAAGCCACCCATGAGCCGCCTGAGACGCTGAACTCGTGTTCGCAGTTGCGCGAGTGCCTATAGGGCCTCCGCTTGTCAAAATCAGCTCGCCAGCCAACCCTCCTGACAGGTAGGAACGATCGTTCTTGTAATCCGGCGAGAGCGCTACGGCTTGCACAGGACGAGCAAAGTTGCGCAGTGTGACATCTTTGGGGTCGACCAGCGAAGAAACGCAGACATGGCCGTCTATGGATGTAGATGCAATATATATCTGGTTTGATGGAGTGTTTGGCACTGGGTTCTGCTGTGGTCTGCGAGGATCACGACCAGTGTGTGGCGTTGGCTTTCGTGCGGGGGCTTCAACCTCTGGTGCTCTGGTGGGCGAGCCAACCTGGTTGACGAAGGACTGCGTGCGTGGGAGTGGTGAGATAGAGAGAGCGGTGACCGAGGCAGACGGGTGGGCGTTATATGTGCGCAGTATCTGGAAGGACGGGATGGCAAGGGTGTGCTGGCGATGTTAGATTTAGTCTACTATGCGATAGAATATGGAGACTCACGATATTGCCGTTGTGTGTACCAACGATCTGTGTAGAGCTCAGTATATAGAATGCGACGTGCAGCAACTCTCGTAGAGCTTGAATCATAACCATACCATCTTGTCTCCTGCGACCAGGAAGGAGCTTGTCGCGTCACCATTGCGATACACAGGCCCAAGGCTGCTCGTCAAACGGCTGTATTTGAGCTTCGGTTCCTCGTCTGCATCGTCGTCGTCCTCTTCTTCTTCGTCATCGTCTTCGACAGTAAGGTCGTCGACTTGCTGGGCGGCATCTGCGCCGTTGCCAGCTGCTCCCGTTGTCACCGCCTGCTGGTCATCGTCGGTCGGATCCGCAGCCATGCTGGCGACATGGGCATGAGCTGCGGTTGGGCGTGTGTGAGTGCTGCGGAGCTTAGGTCGTGATGTGTAGCTTGACGTGACGTGCGCACACCAATGACAGAAGAGCTTCTGGACCCTCGCAGGGATCTCCACATGCTCCACCAACTTTCTTGACGCCTCATGCACTGACCTTCACCCACTCATCATGCACATTGAGCGCTGCATATACAGATTGCGTCGCCGGCGATGCCTTCCCTTGCGTCGAATGCGCCTTCCACCTTGTTAAGATGCGCTGCACGATGCACGCGTCGAACACCTCGAATATTACATCACCAACAGTTACAACAACCCTCAGCACGGGCGTTTTCTGCAAACGTGACACTTAGGAAAAAGCAAGAGGAGGCAGCTGGCAAGGCTGAACAGCTGAAACAAGGGTCACGAAAGACTGCGGGAAAGACATCCTCACTGCGCAGCGTAGCCGTCGAAGCGCAACGATCACGCACATTCGTCAAGTCGCGTGGCCGAACGCGCTTCATCGATCCAGATGCCGAGACAAAGACCGTAACCGCATACTGTGCCGCCGAGACCTACGACATCGCAGTAGCTGCACGACTCGTCAAAGCACAGGGCTACGAACTTGACCCGTTCCAGACAGGCTTGTACCCACAGGTCATCCACATACAGACCAGCGACCGGCCGTCTGAAGTCAAAGATTTCCAGCAGGGTGATATCTTCATCTTCCCTTCTGGAACGGTTGTGACATGGAATGTCCGCGAGCGTGAAGCTCTCAAGCTTGTTCAGCAAATTCTACCGGCCGCAGCAGAAGGCTCACACCTTGAGCTTCTCGAAACAGAGGATCTGGAATACCTTGAAGATGGCTCTCGTGAGAGTAGCGAGGTCGTTGGTGACACCATCGTTCTAGGTACCAAGCCTGAACAAGCTTCAGACTCTTCAGCTTCTACGACCACGGAAAGTGGCCCTACATCTCCAGAAGTGGACACCATCCTCGCCAAGATCGCCTTCTCGTCTGGTTTGGCGCGCTCCACAAAACTCGCCGTCCTCGAGACCTTGCTATCGAACTATCAACACTCGACCCACGAAATCCCCAACATGCTCGCTGCAAAGCACACCCGTTCACCTTTCACACGCTCATTCATTCTGCGCAAGACCGGCGAATTGCTTTCTATCCGCGCACAGTTGAACCTCTACTCAGAGCTCACAGACAGCATGCCAGATCTGTTCTGGGACTCGAGGCACGAGCTAGGTCTAGGTGGATACTATGATGATGTTGGCCGTGCGCTGGACGTTGGTGTTAGGATCAAAGTGCTGAACGAGAAGATTGGATTTGCGCAAGAAATCGCGAGTGTGCTGCGCGAGCAGCTGAGCGAAAAGCATGGATTGCGACTCGAATGGGCGATCATTGCGCTTATTGCCGTGGAAGTAGTGTTGGAGTTCTGGAGGCACTATGAGGAGAGGAGCGAAAGAGATGATCCGGAGAGCACACAGGCCCTGCTAAGAGCTTATCTGGAGCGGTTGGCGAAGGAAGAGAACAGGCCGGAGGAGGTGCAAAGGAGAAGATAATAGCATTCGCAGGTTAAGATACCCCACTCAATATTGGAATTTGATTATGACGCCCCCGAAAACGACACCAATTCTGGACATACCCGGACAGCAAGGCATGCTGCACATGACTTCGTGTTGACGCCCCAACTACTACTTCTCTCCATCCATCCTTCAATCTCCAACATCATAACGACGCGTCACTACATTGACAGGTAGCTCGTAGACCTTCCATTAGAGCTCTTCCAGCGCATCATCGATTATGTAATACTTTCCCAATGGCATAAATAAGCTAAAGCTGGCTTTGGGCAGCTGAACTATCGGAATTTGGCCTTGGTCTTTGATTCTTAGTAACATCAGCTCGTGTTCAGCAACAATGTTGTGCGTGGATATCTGAGGTACCTTGTGCAGGCTTTGAAATGCCCCCTAGCTGGTTAGCCACACCGTAAGACAAACGTCAGAATGGACTAGATTCCCGAATCCATCGATCCAGGTCTTCTGTGATACAAAAGAAACGGTATTGATTCTACAGATCCGTGTAGTCCGGTAAAGGAAAAGCCAAGGTATTTACACATGTCGCAAGATTTTCATTTCCTCCCTCTAGCCCTCTACTGGTCATCAATGACGTGTAGGTACTTCTTCTCTTCGCGCTTCTCACGCTCCGACATGGGTGGCAGATCGTAGTACGACGAACTCCTGTAGCCCTTGAGGTATTCGTATGTCAGACTGCTCAGCTCCACGGGCTCGATGTCAAGGTCCTTGAATGTCTTGGCCGAGGGGTCGATGTACTGATCGATGAACTCGCGCTCGACCTCATCACCGGAATGAATGGGCCACCAAAGCAACTTGTTGGCGTAGGTTGCAACGGGCTTGATGATGGCCTTGGGAACGTTGATGTGGCGGCGCTTCTTCATGGCTTCCCGCTCAACGAGGTCGTTCAGCTCGGCCATGGTGTATTCTGTAGGGCCGTAAAGCTCAAAGGTCTCTGCGGCGGTTGTGTCGTCGTGGAGCATGGCCTCAAGCGCCATACCAACATCGATGACATGAACAGGGTTGAAGCGCTCCTGCATCCAGTTGGAGGTGATGACGTTGGAAGGCGAAGCAAGACGGTGGAGGAGACGGTCTTCAAAACCGAACATGGGCGCCGGGCGGACAATGGTGGTCTCCGGGTAGATGGAACGGGCTACTTGCTCACCCTGGGCTTTGGTGCGGTAGAACTCCGAGGGAGAGTCGAGGAGCGCGCTGTGCGAGGAGACGTGAACATAGCGATCAATGTCGTACTTTGCGACGGCCTCCGCGATGCGCTCAGTTCCTCCAACATGGACGTCCGACAAATCGAAGTTCTTGGTGGGGTAGTCGCGACCAATGAGGTTGTAGACAATGTCAGAGTGTCGCACGCTCTCCTCAATCGACGCGGTGTTGCGGAGATCCATTTCCATGAAGACAACGCGGCCAAGGTCACCAGCGACCTTGAGGTGGCGCTTCGCCATCTCCTCGCGGAAGGGCACAATAACCGTGCATCCTGAACGAGCTGTTCCCTCAGTTAGCACCATGTCCTGCTGCTTATGTCGAAACCTGACGCACCGAGCCTGTTGACAATGTATCGTCCCAAGAAACCCGTCGCACCGAACACGGTTGCTGTGTAGCCTGTGTATGTTTGTGAGCGTACGCCTCTGTGATCTCTTGCGGGTTATCGCGCACCTCCGAGCGAGGATCGACCAGCAGATACGGTCAAAATGGGCTTGCCGGTCCTGCGCAAGCGTCAGAATTCTGCCTCTCGTACGTAGAACAGCCGCCGTACCTGGTGATCCTGACATCGTGGTTGATTCGGCCGGCAGGGCGGCTTGTGGAAGTCGAGAACGGCGAAACGCGGATGGAGCGCAGCTGGGCCGGCATCGCTGCGCGAGAGCGAGCACAGCGAAGGGGCAAGGCCATGGTTGCGGCGTTCAATGGCTGGCGGGAGGGTGGTTTGCAAGCTTCTGGAGTGCAGCTTGAACGATGAAGTCGGGGCTTGGCGCTGGACTTCCCCGGTCGTAGCTTCCGCCGCGACGCCATAGGAAGCACATCCCACATCAACGCGCCGCCTGCAGTTCATACAACACCACCACCCCGCTTTCTACCTCAACCTTACCACTACCTTTCGTCGATACACACTCTCAATATGGCGATGGACACAGACACAATACCAAACCTGCTCGGTGATGCGCGGGACCAGGCGCCGGAGGAGCTGCAGGAGTACTTCATTGCCTTCGAAGACTACTGGGAGAGGAAGTTGTGGCACGAGCTGACGGACAAGCTCGTCGAATTCTTCGAGCACCCAGAGAGCGCCAAGCAACGTATACCGTTCTTCGAGACTTTCATCAAGAGCTTTGCAAACAAAATCAACCAGCTCAAGCTGGTCACACTGGGCCTGAGTGCTGCAACACAGTTCAAGGGTGGGTACTGTCGAGGGAGTATGAGAACGCATGACTGATGATGTGCAGATGATAAGCAGCGCCTCAAGTTCGTCAACGACCTCGCTGCAAGTGTCAACAAGCCCGCCTCACAGGACGCCTACGTCTACGCCACAGTCGCCGCCGCTAGCATTCAGCTGAGGTTACGAGACGAGGAGGGAGCAAAGAAGAAGCTGGACGAGTGCGAGCAGATCTTGGACAACTTCGATTCAGTAGAGACAGTGGTACATGCCAACTTCTACAAGGCGAGCGCAGAGTACTACAAGGTGCGTCATTCACATGAGCTTGCCGGCGTCTGCCACTAACACTTCGCAGCAAAAGCACGAGTTTGCCGCATACTACAAGAACGCCCTGTTGTTCCTCGCCTGCGTCGACATTGCCGACCTCGAGCTCCGCGAGCGCCAGTCACGCGCCTACGACCTCAGCATTGCCGCTCTCGTTTCAGATTCCATCTACAACTTCGGCGAGCTGCTCCTCCACCCCATCCTCGATTCGCTCGTCAACACACCACACGCATGGCTGCGCGATCTCCTCTTCGCTTTCAACCGCGGTGACCTCAGCGCATACGATGTTCTCTCCGGCAACATTTCCAAGGTGCCCCTGCTGAAGGAACACCAAACCTTCCTCTACCAGAAGATCTCCCTTGCCGCTCTCACCGAGACCATCTTCCGCCGACCACCGCACGACCGCGCCATGACCTTCTCGGAGATCTCACAGGAGACAAAGGTGCAGCCGAAGGAGATTGAGCACCTGATCATGAAGGCGTTGAGCTTGGGCTTAGTGAAGGGGCAAATTGATCAGGTGGCTGAGATCGCAAGGATCAACTGGGTCCAGCCCAAGGTCTTGGACATGAAGCAGATCGAGAGCATGAGGGCGCGGTTGAAGGAGTGGGATGCCAGCGTCAACCAGTTGGGCAACTGGATTGAGGGTGTGGGCAAGGACGTTTGGGCTGCTTGAGCTGGTCGGTCAATGACACTGACCCTGCCCCTAGACAGTGACCACGAGAGGCGTCTCCGCCATGCAAAAGGGCGGCGTGCAAGAGCTGTAAGACAAGACAACCCACGTGCCACGATAGTAGATAATGCCCACGCGGCCATAGACATGGTCGACGAGTGAAAGAACCACAACATGACTAAGACAGACTCTTGTAACTTGTTCATCGGTTTTGCATATACGCTCGCTCTTCTGACTCGCTATGCTGACTTCAAGCCTCAAACATCCCACCCGCAACAACAACACTCCCTAGCACCCATGCCGGAAACCAAACCAACCAAACCGTGACCTGCGTCCACAGTCCCCAAACATGCCATCCTTGCGCCGCAAGCACAAGTACATCCCCCAGATCTGCACCAAGAAGCTTCGCGCTCCACTGCGCGACCATGACCGGGTTCAGCACCGCGAGCACCACGAACTGCAGCGCCGTGAGCCACGTCTTGTTGCTCTTCCGGACAAACGACAAGGGGGTGGCGAGTACGCCAATGAGGAAGGATTGACTAAAGTTCAAGGTTGCAAGGGCTGCTAGTATCATGCCAAGAATCAATAGAGAGAAGCACTGAAGTAGTGTCGTTTCTTGTGCGGTGAGAGGGCGCAGTTCGGAGAGTGCCCATGCAATGAAGAGAGGCAGGAGAGTCGTGCCGTTGGCGAAGGTGAGGTGGAGGCGGTGCAGGTTCGAGGCGTCCCAGGTATTGAACATGTAGAGCGGGATCAGGCCGAGGAGGTGGATGGTCAGGACGGATAGGAGGGGGAACAGGAGGTGACGCTCCGTTATGGCTGTCGCTGCTTTGGGGACTAGGGCTTTGTGGCCATCCTGTTCTATGAGCTCCATCTCTGGTTGCTTGTGCTCGGCAGATGGTGCAGTGGTTTCGTTCTTTTCCGCAGTTGCAGCCTTCTCATTTGAAGTTGCGTCCTTGGGAGGTGCGGTGGCTGCTGGGTTGGGAATGGGTTCTGTTGAGCGTCCGCTGGCTACCCAGAGCGCGATAGAGGTGATGCTGAAGTTGACCGCGATCAGCATAGCCGAAGGGAGATATGTGCCGATGCTGATGAAGCGGTTCGCTTGGATGAGCAGGTAGAAGAAGAAGCTCTGGTGCAGGTGCTCTAGCAGGTTGTTCAGACTGCGGAAGAGCGATTCAATCGTCTTGCCTAGCGACATCTCATCATGCCAGCCGTCGCCGACAGTGCTTAGGGTGATTGCGTCGACGTGATATGGGATGAAGGACGAGTGAGGTCCAGTCGCATGACCCAAGCCTTGGGAGACCATACCGCGGAGCATAGTCTGTAGTCGCTCCTTGTATGAGTCTTTATGGTCGAACATGCGCTGGATAGCACAGCCAATGCCCATCTGGCTTGATGCAATCTGTACAGCGGTGTTGAAAAGATCAAGATTGGGCAGCTGGCCATTCACACCATCGTATAGAACGTGCAGCTTGTCGTAACGATGGCCCCAAGGACCCGCAGGGTAGTCGACAGCTACTGCACCCTGCAATGCACCACTCTTGATCTTCAAGCCCTCGACATGGCGCTCGTCGTGTCCATCGTGGTATGCATCGACCCAAGCTTGAGGACCAGTGGTGCTGTCGCCTGATACCAGAAAGATGATATCTTTACTCCACAAACTCCAACGTTTGAAGTAGCGAGCCAGAGTCAAGACCAGAGCTACGCCTGAAGTATTGACCTCCTCATTCATGTTCTTCCAAGCTCCAATCAATACCATGGCTTCCGTAGCATCAGCGCGTGGGCCTTGGAGTACGGCATAGACGTTCTCGTTTGCGATGGTGCGATTCGAGACGTGGTAAGAGTACTTTTGGGTTGCAACTTTGAGGTTGTTCAAGCGGAAGATGTCTCCTAATCGCTGCGAGCGCCTGACATAGTATCAGTAACAGGTTGGGTCGGAAATTCAGCTGCCTGACGTACTCCTCCACCGGCCTGTCAATCATGCTGTGCACCTCTTGACGGTATGCACGAAACACATTGTGCTCACTACCGGCAAAGTAGGTATGCACCTGTGCTGGCAGCAGCGCGTTCTCGGAGACATATGTGTTGCGCGAGTACTCGTTCAGTGGCAGGACTAGCAGCCATGCTATGCCAATGACGATGCACAGCGCGGAGAGGTAGGGTGGGATCTTGAGGATGCGGGCATCCCGCCGGAGCGCCAATATTGAGGCTGCATAATTTAGTGACGCGGTCAGATATTGTGCATTGTGGACTCACATATCAGTGCCATGTTGCCCGCCGCTCGATTGCCCCGCGAAACACAGGTGAGTGACGTTGTTGTGTCCTCTGCATCCGGAGCTCCTGGTCGCAGGCGAAGGGATTGGCGCTAAAACGCGACCCTTGACGATCGCTCATCTTTCTCAACGCGCCTGCAGACAAGCTAACACCTGTCTCACACTTCACAGTCGCGCGCCGCCATGGCCTCGTATACGCAGTTCAATCCGACCCGCTTACGTTCCTACATTCTGCGCCTGCCTCTGGCCACCCGGTTGCTGCTGCTGGCCATCATCGGTCTCTGGATTGCGACGATCCCGCTGCCATGGCTCAGGGAGTTCGCGCGGCTCGAGCCGGCTAAGATGGATTTAACCCAGAGTATGTGGACTCTCTTGCTCCCCGATTGCAGTGTGACAATCGAACATTTGCATCTGGAGAACTGAAGATTTGCACCTCCTCGACGTGGGCTTCCATGCTCTAGGGCCAGTCCACAAGACGTAGGACTGTGACGGCATGAGCATGTGTGATATGAGGTTCAAAACTGACAATGTTTGCGTAGTGCACCGTCTCAACCTGTTCCCGTTGATGCATCTCAACTTCTTCCACATGATTTTCAACTTGGTTGCAATTGCACCTCTTCTCGAACGCTTCGAATCCGAGTTTGGAACCCTGGTAACACTCGTATTGTTTACCGGACCCTTTGGCACCCTGCCAGGAGGCATCTACACATTGTTAGAGAAGTTCGTGTTCAGAGCGAACACAATCGTGATGGGCGCGAGGTATGCTTGGACTATCTGAACGAAGGTACCATTCCGGGGGCTAACGAATGACAGCGTATGGGTGTTTCTGCTCCTTTCTGCTGAAGTCATGAAGCAGCATAAGACGAACCCCAGCTTCAGGTACGCACGGCCAAATCTCTCCCAGGTCCTCTACTCACAACTCATAGCGTCGGACCCTACAAGATCCCCACCTGGACCACACCATTGATTCTCGTCCTCGTCACTAGCATCCTCGTACCGAATGTCAGTTTCATCGGACATCTCTGCGGCGCCGGGATAGGCTACCTCTGGGCCTCCGGTTATATCAAGTTCCTCGTTCCCCACGAGAAGATCCTCCGCTGGGTCGAGACAAAAGCGAACTTGCTCGGCAGACTACCTCACTACGTGAGTGTCGACCAAAAGACGTACGGTCGCTATGGCGTTTTGCCGACTACAAGCGTGCCAATGGGTGGGATACCAAGGAGTCCAGAGTCTGGCGCGAGACTGGGACCGTGAAACATGACGTACGAAGTATGGGCAAGATATCACGAAGTGTAATGTATGGGAGGCTTTTTGCATGATGTACGGCGTTATGGGAATCGTTGTATAGATATTGTAGACGGTAATCACGCAAATAATTGAGAAGAGGGGGTCAATACTAATGCCCGGCCCTGCCTGCGAACCAGACTCGCCGAACCAAAGTTGCGAACTTCCCCGAGGGCCGAAGCTTCACACAGCGAGTCTCGACTCGAGAGGTACCTAAAAGTTAGTGGTTAACTTTATGAGATATACCAAGCCTCACTCTCCCATCAAAGTAACCAACAGCTTCCTTGGTGTAGTCGGTTATCACGTCGGTCTCATATCTCGTCGAGTATGACTGTTCCAAGAACAGAAATCCGAAGGCCGCCAGTTCGAATCTGGCAGGGAGCATGACTTTTTGCATCTTCGATGCATGTAGGTCTCTATCGCCTAGAAGCATCGAATTTCTTTTTTATGTTGCACTGGATTGTTGCGTTGCGCATGCGTTACGTCGAGGATGGTTTTTGGCAACATTGCAGTGCAAAACACAGGGTGCATCACGAAAACCGATCATACGACAAGTTCAAACAATCTATGGCGTACATATTCACTGCTTCTTCATGCAGCATGTACAAGGTTGTTTGAATTCTCATTGTTCCCAATTATTTTTGTTTGTCTGCACAGAAAAACGAGCAGGTTTCGATTTTCACCAGTTCAATTTCATGACTTCATCACCCTTCAACGTCGAAACATAAAATCTGCACGCGAGCTGCGCGCGACACCACAGCCCCGCCATTAACCTTCTTGTTTGGGTAAGTAATTAGAGTTCTGTAGAAAACGGGACTACGGGAGGGGCAAAGGGCAATCGGGAGGGGCGTTGCATGGAGGGGTATCGGTTTTGATGGAGGGGGAGGGGCAGCTTGCTCGTACACTTCGACGACAGCGCACCAACTTCACGCCTGAAGCGTCAAAAGGACGACCGAGAGACTTCGCTCATCCTTTCTAGTCGGGTCAAAAGGAGACAGGAAAACATCGCACACTCTGCTTGAGCAATTCGTCTATTACTAACGTCATGATATTACCACAAATTGCCAGTGAGCGTCTCCTCCCCAACACGATTCAGTGTTTTGTTCAGTATACCGTTGAGGATAACTTGTTCTCAGTCTCGACTAAGTTCACGAGATACGCCTCGTAATACAGATGTGAATGCTGATCGCTTGCTATTGTCAACGTTGTGATCGGGGTCACTTGACATTTGCATCGTCTAAACTCGTGAGGGCTCGACTTGTTGTTGATTACGGTTCGCCAGTCAAAACTGCGAGCAAGCAAACCTCAAACAGTATTGGACTAGTATTCCAGCCAAGACACCACGAGCTATAGCGATGAAGCTCTTCGATTCTACGTTGGTTGGGAGATGGACTGTGGCATAGCTACTGTCAGTCTAATGTTAGTCGAAATGCCTGCTGACGTTGCATCCGATACCAGGGGATCTTGTCTGAGCATTGCAAGGTATGGATCTCAGAAAATGAGATTCCACTCAGATCATCCGTTGCAGGCGCTTGCAATGAGTATTTCTCCAAAAACCTTCTTTCGTTCTGTGGGAACGGCAAATCTGAGAGGACCATGCGCACCGTGACCGACAAGCTTTGTGCATCCATCGATATGGCGGGATGTTTGCCTTGCATATCGACATACTCCGTCATTTCTTTGCCTGCTAGCAGTTTGCGAACCACCCAATCTGCCGCCCGGCATCGAGTCTTTATTCTTGATATTGTTTCGGTACCATCATATCGGATTTCAAGGTACGGTCCGGTAGGCGCCTCGGTCAGAGTTTCATCTTGTCGATGCAGGATTTCTAAGACATTCAAAACCGTGCACATACAGAACAGCCGCCGCCTAGCCTCGATAACTTGAAAAGCTAGCTCGTATACTGGCATGTCGTAGCTTGGACAGATGTTGTGGCCACCGATTGTCAAAGCGCGAAGAGAGAAGATGCGATCACGTGGAATGCTACACTCTGCAAGGCGTATATCGTTGTAATTGCCTTCAAACAGGTATGTCCACTTTTGGAACGAATATTTCTTTCTCTTGCTGTGCCACCTCTTTCTCAGATTACAAATGTAACTCATGAAATTGTTCTGCAGAGGCGAAACCCGCACCATATCTTGACATGCGACAAGCGAGTCGCCCATCAAGGGAAAGATATGTTTCGGTAGTACGAACTCTTGTCTTATCCAGGCACGGTTCCAGTACTGATTGTTGGCTATCCTTTGTATCAAGTGAAGTCTCTCCTCCTCGGTGGCACATTGTTTGAGTGTCTTCGAGAATGCACCCATCCAGATCACAACCCTTGTTGCTTCGGCGTAGACGAGGTCCATCCTTTCCACTTGTGCGCCCCGCTCGCGGATGTCATTTTGATTAATGCACAGAGCGTCTATCCACAAAGACTCTCTGAGATCGACGACTCCACGTGCGGCAGTCAGGAAATCATGGAGATTCTGACCAACGTGCACAGCAGTTTCTTTGGTGTCTGGGTATGTTGCGTCCCGCATGAGTATAGTCTTCCGTTCCGATTGCGACCCCCACATATAAGACAGACATTAATGTGACTCTCCAAAGAGCGCATTCTTGATCTCCAACCTGATGTGACCTTCGGGAGAGAGCTCAGGCAGGATGCGAACGAGTCGAATCGAGAATTTCTCAGAATCTAGCGGTCGATATTGAAAAGCCTCATGATCTGTACAGCGTTCTGCATTGGAGTCCGCAAGACAAGAGCCAGCATCGATGCTTAGCTCTCGGCATAGTGAAAAGGCCATGGAGGTTGTACTGGACATAGCGTAAGACTCTGAGGCGAAGCTGTGCCAGTTCAAGGACGTGCCTGTGCTCTATGACGTGCTGTGCATCAACAGCCTCATCCTCAGCTTCGCGCAGTTTTGACACGAAACACTTCCTCGACCACGAGAGTTGACAAGCATTGATGTTTGAATTTCACGGTCGCTGCATCAAGTCTGATAATCCGGACAAACCGTGGTGCTTGTCATTAATAAACGAGCGCAAGATTAGAACGCTGACCGGGTGGACCACCGCAATTCGAGACTAGTGCCGGGCTAGATAGGTAGCGTTGTTTCCTTGTTGGCTGTTGTGCCGGCCCACTCTTCACGTCAGGAGCAGCGTCAACATGGAGGACGATATCTGCTATTTTATTGAGCAGAATCCAGTTGGGTGCCATGCTTTCCAGTTTGCAAAGCGCGAAGGCACTATTGCGGCCTCAGTTTTGAACTTCGAGACGCGCGACTCGAGACGCGAGGCGATCGACAATGTACACCACTATACTATGCGGTTCTATGTTTACAGACTTGTGGCTACGGGAGTACTTTTTGAGGGAATGGAGATTTGATATCAACAGGAGGGCTTTCAGTATTGATGAAATTCTTGAAGATGCGAACGCTGCTGTCTACATGGCTACGATTTGTGGGCGATTGAAGGCTGTGATAGGTCTCCCGGATTTTGATGTAGCAGTGCCTGTGGAGGTATACACCAGAGTTGCAGTACTAAACCATGGGGGGTCCATGCGACTGCTGTCAAAACAAATATAAAATAATCGATACTGGGAGCATTGCCCATATCGTCAGGACGTCTAATGCTTTTTCACGAATGGACAAAACATCTTAGCATGTATAGTAGACTGGTGTTCACAGGACGTTCGATAGAGACAATTAATCGTTATCCTCTTCGCGTAACAATGAAGTCATAAAAAGCCCAAATTTCCATAACGGACAAAGTACAATTCCATCATTTATATGACTGTCCGGTCTACATAGTCGTTGTCATGTATGGCCTGCTTCAGTCTGTCGACGTCAGACCCAAGATAGGGTCGAAAACACTCCAGGAGGTCCTTGACTGCGTAATACGTCTCGGGATCTTGATGTCCAGTCTGTGTGGCCATTGGTATTACTGATGGCCATCTCCGATGAAACAGATCATTCGAGATCATAAAGCGCTTGAATGTGTTTTCGTAGTGGTAGTGCGAGTAGTCGGTATGGCATGATAACATACTCTTAGGCAGTGAGGAGGCTGAGCCCGCCTGAATCATCATTCCCAATGCTGCAACATATTCAGAATGTTGCTCGCGTTCTGAGCAGGAACCGAGCTCTCGACGGACTTCGAACAGATCCGCCAGGAAGCATAGAAATAACGACCATACACTTCCAGAACTATAATGCTCGTTAGGATCTGCGCCCATGCCAAGAACGGTGTGTAAGAGCTTTGCGTTTGGAGTCTGATTGCCGATACGCATGTCTCCGCGCATGTCAGGGAATCGAGGTCGAAGGATGTAGTCCAGAAGCGGCCGTCCATGCTTGCCTTGGACGTATGTCGGAGTCAAGTGTTGCCTAACGTAGGCCGTCATATCAAAGTCGATTGCCAACGTTAAGAACGAGCTGCCTTCTGCAACCCAACTGTGGATGGTGGGATATATGTACAAGCCGTTTCCCCATGAACCATGTCTGTGTACCAAGCGCTCGAAACCAGGCTGGATGATAGCGGCCAGCTGTGCACTCTCATGTATATCACGATACGATGGTCGCGCGAGACCGCTAATCACATTGCTGCCAAGACTCACTGCTTGCCGATAGGATCCCTCCACATTTATCAGTGCCATGAACTCAAGTACTCTGGAATTCAAAAGGTACATCTGTGCATCATACTGGCCTCCAGAGTACTCGATCAGCAGATCATGGTTCTCTGTTGTCAAGAGAAAATCGCGGCAGGTGCGATGGAAGAAATCGACAGTGAGCCTCTCGGTCTGGTACAGAGCTTGTGCGACGGCACTGGCAGGTACATCTGCAAGCAATACCCCTGAGAATAGGTTCCAACACTTATTTGTCATCCCACTTGCATCATTAGTGACTAAAGGGATTATCGGCAGGAGCTCTTCATCGATTGCTTCGTTGATGTTTCCGTTATGACACTCGAGTAGACCCATACACCGACTGTTCAAGCGTCTTACTGTAGACTCGAGACGGTCCTTCAGTTCTTCGCGATGGGCAAGATTTATAGTTGTCAAATAACTAGGGTTGGACACCACGAAGTCCGACCGACCTTCATCTGTGAAGGAAAGATCTATGAGCCGGAGTGGATGAAGGGATTCGAAATCTTTCTCTTCGTAGAGCGCGATCTGAAGCAGCACAGAAGCTTCGTATCGTTGTTGGGGTGGTATCGAGTCCATCAGGCGCTTGAAGTTTTGGTTAAGATCTCCAGGGATCAGATCCACTTTCCTTTGCAGCATCTTCAGAGTATCACCGTCTCTCAGACCTGCCAGGAGCTCACGAATGACTAGTCGGACCCATAGGAAGACACCACGTGCTTTCTCCAGGACCGTATTGATAAGGACACTGGCGTTATCGCGTTGGTGATGTAAGAGGTGTTTGAAGCGTTTGTGGCCGAGAAGTTGAGCTTCAACGAACAGACGTATATCGCTCCGTGTCAGGTCGTCTAGCCTGAGTTTTGGACACTCCTCAAAAGCGTCATGAAAGACGTTCCAAGGTCTGCTAGATACGCATATCTTGACATGTTGCAGTTCCGCAACCCGGCACAAGAACTCAATCAGATCATCTCGTGTGCTATCGGTACCACTGATCTCGTCAAGTCCATCGATCAGAATGAGAATCGACGCATGCTCTTCCATTGACACGATACTCCTGTAAAATATGTCCTGTAGTTCTAGTTGTGTCCAGCCTGGGTGCGCACCAGGTGCAGCCGCCGCCCATGGCTTGTCGTGTATGATTTGAGAAACCAGGAGCGGTTCATGGTTCAAGAGTTGGCCCAGCAAGGCCCGCAAAAGGCCCACAATTGATTTCTGCAGCTCGGATCCCGGGCCCCAGAAGAAATGATGCAGCTTTACGACAGATTTGTTTCTCGCCCATGGAAGCAAGTGACCTGGCATGACAATTTTGTGTTCAAGGAAACGCATCATAGTTGACTTTCCCGATCCCGGTTTTCCATATACCCAGTAGAGTCCTCTACGATCTTGGGATGAAGACAACCAGTCGACTAGGCTGTCAATCTGACGCTCGGCATAGAAGCTTGAGTCCAGAATCCACAGGTAAGTACCAGGTTCTGCGTCGTGAATGTTAAGCCGACGTTCATCCATGCGAGGAAAATATAGGCTGCTCATGATGTGTCGCGATGCATCGATATTGCTCTGGGCAGACTCTTGGCTGTCCAGATCGCTGAACGAGATATTGTGCTTATCGTGCACGCGGTTGAAGGAGCTCGTCATCGTTGCGCGGACCGATCGGTCAGACTCTGAATCGAATTGTTCGTAAATCAGCGACTCGTCTATCGCTTTCCTAAGCCGGAAGAAGGCACTTTTTCGCCCTTCTCCATAGATCAAAGGCATGTGTACACCAAGTATCCCAAGTAGAGAGTAGGCCGCATCTTCTTCGCGCTTTGTTTCGCGTTGCGCCGCCCAGTCGAGTCGAGTCTTGACACTGAAATTGCGGAGGTCCTGCCCTTCCAACGCTCGTCGAGAGATGCCGGTGATCTCATGGACGACGTCCAATAGGGTAGCTTTACTCCCAAGCAGTTCGCCTGCCGCTGTGAAGAAGTAAACCGCCTTTGGAGCAAGAAGCTCTTGTAGAGTCCATCCTCTCGTAAACCACTTGCTCCTCTGAAAACAGCGTTCGTTCCTGCCCACGTCGCCTTTCAGGACATCATTAAGATAGACGTAACATCTATCAGCCTTGCTATACCAGTGAAACATCGAGTTAATAGCTTCGGTCAGCTCTGCACTGCTTGACTTGTCGATACAGCAAGTGTCTACCCAGGAGTACTGTAGCCCATCTTCCTTGGCCCGCTTTGCGCAGAACATAAGTTTGCTGTAGCCTTGCTTATCATGTCCTCTCCTGCTCACGATATCATTGAATGTCACCTCCTCTTCATCAAGTCCCCATGTGTGCGATAGGATAGCGTATCGTGGAACATTGTTGCCTGTGAACTCGGCTAGCCCACATTCACCATCATTCTGGAGCTCGAGGAGGCGCATGGAGGGCTTGGCAAACGATACCTCGTCAATCAGGCTTCGTACTACTGAGTCAAGCTATATTTGCATCGCGCGAGATACAATTTCGTGCAAGATGTCGATAGACTAACGTGACAGCGCGGGGTTGCTGCAGGTTTTGAGCTAGCGACGCGCTGCCCAGTCCGCGTCAAAAACGCCCACTGAAATCGCGGTACCGGCTTTATCACCTGTGCACTTCCTCCTTCTCCATGACCTACCAGTGTTCTACGTACACCATCTCTTGCCCTTTATAGGCGCCCTCAACTTCTCCATCAATCCGGCATCCAAGTTCAGCAGTCTATCCTTGAACCTGTGTCAGAGCTCCTTCCGCAACCACAGGACCGCGAGAGAAGGGTCGTTAGAAAGGTTACGGCTGCAGTGACTGATTACTGGCCAAGTCATCTCTGTTGTGCACGAAACGTATTGAGCTCTGGTCCAACGTAGATAGGCCTCTTTCAATGGCTCTTACGGCCTTTTTTCTTCTTTCTTGGAGATGGCAGCAAATACTAGCCTGTACACACAACAAGTGATCCTCCCATTTGCTCGACACGTCTGCAACCTGAGCCTGGACGGCGGCCACCATGAAATGCGGAAGATCGAAGGACAGAGTGCACAGCATAGACATGACTGAGGTAGGAGCTGAGGCAAAGAATTGAACCGAAGGAGACTTCAGCTTTGCTGAGCTACACAAGGTGATCAGTCCAAAGGCATCGCCGTTGGCGGGCAGACCTTCGGCGGACATCAAGCAAACGCATCCCACACCTTCAAGAAATTCCGACGCAGATAGGCTACAGAGTACCACTGAATACCTCCCTCATTTCCAACGTCAAAAGCTTGCATCCGTCTTTTTGGTTCACACGACAGCGTAGCGAACAGGAGTTCACGAGTTCAAGAGATCCTGACTGTGGGTGTAGGTTTCGTTCTCGGAAGTCGAACCCTGACTTTCCACGCGTGATGTCGTGGCCTTGCGGTACCACTTCCCAAGGTCGAATGTCGCCGCAACACCACTCAAGCACTTTGCTGTCAACAGCGCCATTCCTTCACCAACGCTTGTTAAAGCTTACGCTAGATTAAACGTTCGCCTTAGAGCCAATCAAAAGCGGTGCGTGACTTACTGCATCGCTTGAGCTGCCTTCATTGCGATGTAACACTGACATCACTGCTGGTCCCCGCCTCGATATCAAAGCCCTGCCCCCCGCAGCTCATCAAACGCACACTAAAGATTCTTGTTTCGACTCAGTCTAGGTCCTAGTGTTCAGCAGTCAGCCTCATCAGCTCTGTATGTCTTACGTATTGACTCCTCGGGCTCCTTCCCGTGAATCCTCCGTCGTTAGATGTATGGCTCTCATTCCGCTTGGCATGATGTCTTTCAGCGTCGCATAGGAATTGGCGTATTATGACATAGACGGTCGCTGGATCTAACACTAGGTCTCAGGAGTGACGAGGCAACCAACTGATCTTGAAGACTGGGAGTAGATAGCAGCAGACAAGTCCTTGTCGGGCGCATTGTCGCCATATCACGATTATTTTACCAACTGTTGTCCACCATGTCCTCACCAAGCTCGAGTTCACGGTCAGGTAGTCATCGTGGTGGCTCTTCCTCAATATCAGCCCTGGTATCTACCTTGGTGCCCTGCATCGTTGTTGCTGGCATTCTCGTTGGAGCATTCTTGCTACTACGCGTCAAGTTGAAGCGAGTCTACGCTCCGAGAACATATCACAATGCTCTTCGTGAAGAGCATGCTTCACTTCCTATCGTTGAATTTGACCACCTTACTGACATTGCTCGTAGTGAGAAGACACCATCAGCAGGCGCAGGCTTCTTGGGCTGGCTGGTGAAATTCAAAGGTATGAGTGACGAGTGTGTCCTCAATCACCATTCCCTGGATGCTTATCTCTACATACGATTCCTGAAAATGCTCACTCTGATGGCGTTCGTTGGTGCTATCGTCACATGGCCGGTGCTACTCCCCGTCAATGGAACGGGCCACGGCGGCCAATCAGGCCTCGATATTCTTTCATTCTCGAACGTCTCTGACTCACATCCTGCGCGATACTTTGCTCATGCTGTCATAGCATGGGTGTTCTTCGGGTGGGTTATGTTCCTGATCGGAAGAGAGATGCTGTATCTCGTCAAGGTTCGAAAAGCATACCTTCTATCAATGTGGAACGCCAGTCGGATTTCGCAACGTACGGTCTTATTCACAGATATTCCTGAGAAGGATCTTTCGTTGGAGCATTTGCATGACGTCTTTCCTGACGTTGCACAGATTTGGCTAGTTCCGGATGTTACCAAGCTTGAAGACGACGTCGAAGATCTGGAAAAGAATGTTCCAAAACTAGAGGATAGCGAGATCAAGCTGATGCAGAAAGTCATCAAAGAGCAGTTAAAGAAAGGGGAGAAAGGGTCCAGTTTCGACGAGAGTCTCCGACCGAAGCACAAGCTGAAGTTCCTGAAGGGCGAGAAAGTCGACTCTATTGGTTACTACCGCAAACAAGTCGAGGAGCTGCTCCCCAAGATCCAATCGGCGCAGCGCTCTCATCTTGCCGGAAAGGAGCAATTAGTCAGTGCAATCTTTGTCGAGTTGAATACAATGGCAGCTGCAGAGAAGGCCTTCAATGACAACAATCACCGCAGGTCAAACGAGTTCTCGTCCCGTCAGATGGGTATTCTGCCCGAAGAAGTCATCTGGAAGAACCTAGGTATGGGCGCGAAGAATAGGGTGCTTCGCCACACCGTCGCTACCGTCGCCATCTCCGCTTTGATCATATTCTGGAGTATTCCGGTCGCTATTGTTGGTGTTATCAGCAATGTCAACTACCTCACGGAGAACGTGCCTTTCCTAGGTTTTATCGACAACATACCGAGTGTGATTCTTGGAGTAGTAACTGGGATACTACCGATCATACTGCTTGCCGTTTTTATGGCGTTGGTGCCAATCATCTGCCGATGTAAGTACTCCAAACGTGAATTTGTCTATGGAATGCTCATACTATGTTGTCAGTCTTCGCAAGGTTATCAGGAGCAGCTACCATCTCAGAGGTCGAACAACAGTGTCAGAAATGGTACTTCGCCTTCCAAGTGATCCAAGTCTTTCTTGTCACGACGTTCACGTCCGGTGCCGCCGCCGTCGCTAGTCAAATCGTCTCCGATCCTACGCAAGCCGTTCCTCTCCTCTCGCAAAACCTACCGAAGGCGTCGAATTTCTATATATCATACTTTATCCTCTACGGCCTAGCAAATGCAGCACGATACTTGTTCAATCTGGTTGGGCTAGTTGGTGCGATTGTTCTGAGCAAGTTCGCGAAGACGCCGAGGAAAAAGTTTCAGTGTTATGTTGCGTTCTCAGAACCCTCATGGGGAGCTGAATACCCGAAGTGGACAAACTTGGGCGTCATTGCCATCTGCTACGCTGTGATCGCGCCACTTGTCCTGGGCTTCGCCACCATTGGCATCGGTCTCATCTACCATGCATATCGCTACAATATGTTGTATGTTCACGACACTCATATCGATACCAAGGGCGGCTTCTATTCGCGCGCTCTCGAGCAGCTCATGGTCGGCGTCTACCTGGGAGAGCTCTGCCTCCTAGGCTTGTTCGGCCTCAATATCGGCAACAGTGTTGTATCTGCCGGCCCAACCGTCATGCAAGGCGTCCTGATCGTAGTGACGATCATCTTCCATATCGTTATGAAGAGGAAGCTCAAGAAGTCGAATCTGCTATCACATTCTGAGCAGCGCGACATGGAAGCTGGTAACGCAGCAGGTGGAGATGCCAGGCATTTAGAAGCGAACCATACTAGGAACGGAAGCAGGCAATCTGATCAAGCTCTCGTCTCTGGCATCAGCAATGGGCGGACCGAGCACAACGCCCACGCGAGGAAGGAACTCGTGACTCCATCTGCCGCGCCGCCTAAGAGATCACTGTTTAAGCGTATCTTCATGCCTCATACACTATCTGTGGATCAAATCTCTGCCTCTCTTATCCCACGGTTCCACGAGCCAGTACCATCATATACTAGAGATGAGGTCCTGGAAGCGTACCTGCACCCTGCGTTAGCACAGCGACACGAGGTCATTTGGCTAGCTAGAGATCCGGCTGGTGTGAGCAAGAATGAGGTCGCGGAGTTGAGAGAGAGGCTTGGAAGTTACGGTGTCGACGTTACGGACAACGGCGCTGTCATGAGCGAGAAGGGCAAGGTCAAGTGGGATGACGCCAACGTCAGGCAGGCGCCATTGTGGAAGAGATCGGTGGTGTATTAGTCCCCCTATGATTTCGGTTTGATCATTCAAGGGAATAACAGAATGATACGTGACACCAAAGACCATCTCCACAGCCTGTTTTACCAGTTCAGTGGATAACCTAGCGCTTACGTGCATGCGTCTGACGCTGAAGTGGTCTCTGCCTTTCATCATCCATGTTTGCTTCGTCGCTCTTGTTATTCGCGAGATTCCGCGCTGCTGCACTAATTGTACTGTTTCAAAAGCTAAGTAGGGCATGGAACCTTGTCCCGAAAGACGATTGGGTGGATGGTTGTGTGAGCTAAGAGGTTTCTATACTAGATCAACTGCATAAATCTCTTAGATCAAAGCCAAATCCTGACATTCCTTTGTTCCTAGGCGCCACATCTCAACTATTTCACCGTTCATGAGTCCATGGACGTACGATTCCCCTACGATCTGATAGTTTAAGCCAATCTTTCGGAGGATGAAGGGAACGTTTACGCCAAATAAGACTGCGATTCGATCTCCTTCCTGGGCGTCAGGCGGAGCAAGCCCGAAATATCCATCTTTAGAAACGAAGAATCGTCGGCCAAGGGCATACTTTATGAGTGCTGGGTCATCGATGCCTTGTGGTTCTCTAGCAGGCTGTTGACGGATCTTGTCTGCCATGAAACGGCGAAAAGCTTTGCGGACGTCACGGGTCGTGCCTTCCAGAGATTCGATGATCGTTCGGTGTCTCGCATCGATACTTGCTTTTAAAGCGATATTGTCCTGCTTACGTCGATGTTCCCAATATGGATCTGGTACAACATACGGAAGGTGAAACGGGCGGTGATAAAGATCATATGGTTGCGTAACCCAGTGCCTGCCAAGCTCTGCAAACGAACGTTGAAAACCAAGCCGTTCTGATGAATTCCAGCGGCCATCCAGTAATCCGTCGTCCTTCGCAAGGTCTTCATCAAACCCCTTGTGAACGTACGTTACCCCTTCTTCGGGGTCCATATCTGCAAGATAATTCAAAGATCCTTCTATCATTGATTGAATTTCCGCATATTCCAGACGGCCTGACTCGAGAACGGTGAGCGTAGGTGTGGTGCATTGCCAATCTTGAGGTATGTGTGGCAGCCACGATACGACGTTGGCCTCATTGCTTACTTGTTGCCCAGCAAACAGTGTCTTCCAAAACGCTGTCAACCGGACCTCTTCCGAGGAGAATGGGCCTTTCTCGATATTGGTTTCAGTGATAGCCTGCTTACACAGCCCAATCTGAACCATTAGTCGAGCCGACTGCATCCAGTCTTCAGTCAAGTCTGCAGGAAACGCGACAAAGACCTGATGAATGGTGTCGCTGATGATACCCCTCACACGTAGTTCTTTGCGCTTTATACTCGCCTTGCAGGGAGTTTGGCCGGATGCTTTATACTGGGTCCGAAGGAGCGACTTGTCCTGAAAGTACTTCGATAGTACTCGTCTCTGAAGCATCTTCTCGTTGTGATCCTGCGTTCTTGCAATTGCAGATTGCGTGTCTTCTCTTTCGTCTCCGAGTGCTCTACCGCTGTCATCCGAGAAGCAAAATAGAACATCTGGCCTGCTCTGGAGCTCTTTCAACATCGTTTCGAAGCCTTTGGTCCCATCTGGGTCCATCAAGTCCACTGCCCACTCTGGAATGTAGTGAAAATTGGAGCGAGCAGGATAAAGAATCCCCTTCGCGCTCTCTCGACGGGACTGTCGGTTACCCAAGAGGTACCGACATTTGCTATGATCATCACGAACAGGCAAGCTCCACCATGGAACCGATGCTTCTTCTATTTCCTTAGTAGACGGCAGACGCGCCTGTACAAGGGCCTGTGACCAGTCTGGGACCCACGTTGGTCGCATGGTCTTCGTCATCGATATGCTAGAGAAAACAGGCTGGCAGTGGTGCAAGAGTTGTAGCGATTGGGTGTTATCGAGGATCCAATGGGCGAATCTGGTGTAGACTTCTTCTACGGAAGATGAATAGTCGACAAGAGGTGCAGGTCTGTAAGTCTGGTCTTCCGCTTCGCCTCCAATCTTTTCACTAGTCGCAGGCGCATCGATCCACAATCCTATGAAGGCGTAGATCTTGTCCCGTAGATCTGAAGCCAAACAACCTCGATACTCCGCAAGGTGCCTCAGCAACTGGCAGGGATGTGGATCGCTCACTCCGGTGACCTCATCCTGCTCACGAGAGGCCAAGTCATCCAACTTCAACACCGTGTCCACACTTGGAAAGCTCTGGCGCATGTTCAGCGCATTTACATGCATCCGCGCACATGAAATCACCAGCTGCACCCATGTTATGTGCTCGGAACCACATCGAACAACGGCATTCTTGTGTTTAACGCCAATCGCACCGAATGCGACTTCTTGTACAATCCATGCTCTGAACCACCAGGCGCGTCTCAAAAGACATCGAATTGCAGTAGATTCTTCTTGTGAACAACTCAGTTTGGTGTAAGTATTCTTATAGGTGAACTCGCGGAGAGCGTTCATTGCCAGAGCACTGTCGTCCGAGGGTGACCCGAGCCAAATGCTGAGACGGCTCGCATGGAGATATATCTCCCACATAGCTTGGACTTGGGAGCTCTTCTCATTCAAGTCGTGCTGGTTGATACATATTGCATCTATCCAAAGAGTGATGGACTTGTCGGGCTGTCGTCGATAGCGTAGGAATGACTCGAGGTTCGCGGAAATCGGCAAATATGAATTGCTGTCGAGTTCAATCTTGCTAGAGGAAGTATTATCGCCCCAAGCGTACGAAAGTGCTTCATACTCTTCTTCGCGAAAGCTATTGGACCGAATCGAACGAGTCTTTAGACTTCCGTGGATGGTATCTGATAAGTTTGAGGCAGGGTGAAGTTCGAACACCCGATAACTCAATACCGGAGTGGATGGAAGAGGCGTGTATAGGTATGGCGAGCTACCTGCAAAGTGCTTCATGATGACAATTTGCAGCCCATTGTGGGTTTGACGAGAATCGCGGGCGACTGAGGTTGATATCGAAGTGGACGGACTGCGCCTACTCTCGCGTTGTTGCCTAGCTGCACGTCAGCATGGCATGATAAGCCTATCGAATTAAAGCTCCGATTGCTGCGACAGGCAGCAGATTGATGTTTGTTGCAAAATGAACTCCAAAGACGCATTGAAAGATGACAGACGAAACGTAAGTCCGCGCAGCAAACGCACGCGAGCCGGGACATCCACTATAGGTTGTTTTGCGGAACACCTTCCTCACCTCGTGACCTAAGTAGTGTACGCCAATCATCCCTAACATTGCTAAACCTTTGTCTTTTCCCTTAAGACTCTGCAAACATATGCGATACACTATCCAGAGAAGGACTACCTATGCAAGAATTAGAGCTCTATCTACTATGCGCGTAGGTGCATGCTCATAGATATATCTAGTACTTGGATAAGGGCGCCAAAGCTCATGCCTCTAGCTGTGTACGCACAACAGACTCACAACTACGCTAAGAGGTTTATGATTTCTAGGTCACGGGGTGAGGAAGGTGCTTCGCAAATAGCAATAGCGCCACGCTAATGTCCGCCCATAGCGCCGAAAAGAACCCCACTCGAGACAACGCGCTACGAAGTACGGTATTGGCTTCACCACTCCCCCATCTCCATGACTTACCGGTGCTCTACGTGCAACAAGTCATACACATCAGCAAGTCACCTAGCCCGGCACAGTCTCGCACGTAAGAGGGCCTGACCTTCACATCTTCACGAGGGCCAGTGGACTGATCGTTTCTCCTCAGACCAACCTGACCGTCACTTCAAGTGCCCCTTCTGCGCCAAGACCTATGTGCGGCAGTCAGTTGACCCAATTCTATCAGCTGATCCTCGTTCTTATTTGTTGTGTAGGGATATTGCGAACCGACATGCCGAGAGATGCCCAAAACGCCAAGGGCAGCCTGTAGCCAAACAGAAGGGTCGGGGCCAACCTCGAAAGGCATGCGATAGATGCGCTCGCACCAAAGTGAGTTGCGATGGAAGTAGCCCCTGTGATACCTGTATGAGGTCGAATGCCCAGTGCACATACACTCGGTTCATTGCGAAGGGCCGTCAACTGGCAACGGTCTGCACAGTCGCATCGCATGATGAACCAGCCGAGTCAAACTTGAACAACCCTGTCAAAGACCACAAGCCGCCTTGTGAAGATGTAGACGCAGCTGCATCCGTGGGAATTTGCAGTCGCGTCCCGTTCCTGCTCAGCTACACCACTGCCGAGGCCGGTGACTCCAAAGACCTCGCGCACGCTCTTAAAACAAGGGGCACACCCGGAGACAACTTCAACATCAACCATGGAGATGAAGCAGCAGAACTGAATGCTGAGTCTCTTCACCCATTTCCGATGCTGGCGCCGTTCTTCGGTGCAGAGTTATTGCCATTTGATATCCCGCAAGAGTCGTTGGGCCAATTGACTGCACCGTTCCAAAACGAGCCCACTTCAGAACCACATGAAGACCTATATTACCGTCGAGCCACCGAACTGATCGAGTCTCTTGAGCGCTCGCAGCGTGAGGGAGCATCGCTCTCGAAAGACCTAATCGCTGCACTACTGACACCCAACAATCTCGCAGTTGGTGTCGAGACTTACTTCCAACATGCATATGTACACACGCCTTTTATCCACAAGCCGTCTTTCTCAATCGAAACAACGGACCTTTCGCTTGTCCTCTTGATTTTTGTGGTTGGCGCAATCTGGTCCTATCCCCGCGACACGTACTTCATGGTTCTCGATACCATTGAATTGGTTGAACGTTGTATCTTCGAAGGGGAGCGTTGGAGGAAGCTGCAAGGTCTCGACGCCCAGGAGGCTACGATGGATTTACCAGGTGCCCTACCTCTCTTACAAGCTGCCACCCTTCTGGTCGGGATCAGTTTTGGTTTTCCTAATGCTGGTGTTCGGCGTCGGTTTCGCGGTCAAAGATTCAATGAATTGATGTCGATTGCACGACTGCTTAAGGCAGGGAGCACCGAAGGTCGACTTCCCTCGTTCGTTAATGCAGCAACCCCTTCTGACTGGAGCAATTACATCGTTCGCGAATCTTACAACCGGTGGGTACATCTACAGAAATTGGGAACCAGAAATACTGAATCAGCTCAGAGCGTTCTACTACATATACTTGCTGGATTGTCATATCTCTTTGCTCTTTGCAACCCTTCCTCGTATACCCATATTGGAGATGCAGGCCCATATGCCTTCAGAAGACTTGGTGTATCATGCGGAATCCGCTGACGCGTGGATAGCTCACTTGTCAAGCAGTAGAACAAGTCCGCGGCTTAGTCTCGTTGATCTGGTGCAAAGTCTTATGGCGGTAGATCCGGTGAGCCCTCAGCTCGCTGATTTGACCACCTATACTCTGTTCCTGACCATCGGTGGTGCGTCTCTCGACCCTTTAATAGCCTTGAAACTGACACGCCTTGTAGCTCTTCAGACCATGATCTTCACATCAAAGGCACAGTTGATCGATACACCTCAAGTGGTACGCTTCGAGCGTGCACTTGCTCGCTGGAAGGAGATCTGGAACCGCTCAAGGCAGACCCAGCCTACATCAAAGCATGATGGATTCATGAGGCATGCCCAAGAAGTATGGTTGCTGGCAAGTAAGGTCTTGAATTCAGACGTGTCGCAACTCATATCAAGATTTGAGGTCAACGACATGTCGCAGGCGCGGCGCTGGTTAGCAGAGCTTGGTTGATATGCAGTCGTTGCAGGAACACGAAGGTCGGAGAAACCCTACAAGGAGCGCCAGTCGGAGAAAACCCACCTGGACGATGACCCACCCGGAGAAAGCCCACATGATAACGCAATTCATTGATTGGTCAACAAAAATCATACTAGCCATAAAGAGCTAGTATAGGTGCGTGCTGTAGAGTGTATGGTACGCCTGTCTCCCGTGAGGCTCATTCATTTTCTCCCCATTCCAACTGCCAATATGTCTCGATGTGGCTTTCATGCAGGTACGAACCACACCTTTCTGTTGAGATGTCTTCACAGTAACTAACTATTCTATACATAGTATCCAAAAGGTTACGGTATTTGGAATGCGGCACGAGAGCTGCTGCATTGACGAACAATTTCCCATGCATCCGACGTCCGCTACCATTGGCTTCCCACACCTCGTTCGACAGATATAATTCGACGACAACAAGGAGAGAGACCTCGTTGTCTAGCGAGCAAAGGCCATCAAGTGTGGTGGAATATGCTTTGTATGTTCTTAACACTCCTGCAACACACATGCTGACCAGTGGTCCGCGTATTTTCAGGACTTCGTTAGACGCTATCGCGAACTGGGCACGCCAATCCTCCGCCTGGCCATTGACCTTTGGCCTCGCTTGCTGCGGTATCGAAATGATGCATGTCTCAATGCCTCGCTATGACCAAGACCGCCTCGGCATCATCTTCCGCGCCTCGCCTCGACAGGCAGACATCATGATCGTCGCCGGTACAGTCACCAACAAGATGGCACCGGCCGTTCGACTGTGCTACGATCAGATGCCGGATCCCAAATGGGTGATTAGTATGGGCAGCTGCGCGAACGGCGGTGGATACTATCACTACAGCTACTCGGTGGTGAGAGGCGTGGATCGCATTCTGCCGGTTGATATATACGTGCCAGGGTGTCCGCCTACGGCGGAGGCGTTGCTATACGGAGTGTTTCAGTTGCAGAAAAAGATGAGGAAGACAAAGATTACAAGAATGTGGTATCGCAAGTAGCTCATGCTTGCGTGGGGATGTTCTGGCTATCGAGGTTGTGCGTTGGAGGCCGCCTGTATTGTAGGTAGTGAAGGAAGGTCATGCGGTGCAACGCTTCCTAGTATTTTACGACAGGAATCTCCTTCTCTCTTTTGGTCACATCTTCCAGTTGGGCTGCTTAGTCTACAAATAACGAAGAGGTATCGTTATAACGGAAGCACCGGCTTTCTCCCACTGTTGCTGTACAGACTGTCCTTGCTCGGCTTGGCAGGCCGCAGTGCAACCCCGTGAGTTCCCACAACGCGCATCCTACTCTACGCCGTTTTCAGTGTCAAATTTACGGACTTTAGCTTCTTTTCTTTCCTATGAGCTAGGCGGTTTGAAAGAACTGCCACAACGTCTTTATCCCTCTCCACTCTAGCACCTTCACGTGCTCATACCTTCACTACATACATCACAATGGATCCAAGTGGGGATCTATCACCGGATTCATCGACGATGCTACGCAAGCAGAACTCAGCGCTTGAAAACGAGAATCAGAAGCAGCGCACCGACCTCGAGATGATGCACCGCCTTCTAAAACAACAGTTTCGCATGCGACAGTCGGCCACCATAGGTGTTGACATCGTGATTGTACCGGCGACATCCTTCTCGAGACAAGTGAATTGTCTAACGCCCTAGTCTTCAGAGACGGTATAAAAAGGTGGAACACTCCATTCAGAGTTTGGAGAAGCAATGTCAGACCATACAGGCAGACATCAGCAAGAATCAGAAAACGATAAGCGGACAGAAGCCGACGGTCGAGGACAAGCGACGCGAGAACACAAACCAAGTGAATGCGACGACCATCGTTAGCCTTGAGTTCGATCAAACAAGTCGTTAGAACACCATCGGTACTTCCGACAGAGGTTTCGTTTCTACGGCTGGTGGTGTCACCGATGCTGTCGAAGCTGCTACGCATGCTGTGGAAGAGAGACGGAAGATTCAAATCAATATATATGAAAAGAAACACAAGTCGAAGAGCATCATGTCACGATCAATTCATCGTCTATCACCTTTCCGGTCATTGATTCATCTAAATTTCTCGTACAGAGCATCGACAGATTTTCGTAACTGGCTGGAAGTTTTGAAAACTTATACCTACCCGTTCACCCCTTGCACGCAATGCAGCTTTTGCAAATCCTGTCAACGAGCAAGATGGTATGTACAGGTTCTACAACAGTCCCAGAAAGAACGACGTCTACGGCCCAGAGAAGTTCATCCCAGTGATCACCAACTCCCAGCGCTTCACTGTAGGCCGGGCGCTCGTAACAACTGGCTCCATGCTTGATACGCATGATACGATCGCCCGCATTCAATGCTCCAAAGAGATCTTTGGTCAGCACAAGCCCTGGTTTTACACTCGCACGCTCAACGTCTCTAAACACTTCGATGTCCATTGTATGTTGAGGCTCATTCAGTTGTACGTATTCGGTGAACGAATATGTGACAACATCCTCAGCAAGTACTCCATAACCCTCTTGATGAACGAGCGCACTGTCGTCGACTGAGGTGCCATTCATGCTGTGCACGAAGGCACTCATACAGGTGATTCTCCACATTTCGTCCGCCATACTGAGCTTCTGTTCAAGTAGGAGAGGAGCTTGGAAGACGAGAGTGGAGGACGGTTTGAACATGATCTTCTTCGTACGTATGTTCGAGAGTTGAGCCTTACGGTGCGTGTGATGAAGACACAGAATGAGGATCAACGAGTGGATCGATCAGTAATATACGCTAAGCTGATGTAACATGTCTCTACATACAGAAGCGGACATAGTTTGTATACTCTCGTATTAAATATTGGTGCTGGCGACATTGGTACGATATCGCGAGAGCATCTGCAAGATCTAGTTTCAATGGAGGATTTACGAACCCAGACCATCTTCTGAGCATCCCCATCACTGATCTCGTTCTAGATTCCCAAGCTAAGAATAGCTTCCGTGTTCTGTAAGCGGTCCTGCATATTGGGTCGCTCGCTTAGCACATCGGCGTCCGCAAAGCCACTTACACCATGCCGTTTACGGAAAGAGGAATGGCAGCCCGTCAGCAAGACATGCAAGGCTGTCAGCATGCGGCTGAGCAAAATAAATTAGGTGTCCATGTATAAGAAAGGGTTCTCCCGTCGCTGGCAGACTCTTAGGCGTGTGTTCTGTCAGACAAGCCTTGGTTAGATCAACATGGCTGCCAACCCATACTACAGTGCGCACAACTCGGCCTCGCATGAGCAGCAGCAACACCTCCTCGCATATGCCTCGCCTCTGAGCGACCAGTTCAGTCAGCCGACAACGCCTCTCAAACCGTTACACTTCGCTTCTCAGACCGACTATCACCACGGCCAAGGTGGCTTTGAAAAGCATGACGACCTCCAACATGCACTGCAAGAAGACGCAGTATGTATACAAACCTTAAAGAACACAACCAAGACTGACACACTAAGCACCTGAAAGCACGCATCCGTCGCTTCCGCGTGATCTCACGAATCCTCAGCTTCCTAATCTCGCTCGCAGTCCTGGCACCAATCACCCTAACCCTCACCAAATTCCTACAAACACAAAACACCTACCGCGACATCACACGTGATGGCAAAACAGTCTCGCGCACGGCATGGGCGCACGACTCCAAAGTCTGGCCCACATACTCCTACTTCGCCGTCGCGGCCATCAGCACCCTGCTCAACTTCGCTACCATCTTCAGCTACAAATTCGGCGTCAGCAGCGCGAACCATGTCTCAATGGTGACCTCGTTGTTCTCGTGGGCTATCATGCTCGGTAATTTGGTCGTGTGGTGTGTCGCGGCAGCCATGTACAGGATCGAGAAGGACAAGGGCGGCAAGAGCAATGATCTCTGGGGGTGGACGTGTAGTCCTGCGGCGAGGGCGATTCAGGTCGAGTTTGCGCATGAAGTGGATTTTAATATGTATTGTAATGTGCAGAGTGCGAGTTGGTTTGTAGGGTTGGCGCAGGTTGCGGCTAGTGCGTTGACGGTTGGGATTTATGTGCTGGTTGTCAGGAGGAAGGGGAGTAAGAGGAAGGTGCAGAGGTTGTCGATGATGGGTCTTGCGCAATGAGCGTGTTGTACTTGCTGTATCCACTTTTGCATACAGCAGGCTGGGGGTTTTTTTCTGGGCAAGAGAAGTCCAGTTGATTGGTTAGGAAAGTCAGAAGGTAGACATACCCATGGCAAGCGCAATATCTTGATCGGATCAAGCAGTGCCAACGCATGCCTTGCTGTTCCCACGTCTGTCATAGAATGTCTCCACTCCAGCTTTGATAAGCCTCACCGATTCGAGTGGTGGAGAGTTGTCGTAGTCGCCCAGAATACCCGCATGAACAGAGTAGAGTGCCTGATGTGCTTGAATGCTTCGTTGAAGTGCTTGTCGTCCTACATCGTGGTGTATCTGATAGTGAGGGGATCCAAGTCGGTAATTACGCTAAATTGCTTCGCCCATAGTGGGGTAAAACGAAAGCCTTCAACGAAAGAGAAAGCGTCCGAGCTATAGAAGGTCTCGCGAGCTTCTTAGTACACACCCCTGCAGACCAAGAAGTTTGCCGATGCTCTTATGGTACCTAACCCGGTTTGTTGGTCGCTATATGATTGAGGCTCTATTGTCGCCCCTTTGCAGCAGCTCTATAGTTAGCCCCTTCGCTCTTCTTCCCCCATGAGAGTGCTAGCTTCACGCCTTCGTGGTGGCTAGTACCCCAGCTCTCCAGCAGTCTCAACCAGTGCCTTCACCAGCCCATCCAATGTCCCTCTCCTCGTGCCATCGTTGACAACAACTCGGAAGAACTTCCCCTTCTCGCCGGGCGCGAAGTCAATCATGAAGCCCCGCGGTATCAGTCGGTGGGCGATTTCGCTCGTGATGCGGCCGTTCGCATCCGCATCGTCTCCCAGCTTGCCCTCTCTTGCGAAGTAAAAGCACACCTGCAGACAGGGCACGGGCTCGGGACTGATCGTCAAGAAATTGCCATCCTTCTTCAGTGCATTGAGCAGATACTCTGCATTCTCGAAACCCCTTGCAACCAAATCGCTGAAGTACTGCGGTCCATAGTACTGCAGCATCAAAAACATCTTTAACGAGTCCGCTCTCCGTCCACATTGGGGCGTCAGATCCGCCAAATCATAGATATCGTTCACATCTGCGCCCTCGTTGTGGAACAGATAGCCAGCGGGCAGTGTGAGTGCGTTGTGGAAGGTCCGCATATCCCGCCCTAACAAAAACGAGCACGTCATCGGCGCGCCGAGCATCTTGTGCGGGTTGATTGCTATGCTGTCTGCGAGCTCACACCCAGCGAGGCGTGTAGATGCAAGGTCTTTGTTGAAGATGACGCTCCCGCCCCAAGAGCCGTCGATGTGCAGCCACAGGTTGTGCGCTTTGCATATCTTGCTGAGCTCAGGGAAGGGGTCATAGGAGCCGTGGACGGTGGTGCCGGCTGTTGCGTTGACGAAGAAGGGTGTTTCGCCGCGGTCCTGGCTCTCCTTCACGAGACGTTCAAGTTCGTCTGCGCGCATGCGTCCGGTCGCATCGACAGGTACGCCGATGACGTTCTTGCTGCCCAGGCCGAAAAGGTTCGCTGCTTTTTCGACGGAGTAGTGGCCGTGTGCGGAGGTGAAGAGGGTGAATTTGTGGTTTCCATTGCCTTCGGTTTTCGTCTGAGGGTAAAGTGTGTTGCGCGCGATTACAATGGCGGAGCTGTTCGATGCGCTGCCGCCGGGTTGGGAGATACCGCCGGAGAACTGCGAGGGGTAGCCGAAGAGTGTTGCGAGGTATTTGGTTGTGGCTTTTTCAATGAGCGTCAGGACGGGCGAGACTTGGTAGACATGGACCTGGGTGCGTTAGTGGTGGATGAACGGTATGTCGAGCGAGCGACTCACATTCGTGTTCAGAACAGCAAGTAGTAGCTCAGAGACCACTCCTACGGCGTTTGTGCTGGCGTAAAGCTTGTCCTACAGTCTGTCAGTGATGCGACGCGATTTAGTTCGATTAAAGGTATGTGTACCAGGAACCCTTGATCCCAAGTGTTCACACTGTACTTCAAAACCGAGTCGACCAAGCCAATCAGTCTGTCCTTGCCCTTGTCTACATCGTCGCCAATCTTCAACTGGTCTTGCAACAGAGCTTCGAGCTTCTTCGGCGGGTGGTGTTCGACGAGCGCAGTCCGGGGCGCACCGCCCTTGATGGCGAGACCGTGGCCGGTGTGTTTGGTGTCTGCATCGCGGTCTGCGGCAGCAATGAATGGGATTATGAGCTCTTGAACGGCATCAAGCAGCTGTCATGCATGTCAGTGGTGAGATAGGAAACAATGATGACGTTCGGAACGACAGGTCGGAACTGTTCCGTACTTACGTCTTTGACCTCCGCTGAGCGATTGAGGGGCACCTCCGCGGGGTTGCCATTGCCATTAGCCTGGATTTGGGTCATGCTGCAAGATCTGAACGGAAAGATCTCAAGATCTAGATATTGTACAGTAGTGTGTAGTGTCAGTACACAAACAATGAAGTCAAGAATAGCAATCACAGTACTTGCACTAGCACACGCTCGACTCATAAAGTGACATCTTTCATTGTTTCCATACTAATCCTTCGCCGCCTCCGGCAGAATTCCCTCATGCGCTAAAGGTATCTAGAGCTCGAATCAGAAATGTTGTGCAGACCCACCCACCCCAGGAAAGGTGGGAGCCTCAAATCAAAAACGCCTTTTTGCCATGCCTGACATCAAAATTGGTATTAAACTGCGACCATCGTACATGCGCGATTGACGCGTCTTATTGCGCCACAACGCTCGCCTTTTCCGCTTTCTCAGTCTTGTTGCTGCCCGTTGCCACACTTCTGTCTTTGCGGCCCGGCTTTTTGCTTTCTTTGGCGCCTGATTTGTCGTTTTTCTGTCCGGCGTTTTTGGCGGCTGCGTGCTTTTGTCGTGCACGTTCAAGTGCTGTCAGATGTCTGCCAGGCTGCTGATGCTCTGAGTGGCCGTTGCTCTCTGGGAAAAATTGGAAACCATCGTTGCCGGCTGTGTAGCGTGACTGCTTAACCCAGTCTGCGCGTTTGCGCTTGTATAAGTCCATGCGCCAGTTGCGCCAGACTGCACGTCCAACGAAAGACTCACGCAGAGCGCTCTCGTTCTCTGCAAGTTCCTCGGCGATGCGTTCGCGGATGAAAGCGAGGCCGTGGGTGCCTTCCCAGATAGCATCGATGACACGAGATGCTGCCGGGTCGAGTGCCAGCTCGCCAACATGACCGTAGAACTGTTGGATCATTTTCCGGCGGAAGATGACGGACGCATGCTTACAGTTCAACGCCGCTTGCAGTGTTCGTGATGCTGTGGGGTCGCGAGCAAGGTTGAGTGCAAGTTCCGGTGACAATCTGGCCAGTGAGTCGAAGATGAGGTTTCCAAGAGGGCCGTCAACGGTCATCATAGTCTGTGCCAGCAAAGAGCCATGAACCTTCTCTGGAGAATGATCAGCCTTGCCGTGTGGTTTCCCGTTTGTCTTTGCATCCTCTGGTTGTGGGTCGCTGAGCTTTAGGATGCGTGAAATTTCAAACCCGTTGGGCCCGCTATAGGCCAGCTCTAGTTGTTTTGTGATCGGAAGTGTATCAACATCCCGTACCGCACAGCGCTCGATTAGTGTCTTGATGATAGCAGTCCGGTTGCGTTCCACAAGGTTGGGTATCTGGTCGACGATCTGGCGCATAGCATCGCCAAGGTCCTCCTTGCCTAGTCGTTCGAGGATCTTCCCTGCTACGTAACCGGCAATCTCATTGCGGGCTAAGCTTCCGATCCGCTCTTTGAAGAACTCGTTATAGATGGCCTTGAACAATTTTCCGGGTGCATTCTCAATGATGGTCTCAAGCAGTCGTGAACCGATGGGGTCGTAAACGAGACCGTTGATGAATGCAGCGCTTTCTGTACCTTCAGCGATGGGGTCGTCCGGTAGGAGCTTGTGGATGATGGATTTCTCATCTTTCGCTCGTGACTTGCCAAAGTGCTTGAGCTCCAGCTTGAGAAGCATCTGCAGGGTTGGATTACCAAGAGGATGTGTCGACAGTGTACGGAGGTAGTTGGAGTCGAGGCCAGAGACACTCCTGTCAATGACCTTCTCGAGCGCTTCCTCGAAGGACTTGGGGATAGCTCGGTGTTCTAGAGCCAACTCTGTCTGTTCTGCACCAGCAACACCAACCTTCTCTTTCCTCTTGCTCTGCATAGCCGACTTGTTCTGCTTCTCCAGCGGCGAACCAGACAGGATGACGACCAGTACTCGCAGAACGTGTGATGCAAAGCGGTCTGTCATGAGGTAGCCCAGATGTTCATCGAGCTCAGCCAGGGTGAGCAGGAAGAGGTTCTCCATGGAAACGATGACAGCATCGGGGTCGGACGAGGGCGCGAGGGCGAGGCCGGGATTGGCAAGTTCCTGGGTGACGATAGGCGCGGCTTGGATGAAGAGGGCTTCGCAGCAGTGCGAGGCGAAGCGGTGCTGGACGAGGTGGAGGAAGCTGCTCAAATGTTAGACCGAGGACATTGTGCACGTCGACATTGTATAGACTCACTGTGAACTGAATTTCTGGAATAGACTTTTCAGCTGCTCTGAGGTAGACAGGAGGATGAGGCGCTCCATCAGGCGTGAGCAGGACTGGCTGTTGGCAATCTTCAGCTCCTTCCCATCGGCCTCTTTCCAGACGCTGGCGAGAAACATGGAGCGCTCCTCTGGGTCGCCGAACTGGTTCAGCTCGAGCATCTCGTCGGCTCGCTTGAAGTACTCTTGCTCGTCCTCGTCCAGCATGCCGTAGAAGGGCATGGCACCCGGGCGTGTGACGCCATCAATGGCCTCGTCCTGGTACGGATCCTTCTCTTCGGCGTACTGCTGGGCGTCGTCGTACTGCTGCAGCACCTGCTCGACCTCCTGCTCCCTATCCTCTCTCTTGTGTCGCTTCGCATGCTTGTCGGCGTCCTGCTCCCGCTTGCGCTTCTTCTCCTCGCGACGCCCGCGCTTCCTGTTCTCGGTAGGCATCCTGGCACAAGTCCGATAGCCGAGACTTGACGTTTGCGGCTCAGCACAGTGCTGCGAGTGGAGCGCAATATATACGGGCTCTCAAGCCGCGGCGCAGGTGGTCAGCGTGGAAATGCTTAGGCGACACGGCAGCCGCTGGGGTGCATTAAAGATGTTTTCCACCGGCGGACAGCGCAGAGGCAAAACCCAGAAACCCACTAACGTTGTTCGCTTGCTGCTTCCGAGGCCCATGCGCGGGTGCAAAGATCGATGCATCTTAAGATCGGGCGCCACATCCTGGCCACCGCCCCACCTCTGGCCAGCCGGAGGGGAGCCAGCGAACCGCAGGCCGCGCTGCACACCATACCGAACCCTGCCCGCCCTCCGAGACACGTGCAGCCCTGTCATCGCCGCAGCTAGCAATCCCGCGCCGACGCCTAGGAGAGCCCATTGCAGCCACCGCGGGAGCCATACACAGAGACAGTGAGCACATCGTACGATCAGCGTCTGACCTCGTTTCGAACCACGGCAACGACGGCGACATGGACGACAGCGACGGCCGCGTGCACGACTTTCTCGACGACAAGCTGCAGACGGCAGGGGATCTCGATTCGCTGGACGCATTGCTGGCCGCCATCACCACCCAGCATGGTCTGCTCAAGCAGCAGCTCGACGACGCCCAGCGCGACCTCCACGATGCAAAGCACACGCAACACGAGCACCACGCCCAGCTGCAGGCAAAGGCGACGGCCTTCCGCCGCGAGCAGCACGACATCGACCGCCGGCTGATGGTCATTACCGCCTCGGAGACCAGCGACGAGGCTGTCCCGCGCTTCGAAGCTGTGCTGGGCACGTTGCAGCGCCTCGATGTGGCCAGCGGGTACATTGAGCTGCTGGGCGAGGTCGATGAGCTCAGGTAGGACAGCCCGGCGACCCATGACGTATCCCACGGCTGACACCACTTCCGCAGCAAACACGCCCAGGCCCAGCTGCAGACGTCCAACGAGGCTGCCCTCGCGCCCTACAAGCAGCTGCGCTCGCTGCACACCCGTCTGATCAAGCTCCAGGACGACGCCGAGGGTGCTGCCCCGCAGCTGCTCCACCACGTCAGCCAGATCACCCAGGCGCTGCGCTCCAAGATCCTCGATGCCTTCGCCGCCGACCTCGACAGCATCCTCAAGAAGGTGCACTGGCCCACGCCGAAAGCTGTCATCCCAACACAGCTGCGTGAGGAATGGGAGACTGCTATCGTGAAGCTGCTCGACCTGCAGATGCCCGAGCTGGAGGGCAACAACTATGCAAGTGGGCCTGTGGACAAGGTCAAGCTGCCGCCCGTGCTGTTCCCCTTTGAAGTGCTTGTGCAGCCGTTGGAGATGCGCTTCCGCTATCACTTTGAGGGCGACAAGCCCACGAACCGTCTTGACAGGCCTGAGTACTTCCTCTCGCACGTCACTACTCTGCTTGACGACTACAGTGCGTTTGTGAGTGACTACATGCAGCCTGTGCTATTCAAGCACTTCCGGGGCACAGATCTAGCATTGAACCCCGTGTATATTGACGCCATGTCTGCCTTCATTACTGCCCTCCTGCCCGTGTTGAGAACCAAGATTGGCTCGCTGCTGCCCAAAGTCGCGAATCAGCCTCAGCTCCTCAGCCACCTTATACATGAGGTTATGAGCTTCGACTCCACCATCAGAGACACGTGGGCATATGACGGCGGTTATGGTCTGAGCGGCTGGAACGGCCTATCGTGGGAATTCCTCGTTCAGGGCAATTGGTTTGACCAGTGGCTGCGAGTTGAGAAAGAGTGTACGCAACTTGCCTCCGAGGTACACCCGAAAGATATGCTGACCGTCGAGCAGTTGCCCTTAAGCGTTACCACGACATTGTAGAAGCCGAGGATTGGAGAGATCTCGACTACGAAAGCGTTGACACCAAAGCCACAAAGCCCACAAAGGGCGCGATCCGTGTCAACGACCTGCTCGAAACGATAACAGGTAAGCTTGGACGCTCCCAGAATCGACTCTGCAGTGCTGATCCGATGCAGATCGATACAGACCCTTGACGTCTTTCAAGCATAAGCTGGCTTTCCTGATCGACATTCAGATTGCCATATTTGACCAATTTCACGAGCGCCTCAATGACAATCTAGAAGCCTACCTCCGTATGACCACCACCCTGGGTCGCGCCATGGGTGGTGTGAGCAGAGAGGAGCAGGAAAAGCTCCTCGGCGTCGAGGGCCTGGAGAGGTTGTGCAAAACTTACGGAAGTGCCGACTACCTCGAAAAGGCAATGCGCGACTGGAGTGACGACGTCGTAAGAGCCAATCACCCGCTGTCAGATCTTGTACCCGCCGACTAACTTTACACACAGTTTTTCCTCGATATTTGGGAAGAGCTGCAAGATCGTGCTCAGCACGGCGGCAGCATAGGCACCCGCACCGTTGCGTCCGTTGCGGAACGCACCTCCAAGAACGTCGGCGACAGCTCAGCCGACGCCTCAGACGCAGGCGGCCTCTTTGACGAAACAGCCTCATGGTACGCGCGCCTGCGCGACCGCAGCGAGCAAATCATCACTGACACACTTGTCTCCAATGTGCGGGTGGCGCTGAAGCCATATCGCCAGATGTAAGTCGACCCTTGCACCATCCCATGCAGCCGCCCCGATGCGGTGACACCCCCGCTACAACTGCCGTCATGCAATGTTCCGAGCGATGCAGATATGCTTACTTTTTCTGCCAGTAATCCTTGGGCGACGCTGTCTTCATCAGGCACGAGTGGCAAGGATCTCAGCCCTACAGCCGAACTTGATCCCCTGCTCTCCCATCTCAGCACCACCCTGGCCTTCCTGTTCCGCGTCCTTGCACCCGCCCCGTTACGCCGTGTCACGCGTACAGTACTTGCTGCTGTCAATGCAGAAATCTGGGGTAGCGCTCTGCAACGCACATTTTCGACACCAGGTGCTGCCCAACTTAACGCCGACCTCGAAGCCATCTGCGCCGTCGTCGACGAGAAAGTCGGCGCAGGTGTCGCTGAGAACGGACTGAGGAAGTGTCTGGAAGGCGCGAAGCTCGTTGGTCTGCCAGCAAAAGGTAGTCGAACATCCACGAACGCGCCCCAACTGAACGATGGTGGTGAGGACGAGGGTATGGAAGAGTGGGATGCATGGGCCGCCGACGATGCCGATGCAGGTGATGAGTCGTCGAAACAAGTGTCGCAAAAAGCAGCGTCTACGCGAGACGCAGCCGAAGCTGGCGAGGGAGTAGAAGACCTGGGGCTGTGGGAGGTTGAGAGACGCTTGTTCGCTGACAACCAGAGTGCGAGGGATGTGCTTGAGGAGCTGGGGTTGGATGTCCTGGATGAAAAGGAGGCCAGGAGGCTGTTGAGGTTAAGGGTTGAGCTTGCTGGCTAAATTCGCTGCAAGCTTCACCCATACCGTGCAGCTCTACATACTCGCAGGACTGTCTAGCACTTCGACAACAAAAGGTCAATAACCACATCTACACGCTTGCCTTTGACGTATATGCATGTGAAGCTGTAACTTTGCAGGTAGCACTCTGAATATACATTTCTCACTCTGCAATCTTACCACACCGGTACGTCCCTTTCCACCAGCTTCAGACTCGAACGCTTTCTGCTACTCCTTACCCTCCTTGTCCTACACTGACTTCGCAAGCCCCTCGGCCTGATAACCATGACCCTGATTTCGTCTTACCTCCTCAATCTCACCCTTACCTTGCTCTCAAGGTCATTCAGAAGCTCGCGCAGCTGACCGCCACTCCTGCCTCCCACGCTCTTCACGACACTCTTCGCCTTATTCTCACCACGGTGTGCAGACGCAGTCACAAGCCCGTTCATCGCCCTCACTTCCTCTCTAACAGTGTTCGGCTTCTGTCCAAGCTCGCCCTGCATACCCTTCGCCTTTGCGTCCGTCTATTTCTCAGCCCTGTGATCCTTGTATATACCTCCTTGCTCAACACTATTGAAGATTTCTCCTCGTATCCTCTTCGACATAGTAGTATACGTATACCTCGAACGCTACGTCCCTGCTAGTGGTGCACGCGGTGCTTTTATGCAGCATCTTCCACTCTACGATTTTGCAATGCGTAGTGTTCATGGCACTGCGGTCAGCGGTGCTGTGATGGTTATTGCGTCGTGACGCGAGACTAGGCTTCAGGAGTGGGGAGACGAGGAGTGCGGTATGGTACTGGATGCTGTTCAGGCGGCATGATGTCAAGATGAGATTGGAATGTGCATCTTCACTATACTATTGTGTGTGGTACGCGTTTGCTTTTGCTGCGTTGGTGGTGGCGGTTGCTCGTGTTGGGATGTCTGTTATGTTGAGTGAAAGGGAGAGAAGAAATCCTTACGTTGAGACTCTTAAATCGAAGACGTTCGGAATTTGAAAATAATGTATGAAATAGCTTACACAAGATGCGTTCCTTGAGCTTTGAGTAGGACGCAGTTGGTGCATAGCTTTTAGGAGGCACTGCAAAAGGGTGGTCTGGAGGCTTTCTGTCCTGCGCTCTTCGATCAGGTGGCTTGCGCCTGTTGTCTGGATTGTTGTTGTCGGTGTAATTGGGTCGATAACTTGTCATTGGATGGGCGATGGAGTGCTGAGCAATTGGCAAGGTCAGAGTGTAAGCCTGTATGGATGGAATTGTCGGACGGGGAATGGAAGGGTCGAGAGGTAAAGATCTTTAGTCAAGTAGGCAGGACGAAGGGATCCGAGGTGCCGAGAAATACATGTTGGTGTGCAAGTGAATGAAATTGAGTCAGGGGTACTGAGTTGACTGCAGAGGGATCGTTGCGTGTCACCTTAGATAGCTTATTCGATACTGTGCCTGTCAGGGTGTCAAAAGTATCAAACAGATCGACCCTCGAACGGAACGAATGGTACCTTTCGTATTTTCGAAAGTGCCGAACCACTACTTCTTCGCCGCAACCTCCTCCCACTGCACCCCCGCCCACTCCTCCACGTACCCAACCTGCCCTTCCTCCACATCACCCGGCTTACAATCCCTACTACACACCCCCATGATAATAGTCCCCCACTCCATGCCATCAATGCTCATCTCCTCAGCCTCCAGCTCCGTGATAGCATGCGGCGTAAGCTGGACCTCAAACACCCTCCCTGCACCACAATTACTGCACCGCGGCATCTCCGCTCCTCGACCAGCTGTCTGCACCTTCGCATTGCTACTTGTGGCGTTCTCAGAGTGCGACGCCAAAGCTTTGCCAACAGCATCCGCGTCGCTGTACAGCAGCGGTTTCCCCTTGAACTCGTAGCGCAGAATCTGCTCGGGGTTTTCGCCTACGCGGTCCGCGAATTTCTGGAACGTGGCGTCGTGTGCCGATTCGTATATTTCCTTGTCCTCCTTACCGCCGCTGCTCGCGCCGCTTTCGTTGTCAATGTCCATCATGCGCACGTTTTGGGGGACTGTAGGCGCTTCGGCACTAAGGGCTTCGTATTCGGCGTCCAGAGAGTAGTAGGGGAAGGGTGTGGGGAATGCGGAGTCTGCTGGCCATGGCTCGTGAGGGCGTGCGGCTTGTGGTGTGGTGGGTGTAGGAGTGGAGATACGTGCTTTTTGCGCGAAGGTCTCTGGAAGAGTGGTGGATGCTTCGTCCTTCTTGTCCTCTGACGTGACTTCGATTGCGGGTGTCGGAGTAGCGGCGGCGGGTGCGGCGAACGGGTTCGCGCTGGCAGAAGAAGCAAACGGGTTCGCAGGAGCAGCGCCGTTCGTGTTTGAGGAAAATGGATTTGAGAAGGGATTCGCGGGCGCTGTCGGGTTTGTGCTGTTCTTCACACCGAACAGCGACCCGCCAATCTTAGGCTGCGGCTTCTCTTCCTCCTGCTTGACCTCCTTCTTTTCTGGCTTTGCATTCGCTTTGGCTGATGTGCCCTTTGCAATGCGCACCCCACGGATGCTCCTGACGCTACCCTCCTTCCTCCTGCATGCCTTGCGCCGGCAGCTCCAAATGTATAGTCTTCTCTCATGGCCCGGGAAATGGTCGGGCAGGTCGCCGTTCAGCTCGAGCAGAAGGCTGAGGAGGCCGTTACATACTTTGCACTTGGCGAGCGCGCCAGACGGTGCTGTCTTGTCGTCTATCCAGCTCTACTAATTGATCAGTATATCTCTTCTCGGGTTTGAATCCCTGACATACTGGCGCGCCACCAATGTGAGAAACAGCATCTCCTGTGGCATCCTTGGTCGCATAGCCTAGCAAGACGTTGGTCTCAGTGTAGTCTTCACCCTCATCAGAGGAACCACTGTCGTAAGGTGGCATTATGTTGTTGTACTGAGGATTCGGTTGCAGTAAGTGTTTATCGCGGGGTGGTCAAGATCCAAAATTTTGGTGGGGCTGGTGCAACTGGTTTGTTTGGCCAACCGGACCGTAGCTCTACTTCGTCATTCATCACGACTTGCACAGAATCATGTCCATATTGGGGTTTTGCGTTCTGACAATGAACCTTAACATGGCTTTCGTATGCACTATATTAGTGTAGAGAGGTGGAACATACTCTTCACTTTTGTCAATGGTAGCAATCACGCTACGTCACCAGCAAAAATACTCAAACAGCATTGGGAATTAACGTTCAATTCATTACTTCGTATGATCAGGCTCCTTGATAGGCATAGGCTCATAAGTTCCACTCAGTCTCTCAACATAAGGTCTAGCCTTATGCATACCGGTCGCAACCTTATGCAGGATCCCGTGCTTCTCACCCTCGTCCTCGCCCTCGTGCGCAGTCGTATAAGAGTTGTTAGAAGCAGCCGAAGCCTGAGAGTCTATAGAAGCTCTGTTCTTGTGCTTCCGTTTAGGCACCGGGAAAGTGTGTGATCGTGGTGACGTGGGTGACGTTGGTGAGATGGGTGCAGGGTGGGCGTCTTCATAACATGTTGATGGGGGATGGGTAGATTCGTTGACGTCGAGAGAGAGGCGCGAGGGGATAGAAGAGGATCTAGTTGGAGAACTTGTCGGGGACATCCTTGCCGGTGGCTTTTTCGAACATGTTGCGGGCTCCATCTGTCTGTCACGTCGTTAGTAGTTGGTCTTCCCTGTACTGATGAGGTTGTACACTTACGACCTTCTCGTTTACGCCACGGTTCTTTTGTGCGTCCTGGCCCAAAGAGCCACCGTACTTCTTCTCGGCAGTATCGAGACCTACAGTTGTTAGCAACTGTGTGGAGTACTTGGATGTGACGTGCGTACCCTTGTCAAGGTAGTCTTCCTTCTGGCCGGCAGCAGCGTTGTTGGTGTTGGAGCTCATTGTTGTAGTTCGTGAAAGTATTGACGTGCTAGAAGTAAGGTCAAGCTTTGTGGTAATGGAGCTATTATAGTGTAGTGGTGTGAAGGATTCCAGAACGTAGAATGGTCGTCATAGGTATTTTATATCTACATAACCTCTGCTACTCCTTCGAGCACTCATTGCTGGAAGCCGTTGTACCCGGCGGTCAGTCGTCAGATATGACATCCGTCCGCGTCCAGACCCCTACAAGCTGTCGTATCAAACAGAGGGGAGGCCCACGTTCAGCTCTACGGCAGGGTTACAGGCGTCAGCACGCTCGTCACTGACAGCTAAAACTTGGCTTTCGGGCACTTAGAACTTGGCTTTGGCTCTGTAAAGCGCCGGAAATAGTTTATAGCCTACTAAGCTTTTGCTACATATTTCATGCAGCAAGCTGCTGATCTGTGTGAAGCCGGATGAATACTGCTTGTCTGGTCTGCAGGTCTGCCTTGCTTTGACACAAAATTGGGAGTTCTGGTGTTGTTGTGTGAATCAAACGAGTGACCCTGACTGACGTCGTTATGAAACTCAAACGAGTGTGACGTCACAGCTATCTATCGCTATCGCTCGATCGATCCTTAGTATGACGCGTTGCGGGCCGTGTCTGCGAGGCGAGCGATGTCGGTCTTTTGAGCGATGCACACCAGAGAAGGGTCCGCTGGTCGCTGCCTTCCTTGGTCCCGTTGTGGTTCTGCTTGTGGGGAAACGTGGTGCAGGTGGAATTGTCAATGCAGGATGTTCCATGAAGCGACGTGTAATTGCGGCTTTTATGGTTCGACATATGTACCTCAAGGAAGCTTTGACAAGATTGATGATGAACGTTTTCAAGTTGAGATCTTGTGCATTCTGCTTGTACTGACTATACAGGCAACATGTGCCGCTACTTCTATCATGTCGTTGGCGATCGATCGCAACATCGAGCCATCTACGGCCGTCAAATCATAACAACCCTAAGATGACCTAAGAGTCATCAACTATGTATATCGCCCATTATAATGGAACAATGAACAGGCTAGGGTATCTCATGGGTATCGAACCTGGTCTGCCGACTGAGCAGATCGCAGGCGTAGAGAACAGCGGTTGTTTATGAACAGACCGGAGATATACGAGAAGACCTTTGAACGCCGGTGCTAGAACGCACGAATCCCAGAACACGCTAAATTGCAAGACAACAATCGAAAACAACAAAATTGTACAGAAGAATGTGACAACGTATGTGACGGGGCGCTCAAGCAAAGTGCTTGATCATGTAGTGCAACAGCTGGCAGAAGTCGCGGTGCAGCTCAACAAAGAAGTTCTCCTGACCGACGATCTCGGCCAAACTCTTGGGTCTTGTTGCGTCGCGCGAGATACGAGGGAAGCCGTCCGGGTCTATTCTCTTTGCAGAGAGGAACGAGGACACAGGGGTGATGTTGCGTGTAGTGGGTGAGCTAGCGGTCGAAGAGAAGTCACGGCCCTTCTGAGGTGAGGTAAACATGGGTGGCATGGAGGATGCCGAGGTTCCAAGGGGAGGAGTATCGGCAACGGCGGACGAGGGACGTGTCTCGCGCTCGACTTTCTCAGCCAAGGCAGTGATCCGGTTTGCGATGCCCTGGAACACTTCGGTGACCTTGACCATGGCCTTGGTGGCCTTCCGGCAGTCGCGTCCAACCATGGCAATCAATGCGTAGTGCTTGATGGATCCTCGCGCCCTGGAGTCCTGGATGCGGAAAATATATGCAATGGTATATCCGGCAACTGGATCTCCAAACATGATGGCACCGGATGAGTTACCGCGCGGTAGAACCTCTGTGGATAGTGTGCGCATGCAGGTACGCTTCAAGGATGAGTAGGTGGTGGGCGACTGTGGCTGGTTGGTAGAGATGTAAGTAAGGGTATGTGTGTGCATGTTCCTGGAGGTGACTAAGGGTGAAGCCGGGTACGAGCTGGCACTGCTCTCAAAGGACTTGGACTGCTCTGTGTCGGACATCTCGGACGAGTGCGTACTGCTGGCGTCGTCGCCCAGGTAAGGTCCACGAACGGGGTAGTTCTGGGAGCTGCGCAGGACCGGGCTGCCGTTCCTTCCTCTTCCGTCCTTGGATGGGCTCCCTGGTGCGCCAGTGGGAAGTCTCTCGCTGTACTTCTTAGGTACAACCATCTGGCAGTTCTCGCAAGAGTCCGAGTCCGAGTCGAAGGTGCTGCTAGGTCTCCGCCCGCCAAAGCTGCTGTCAGAAGAGGAAAAGCTAGGGAAGTAAGGGTTGTGCGAGGGCGAGCGCGGGCTCGTGGGCGGTGTCTCGAACGGCGAGAGCTTGGGTGGGCGGCCCAGCTTCAGTGAAGACGAGGGCTGGTCATAGAGCCCATAGCTGGAGTAGGCCGAGTGCGGCTCGTCTGTCGGCGGCGTAACGCATGGATTGCAAGAACCGCATGGTGCAGTCGAGGCTTGTGTGCAGATGATAGACGTTGGACCGTGGACCTCGCAAAAATGTGCGAGCGAGATCTGTGTCTCTGTCAGTGATATTGAACAAACAAACAGCAGGCGCACGGATGCCGTACCGTGAAGTCCATTTTCTCCCTCTATCTAATCTCTACGGCCTCATGGTGTGCGGGTATGCGTGAGGGTGGGTCGGCAGTGCGGCTCAGCTGACAGATGCAACGCAGAGGGGTGTGATCACACTGCGTGGTCAACGCCAGGAATGCGGCGGGTGTGCGATGGTGGTGCTGTGAGTGGCAGACGTTGCGAGAACAGGCTCCACAGGTTTCAGAGGGCCGACGGGGTGGCGATGTCGCGTGGTGGTGAGCTGTGTATATATGTGGCGCTGGATGGGGTATCTAATGTCTTGGTGTGGTTGCAAACGTCCGGCTGGGCTCACAAGGTTAGTTATACGGCCGCCACCAGCAGTGCACACACGCAGCAGCGCGGCAAGACTACGCCAGATGCGAGCGACGAGAGCGAGAGAGGAGCGCAGCGTGCATACGCCGAGGAAGCCGGCGGGACTTAGCTCCCCAAATGAACGATAGCAACTAGTAATTACGGCGACGCGGAGGCATCCATCCATCGTGAGAGTCCCGAGCGCCCGCAGCATCCACCGCAGAGTGCCCACCCAAGCTAAGCCAGGGTCATTGTTGCGGTGAATGGAACGCGCTTGATTGGCCGCCCGCACTTCGCCCACCTGCGTGCGTCTTCTCGACACTTCTCGACGGCAGTCTGTGTGCTCCTCACATGTCGAGCACACAGACGTGCTATGACACTGCTAGAGCTTGCGTAACCACGGCTACGCACGTCGACTACAATGCATTCCGAGATTGCGAGCTCGCCTCCAGCATTTCTCGTCGTAGTCACCTCTTACGTGCATCTTGTGTCACCTCTGCGTCCGGGGAACGCACAGAGCCCAATCCATGTTCCCAGCAGCCTGGTGCTCTGACGGCACTGCAACCTCGCGCGAGTCGCATCTGCTCAATCCGCCCGCTAGCCAATAATGACGCAGCATGGATCTGTTGTATCGACGCGACGCCGCACCCACCAACAGGGAGAATGCACATCTGGTGCGCTTCCCGATCCGGGTGCTTGCAAACTGCCATCCTGGTTCCTTGTATGCGTCTTGGACGTTGCCAATCCCTCCGTTGCTCGCTCACCACCCAACGCTGCCCCTGGATGTGCAACCCTCCAACGTCATTCCTCGAATATCCTTCTCCCAATCTGAGGCGGCACAATTTGGACGACGGCTGCCCCTGGCGGCCCCACACACGCCGTGCTCAATGCGCGTTTTGGCTGAATGCACCGTCATGCCGCCCTCAGATCCTTCCACTTGCATCTGCACGTCTTCGCGCCTTGCTCCGCTTCAGAGTGGGATGGAAGTGGACCGCCGCTGGCCTTTGATCTGGTCGCGTTTCTTTTTGCGCAACGGCGATCCCCGCCCTCGTGTCGCCATTGGCTCAGTGGGCCTCGCCTAGCGCAGAAGTCGGTCAATTGCTGCATGCGGCTTAACCTCTCACACATGTGACAGGCTTCCAGAAGAAGTGCACGAGCTTCTTCCATCAAGTGGGCCCTCAGCCACGCAAATCCACAACCGTCCGGCTCGTCTGCTCGGCGACTCTTCGTTGCGGTGGACAACAACCACTGCAGGGTCTGCAACCTACCAGGTCAGTGCTGTATATAATCTGATGGCCATTGCGTCTCGCTGGCGAAACGGCCGAACAGTGCGGTATCTGGGGAGTGTGGCTGCCTGAGCACGCTGCACAAAACACCAGCCCAAGCCAACGGGCATCGTGATTACTCGATTGGATTAGTGGTGCATCGAACATCAAAAGTGCGTCTACCCGTACATCAAAGCCGAGAACGCATCACCTCTTAGCAACCTCATGTAGGAAGGTCAGGAACAAAAACAACACACTAAACGACAAGCTTTAATTTCAAAGGCCCTGAACCAAACAACTTGCGCAGCAAATTCACTACCTCTGATGGGGCGCCGCCTGCTTAGCTGCCGCTGAGCTTGATGAGCTTCCGGACGTAGCGCGCTTAGCAACCAACGCTGTACGTAACACATAGCACTTGGGTGCACCAAAAGAGGCAGACTAGAGAAAGCGCGGCTACAAACCTCAACAGAGTAAATCTCACGATACTTGATGAAAAGCCTAGATTGCACGCGTGACGAAGCCTCAGTACGGATCCGGAAACGGTAGTTGTTTGCACTGGCATGTGGCTTTGGGAAATTACTGGATACGATGCTACGATCTTCTGTCTTCAGGCTCCTCGTCCATGTCAGCACATTCTGGACCTGACATTCGCAAGATGTTATATCCCATTATTTCGTTGATGTACTTCTTCGAAGCCCGAATCTCTTCGTACCGAGCCTTATCTTGCGCAGTGAAGGCTCGACTTGCAGGCTTCATCATCTCTGTTATCCCCGGCTCCCAAATTTGGTCGAGCTGTGTGATACCGATGCTGGTACATGGAATGTCGTCGAGCAATGCAGGCGAGACTACACCAATGTCTTTCCAGTGCGATCTCCAGCATTTACTCGCGTGCGGCGACAGGTGTGTGATGTACGCATGCAAGTATCTCATTCGGTCATGGTAAGTTGGACAGGCAAGCAATTTCGCAACTTGCCCAATACCACCTAGTATCAGGAAGAAGGCTATATCTTCAGAGCATGCAGGATGATTCGACCATCCTCGCAGGAAGTTGCCGACTGTTCGAGTACGACACGCAGGACGCAACTTTCGCCTCAACACCTGCAAAATGAAGCAGTACATGTAGAAGTACTGCAACCGCAACGGTGCATCCATCTTCTTCATGGTATTCATGTCTTGAGAGGTCATACATCCCGTGGTACAGATGTCGTATCCGATGTGCGACCGTGGTCGTATCTGCCCAAGGTCTCGGTCTAGAATGGCTCGTCGATGCTCCTCGAGGAAGTAACCAACACCAAAGACAAGGGGCATCATCTTTTCATACACAGAAGTCCACAGCTGCTTCTGACGAGAATCGACTTGCTCGTGCACATCACCCAGTAGGAAGTTGGCAAGCTGTCTGCTGAGTCGGATAGAAGCGATGTGCCGTCGCCGCATGGCGAGCAGATATTGAAAATCTGTTTCAGTTGGTCGCGTAGTTGGATACAGACGCAGATGGAGATTACCCATCCGATGCTTTACCCAGTATCGACTGAGTGACGGTGCAGAACCTGCAACAAGCACGTTCAGGATGCGACATGTTCTACGCAGCGCTAACAAATCTGATATGCACAACTGACTGAGGATCAAGATGTGAAGCTCGTTTGGCAGTCGAAGTAGAGCTTCAAAGAAAGGACTAAACCAACGTCAGCATACTCCTAGAACCTCTCAGTCTTCGCGGCCTACCTTGACAAGTTTGAAGACAGCTGTTCGTTCCAGACTTCAGTCCTGGCGCCTCTCAACGAAGCAATCAACCTAACAGCCGCTTTTCGATAGCTCGGACGTTTCCTCTTGATTCCCTTCTCCACAGCAGCCGCCGCAGGTCGATACCCACTTCTCTCTCGGTCAGGCATAGCGAAGCCACTGCGCGATTTCTCCATCGGCATCGCGATCTTCCTCATCTCGTCTGTGGAAGGCCTTTGGCGGTACTGGCGGCTCGCAGCAGTAGGCCGACTATGACCGGAGGTTCTAGGATCCAGAACAGCCTCGCAAATGCTGCGCGCGGGTGTTGCGTGCGTTGGCGCAGCCGCTCAGCGCTTGTGTGACGGAAGCTTCCAGTCCGGATTCATGATCGCGGCAGCAGCATCTCCAAAGTCGCACGAGGGGTCAGGGTGAAATCGAGTGTGGAAGGTGGGTTGAAGGTCGTCGGACGATGTCGCGCAGAGCAGTTGGCAAGGCGAGGCCAGGCCGTGGCGCGAAGAGCCAAGGCCACCCGCCCACGAGGTGCAGGTCTGAAACGTCAACTTGGGAGCTTTGCCGAAAATGGGGAGCCTGTCAGGCGTGAGCAGTTTGTGGCGCAGCCCGCCAGCGACGCGCCTGTCCGCGTGAGTTTCTGGAAGCAAAAACAACACGCCTGTCAACAGTAGATCTGCGGCAAGATGCAGCGAAGCCGGAAGACTGCTTGAGGCGCCGTTTCTATGCGCGACCTTTGACGGCCACCAGCGGAGACACCGCGACCTTTCAAGACCTCTATGATTGAGACCCGGGCTTTCCGAGACACTGCTGGCTACCGAATGCGAGGCACATCGACTAGGATCCCACGGACTTGACCTCGAGATCTTACTTCACCAGCAGACAGTGTCCACATCTCCAGCGCTCCTGATGTTTATGTGCAGCAAGGCACGTTACCATATCAAACAAGCGGCAGGTGGGTCTCTCGCACAGCAGCACCGTTAGGCCTGGCAATTGTCCTTTCGGAAGCTCGAAAGACAAGTGTCCTATGGGCCAACTTAAGAGAGGGAAACTACATGCCGTACACTCTGAGACCTACCACAACGTGTCAATGCTTGACTGTCGTGCTGCTTCATCTTGCTCGGTGAGATAATCCTCAGCGTGGCTTGTACATGTCGCACTGCACAGCAACCTCGCAGAAACCTGCGCTGATAGCCTCACTAACCGAGCTGTTGCATTAGCAAGCATACAACAGACAGCCCGCTCGATACTTCGGGAGACCCTCGGAGCCAGTCGTCGATCAGGCACCCAAGGCCGCCACCGGCATAGCGTTCTACCGCTTCACCTTCAGCTTCAGCGTGGGGAAGCTTCTATCCTCGGTATGCGCGGGACGGTACGGACACCGATACCGACGCGGATCCTCGCTCTCCTGCTAGCTGCCATGCTGCCCGATGTCGCTTTGCAGACGGTAGCACAGTATATGCACATCAAATGCGGGATTACCATATTCCCACTTCCCCGCCCGCATGTCGTATGTATGCGAGGTGCTGGACCTTGTTACACTGCATACGGGGCTGAGGCCGGAAGCGATGCGAAATGATGGCTGCAAGCTCAATTGTTTTTCGTGTGCTGGTTTCGTGATTGGAGTTGAGAGTAAAGGAAGTAAGGGATTCTCCGTCAGTGTGCAAGAAGCACTTGGCTTGGGAATTTTGGAGCTTTGAGGTTGCATGCCGTCGCAAACTCGATAGTCTCCAGGGTTGAGGTGAGCTCCATTCTTGTCAGACAATCTGGTAGTCGTCCTTGCTGGTCGTTCTTGCACGTGTCCTTGGCTTTCATCCTTGCCCATTGCCCTTGCTATTTTGCCTACTGGTCGTAGTTGCCGTTCAATTGTGTTTAGTGGTCTTGCTTGTCAATCTTACTGCCCATCGCCAGTCTGTTGTGCTTTCCATGCTCTTGCTGCATTCCTTGCCACGTCCTTGCCCTTGTAGCGTTGTACTCTATCTCTTCTGGCACTACCAGTGTCTTTGCGCTCCCTTTCCCTTCTTTTCTTCGTTGGACCTGCCGGTCTCGTCAAAACGTGCAATACGTTCAAGCTTCCTAACTACCACAACCACTATCCTATTTACACAAGGTGTTTTCACACTACCGCTTCGTTGCTCTCAGTGTTACTCTCTTGTCAGGGTCGCGAGGCTCTGACTTCCAGCATTTATGAAGTGCGCAAGACGTTGCCACTTTGATGACTGGGTGCTCAAGCCTGCAGCTAACTGGCGAGTAGGTTTTATCAAAGTTCATCAATTTACTTCATGATTAAATCTCTCGGTCTGACATTTTGACTGGCCATCGTTCCGTCCTTCTCCTTTCCAAGATCTCGTCGACCATCTGCACGTTCAAAAACATCGTCCACTGACAGCGCTGCCATGACGGTACAACACCCCATTGGCCCGGAGCACGCTTGAGCCTCACCCAAGCCTCCAAACAGTCGCAACCAATTGCCCGGGAACACATCAGAAGGCGTTCACGTCTCTTTCCAGATTCAGGCTAGTGCGAAGCTCAGCTTAGCTGCACTCTCAACGCTGATAGGTCGGCCGCCAATCTCGCTTGCTCCACCTCAGATCGCCACTCACCAGTCCACCACCAACGTCTGTCTCAGATCTGTGTTGCGCAGGTAACGTTTATCGAGTCTCTCATCAGTATGCATGCGCTTGTCTCGGTCGCTATACTGCTTTGCCTCAAGCGTGGGGTCACCATAACCTGAACTTAACGTCGGAGTGACCGCAGGATGGAACGTGTGCTGTCCAGTGTTTGGAGGTGAGATGGCTGGTAGGCATGATGTTTGCCTCCTTTTGTTGCGATACGCTCCCTCCCTTGATACAACTTGAAGGACGTTGTGATACCCGCAGAACCCCGCCATCTTTCACGAACTCTGGACCTGGAGGACTTCCAGGCTACCCAAATCCACTACGGCGTACCCTAAATATTGAAGCGAAGGACCAATATCACTGAGCTCCGTGCCGGGAGGAAGCTACCTTCACCTTAGCCAGCTCTGTGCCTTCACTGGCGTTACACTATATATCGGCTATACAACCTTACTCCTAACCCTCTACATAATCTACACACCGGCATCCACAGGAAAGACATTAGAAAAGCACACCGTACACTCAACAATGGCGCTGATTACCCTCCCTTTCAAGCCCTTCATCCTCATCACCATGTGGATCCTGTTCTACCTCACCACAGCCGCCGCTGCTCTCCCAACATCACTCACGACCCCAGGCGCCGCCAAAGCTGTACCTCGAGCCTGCACCAACCACCTCACGAACCCATCCTTTGAATCCGGGGCCGTAGACCCCTGGCTCACTATCGTAACCTCGGCCTGGTCGACCCGCGGCGTCTTCGAAAACTTCTTCACCCACTCCGGCACGCACCACTACTACGCGCACTCGACATCCACTGTGGACTCGACGCTCACCCTCTCCCAAACCAACATCAACACGTCTGTTGGCACGACGGTGGATTGCTATGCGTGGGTCGCCGGCAAGAGAACCGAGGGCATGACGGATGTTGAGATATTCCTGGATGGAGTGAGTTGCGGGCAGACGACTTTGGGGGTTGGTGATTCGCAGTGGAAGAGAGTTGGTTCTAGGGTCAAGGTTACTGGGACGGGGAATGGGATGGGGAGCACTATTGCCATTGTTGCGACGAGCGAGAGTGCTGGAGAGGAAGGGTGGGAGGTCTGGGTCGATGATGTGGGGGTTGTGAGTTGCTAGAGGGGCTGATGGAAGCTATTACGGTACATAATGGTCTTCTTGGCAAGGTTATTTGAGGGGGCGAACGAATGAGAGAGGAATGCGGGTCTCGATAGCAATATTTGGAGGGTTGACTTTGACAGACGTCTCATTTAGAGACTTACATTTAGCTATCCATTCGGAGAAGTCTTGTCCATTCAGTCCATCACCTCCCTGATCTCCTTCTTCTAGCCCTTCTTCTCCGGCACCTTGATCGCTTCGCCAGAGTACGCATTCAGTCTCCCACCGCGACGATAAGGATTCGTTGTGCGGAGCTAGTATACAAGCATAGTGTAGATGCAGTGTCGTCAATGCCTTTATATGAGATCTATCGAACTCGTCAGGCTCACGCACCCTGCACACACTCCCGAAGCCCACTCCACCCATCCTTACTCCACGGCGCAAGCACAATCGCCCTCTGCGCATCACTCGCATCGCCAGTTGCAGCCATTGCCCCCGCCAATCCAACAGCTCCAAGCGTCCCGTTGGGCGGCGCATTCCTCCTCGCCGTCTCTTTAGCCAGCGTACTAGCAAATACGTCGCCCCCAGCAGCATCAGCCAGTTCCGACCAGCCCGTGTGCTTCCAGGGTGCAAGCATGACACTCCGTCTTGCTTCATCAAGTTCCTGTCCGGCGCCGCCAAGGCTGATAGAAATAGCTTCCACCACCTTCTCGATGCGCGTGAGCTGCTCGTCAGTGAGGTTCTTGTCTGCGCGCAGGCGGTCAAGGTCGTCTTTGATGACTTCCATCGTCTCGAGGTCATCGTCTAGAACCGTCATGGCGCCGATGAGTGTCAGGATGCCGACGTGGGACGAGTGCTTCTCGGACGCGGTGAAGAGTTGATCACGGGCAACTTGGCGCTCGTTGGAGCCGCCCTTAGCCCAGAGGACTTCAGCGAGGAGGCAGATGATATCGGGGTGCGAGCCGGTTGCTTCGAGGGAGGTGCGGAAATAGGGTAGTGCGGCATCGAGGGCGCCGCTGAAGTAGTGTGCGAGTCCCGCTGTTAGGCGAGCGGATAGGCGGATCTTGTCGAGTTGGTCAGATGAGAGGATGGACTGGCTGGCGTCACCCTCAAATTCGGCCATCAGGTCCAGTGCTGTCTCTGCCTCCTCAACGGCTGATTCGTTAGACCCTAGCGCAAGCTGGTTCCTGGCGAGATCGTTCTTGGCTTGGACGATGCGTGCAAGAGCAGACACAGCCTCTGACTTCTCATACTCTTGTTCAGCAGCTTCGGATACGGCCTGCAGAGCCGCTACAGACGCATCATAGTTGCCGACTCGCTCAAGGAACAATGCTGCCAAGTGCTTGTGCGACAGGTCATATGGTGCCTGGCGGTTGAGCTGCTGAAGAGCGAACAGTGGTTGTATCAAGTCAACAATGCTGCCGGAAGACGAAGATGACGACACGACGTGGTCGAATGCTGATACAGCATATTGTCGCTTGGTCAGGAGTAACGACGAGTCTGACAGCTCAAATGCATGCGTAAAGTGGGCGAATGCATCCTTTTCCTTGCCGCTTAGAAGAGCGACCAAGCCGACGCCCACCCAGGCTAAGGCGTAATCAGGATCTTGAGCTTGAGCACGTCCAAAAGCCGTGTCTGCGAGTTGGAGGTCATCTTGCAGGAGATACAGCGTGGCAAGGTTCGTCCAGACGTGCACGTTGCGATCGTTGAGATGCAAAGAACGTACAAAAGCATGCTGGGCAACCTTTGGGCTGAGCGTCGTTGTGATCACACCGAGAGAGTTCCAGAACTCAGAGTTGCCAGCCTCAAGCTCAATAGCACGCTTAAAGCACTTCATCGCAGCTTTCAGAAAGGTAGTGAGCTTTTGTTCCTCATCTCCTTCTTGCTCCAAGCAGACATGGGCGCGATATTCGGTCCAGCCGAGGTTGTACCATGCCACAGCTTGCGCATGGATATCGTGCTCGCAGCTGGCAATTGCTCGCTTCTGTGCGAGAACGGAAGCTTTCAATACCTTTGTGAGGGTCGGAGTCTTATCCGATGAGAAGATGGCGAAGTCATCCTGGCCAATGCCGTCAATATCCTTGTGTGTGTCGAAGTCAAGACCAACATCTGACTTGCTCTGTAGCAATCGTTCAACGTCGGTAGACGGGAACTTCTCAAGCTTCTCCTGCACCCAGCTAAATAGACTGCAAGCATCGCCCACAGCCTTCCAAAGGTTGAAAGCATCAGGCTTGTACTCTGTGACTGTGGCGGCGACTTCGATCGCTCGAACAGCGCTGTCCACAGCCTCCCCGTAGAATCCGGTTTCGATGCAGTGCCAGCCCTTCTCTACCAGGGTCTGTATCAAAGCGATCGACACACCAAACTCTTGTGATCGTTGGGACAAGACTGCTTCATAGCCTTGAAGTGCTTCGTCAAATTCACTGAGCTCCCGGTTGACGTTCGCCAGCATGTACTTCGTAAACCAGCTTTCGTCTGCAGTCTTCTTCATGACAGCGCCGTCCGTAGGATTCTCGGCATAGTTGAAGGCGCGTTGTGCAGAATTGTAGCGTCCAGAGTTGTGGTAGCTTTCTCCAAGACCAACGTAGGAGTAGTAGTCATCTGGACTGATACGAAGCGCAGACAAGAAGGAGATGATACTCTGCTGGTATTCCTGCTTGTTCATCTGGACAACGCCCAAGGCGGAGAAAGGCCAGCTCACACCCTTCTTCCTCGAGCCTGGTGTTTGCTTGGCTTTGCCAGAGTCGACCACTCTCTGTGAGACAGCTTCAACGATATCCCACTCACCTTGATTGGCGAAGAGTCGAGCTAATCGCTCAGCAGCAACAATTTCTGAGGGGGAAAGTTCAAAGGCCTTCTGGAAGCACTGCCGTGCTCGTCTGCGGTCCTTGTTGTAGTCTTCGTAGAAGATACCAAGCAACGTGTAGGCGGGTGCATAGTTCGGGTTCGCTTTGATTGCAGCCAGAAGCTTAGAGTATGCTCCTTGGCGATCTTTACGGGCAGCCTTGGAAGGATCGAGTTCCCAGATGCAGACTCCGATCCGGTACAGGGTCTGAGCGCGCAGCTCTCGGCCACGTGGCTTTGAAGCATCCATTTGAGGATGATCCAGGTAACTCTCAAGCTTGTCCATTCCGGCTTGGTAGTCCCCAGCAAGCGCGCGACACCATGCTGCTTCAGCCCCGATACGGCCGTTGTCGGAATCGAGCTTCAAGGCCTGCTCCAAGAATTCTGCAGCTTCCTTGTAGTCTTCATCCTCTTCGAGAATGAGACCGAGACCGATAAGTGCAGCTGTGAACCTGGGTTTGCGCTTCAGTATCTCTTGGAAGATCTGTTTCGCCTCCAGATGATTCCTTGGCGCTTGGTAGTACACGAGCGCTGTCGCAAGAGTACTACTCAATGCATCGCGTGTGCGTTGAAACGACAGGTCAGTCTTCTTATTTTCAGCTGTTGTGAGCTTTAGGCCTTTCCTAGTGCACTCTACAGCACTCTCATACTCTTCCAATGAGAGATAGAAGTCGCCTAGGAGGACATGCGCCAGAACGGACTTCCTCGCTTCGAGAATGCCCTCCTATTATTTCGTTAGCTACGACCTTACGAACGAAGATCTGTTTTTCCATTGCCAAATTCATGCCACGTGACTGACCCAGAACCAGAAGGCTTTCTGCGTAAAGCTTTACTTACTGTCATCAGGGCCAAACAATCATCTTGTGATATAGGCACATCCACACTGAGGGATACCCCGCCTTCACTCAGATCTGGCGCATCTCCGTTCTCTTGCTTGAGCGGATACTTGGATATGCCGCTGCTAAGGTATCCTGTGATTACCTTCGCAAGACCCTCAGTCGGAAAGAGCTCGACATATTGCCGTAATGTGCCAATGTCGAGATCTAAGAGGTCGTGCGCACTGTCCGCATGTGACGCCATGACTGCTGAACTTTTCGAACCCAACTCTTCCTTGATGCTGAACTCCGGTCAATGCAGAAACGAACAAAGCGAAAATTTTGGGAACTATCGAATGTAAGGAGCGGCGACGAGGTGGCAGATCGATGTGATGGCGTGTGGGAAAGCAGAAGTCGTGATGTTTGTGTTTCCATAGGGCTGTTCGATTCGCGCTAGTGCACGTCATTGCCTGCTCTTCGATATTCAATGAGCCCCACCTCACTGTCATGAACGACCAAATGGCATATACATAACACCAGTTACCGCCGTGTCGACGGCCCAATCTAATAATATTCATCTGCATACGCGATCATGTCTATTAAAGCTGCGTTGAAGGCGGCAAAAGCGGCAATCGACTCCAAGAACTGGGAGGAAGCTGTCGAGCAGGCAAACACCGTGCTCGAGAAGGACCCCAACAACTACTTCGCGAAGCTGTTTCTCGGACGCGCCAATGATGGCTTGAGCAAATACGACGACGCCGCGAAAGCGTACAACGACGCGACCAGTATCAAGCCTGACGACCCTCAGGCATGGCTCGGATTGAGAGGCATGTACGAGGGGCTAGGCGGGAGGAACGTCGATGAGAACATCCAGGTCGGACTGAAACTGGCCGAGATATACGCGAATCTGTAGGTTATACACATGCCCGTGTCCCGGCGCAAGACTGACAAGCCAGCGACGACGCCCATCGCAGCCAGTCCGCCATCGATAAGCTCGTAGACCACGCCCGCAAACACGGCACGAAGACACAATACGCGCGCGCACTAGCCACCCAACTACCATCATCACCAATCTACTCGTATCTCGAAGGCCGCCTTCCGCAACCCTCAGCGGTACTGACGCGCATCGCGGAAATCCACGAGACCCAAGAAACAGCCACAATCAAGAAGCTGATCGACGAGCGGCGCCTCCGCCTCGGCGCAACACTTGAGAATACCACAGCCAGCGTGAAGAACGAAGTATATAGCCAGAGCCCGCTAGAGGGGATATACGAGGAGATCATCAATTGGACGAACGACGACGAGCTGCGGAGAGAATACGAAGAGAAGCTGCTGGAGAGAGTGTACGACACCCTGCTTGTGCTGCCCGCAGGCGCGAAGGAGGAGAAGCGGCAGAAGGTCATGAAGTTGGCGCATGATATGGTGGTCATTAAACATCCGTACCATCTTGCATGGCAGATTGAGCTTGAGTGGCGCTCGGGGCTGGATGTAGAGGCATACTAAGTCAGAGAGGGCAGCACAGTACATTGAAGAACTGGGAGCCCAGCTCGCGCTCTGAGCAGCGTCGCATTGGCTGCTCTTCCTACATGAGTTCTCAAAAATACATAATCCCATACAAACTCCAAAACTCCACCCATGCATCCCGTCTCATCACAGCCACTCACGCCTTCACACTTGCAACAACCCTCCTCTTTTCCTCCGTCGAGAACAGGCCCTCACCCTGCTTCAACGCATGAACGAGCATAGGAATACTATTCGCCTTGAAATCCTGGGCTTCGCGCACTTTGTCCAGGTCATCAGCTAGCTCCGTGGTAATTCTGCGGATGTAAATGCTGTCAAAGTCTTCGTCTATCTTGGACTTAGGGATTACTGCCGGGGCTGGGAGAGGTGGTGGAGATGGTGAGGTGTCGCGCATAGGGACATCTTCGTTTGCTGTTTGTGGTGTAGACTTCTTCCCTTTCTCTTTCTTGGCGGGCTTTGGGGCAGGTTCTGGTGACGACTTCTCGGACTGGGTTTGGTCAACATCGTACGACTGGAACTCTTGGTATTTGTTCCTGACCTCCGAATCGCTTGACGCGCTGCTCTTGCTTTTCTTTGTTTCCACTTCGCTCTCGCTAGAGGATTCGGAGGATGAGACTTCACATGATCAGCCTTTAGCACTACACATTTTGCAGGTCGCTCACCCTCAGTCCTCGACTTCCTCTTCTTCGATTTGCGCTTCTTGTCGACGCCTCGCGGCGCCTTTTGTGCTGCCATTTCGGTTGTTGTTTTCGATATTTCTCTGGTTGCAAAAAGTTCTGGAATAGTGAATTGATAGCGTTGCTTATCGGCACGTGCACGCTAAGTAGTGGCTCTATCGTAAGTCCGTGTCTAGTCCCTGATACCTTCCTTTCAAGATTCCTCTCGTCACTACTTAACGATCATGCCTGAGTCCCGACCTGCCGCTGAACGTTATGTTTCACTTTGACACTTGTAGTCCCTACACGTCTGCATTCAGCAGATGCACACCCTGTATTCGGGAAAACGTGAAGAGATCTATCATGCAAGCTTGCGTAGCTGCTCTCAGTGTTTTCTTGAATGCCGGGAGCACTAAGAAAATTATGTCGAAATCAAGATCAGAGGCTGCCAGCTTCACGACGCGTAGCGTAAGATCGAAGAAAAAGAGCAGATTCAGATTGTTGGTTCAAGAGGAGACGTTCTTACTGACTACTACGAATCACGGCGTCCTTTTTGTCTCCTGCCGTGCCGGACCCATTTGCCGTAACTTTCTGGGTCTCACGATACCGGGAGGATGGTTGCAGCCATATACCTCTGGCCGAAGAGGCTGGGAGCTGTGCCATTAGACGAACAGCCATGTCAAAAACAAAGTCCTCAGGGAAAGTATCCTTTCCAGCAAGTAATGTCTTTGTTTCGATCCTTCCAGCATAGTGATCCACTATCAGCCGCCTCGCAGGGCTGCTGGGAGGTGTTCCTTCGTATAGCTCGTTGAGTGAATCCAGGGTTGATCTGCATTGGAACCAGGCCCTTGCCGCATCCGCTTCTGCTTCAGCCTCACCATAGTTTATCGTGGGATTCAGGCAGTGCCGCATGGCATCCAGGATACGGTTCTTCGCCCGGACGTCTTGCAGCTTCTCGGCGAGAACGTACAGTCGCGTTTGAGTCTTCCATTCTTCTGGGTCGAGCCAGAGCGCGACGCCCTTTGTTGCAACGCTTCCAGTGTATGTCAAGATTACATAGAGGTTGAAGACCGAGGCGTCGTCTTCCGGTAGAGGTATCACTGGTCCTCCCAGGTCAGTCCAAGGTTTCTTGGCTGCGCGTTTGAAGAACTCAGATCTAGAAGTGGCGAGCTTCTCATGAATTGCGAATCTCTGTACCGAAGGCTCTGTTCCTACGTGGACCTCGATGCATGACGATCCGAAGCTGAGCTGACTGTCAGCGCATATACGATCGAGTCGGCACCGCACTTAACATAACAGCATCTTTGAGGGTTATGCGAGGATCTGTGTCGGTTTGCTTCGATATAGGAACAGCTGCAGGCTGTATGTTGATTGGAGGCTTTGGAACGCTGCCGAAGCCGAAAGCACTTGATGTTGACTGGCCAAAGAGTGTAGACATACTGGTGACCAGTCGTGCGTTCAATGGAATGGTGCAGGAACCCAGATAACCAACTTGCGAAGGAGTGGAATTTTTAAACGATCTCTCATACGCCTCGGATTGTTTGCTCAAGTAATGGATATCTTATGCCGGTTGTGCGGTTACGGTGGCGTTGCTCGAGTATGCAAAGTTCAAGGAGAGTGTCTTGAAGCGCGCGCCTAGCCGCACATCATACGCCACTTCGACCGCTCGCTCAACGAGCGTCAGCTTCAGCCAGCAGGAATTCTGGAAAACTGACAAACGCATTGGGATCTCGGTCCAAATATCTGAACATTGGTTGAAACGGCCTGATGGGCGCTGAAACTTCGACGATAAGCTTGGCATCAAGCAGTACGCCTGGTGAGTGATTGGCAGTAAGTAACCTCGAGAGGCTGCAAAGAATATCCCTGTGAGGTGATCATATCCAGTAGGCAGCACTATCACAACACTCTCTACTGACTTCGCGGTCAGGGCGGCGGGTATCAATTCTACCACGTTCCTGGGCGCACGCCACACGGCTTCGCAATCTCAAGTGATGGATTATAAATTGTTCAGATCCTTCACGGCTTCATTTGGAAAGTCTGACTCGAACCCCTGTTCAAGTCGTTTAGAAAGGAGGTCACCTAAGGTGCATTACCATGGGGATCTGTCATTGGTGGGATGGCCGACAGTAAGTATGTATTCAACAACAGCTATGCTACAGACAGGGAAGATCGCTGCCTCTCGATGACATTGCGATTATATCTGAGTAGAGATAGTAACAAAAGGCATTGTATTCCTAGCTTCTGGAGTGTTTGCTGTGTTCTCGGGTGAGTTGATATGAACCTGAGGCTTTGCCGCCGATTTCTCAATCTGAGTTGCCGGCTCCTTTATGTTCTCAGTCTTCTCGTAGTAATCTGACGGAGTTTGATCGAGCATGTTACCAAATACCGTAAGCAACCGTCTTTGGACTAAGCGAATAGTAACTTCGAGGAGAAAGTCCGCAGGCAGAGCACCATGCGCCGACCTAAGCCAGCCTTCTGTGCCATTGTCCGCAAAGAAGTCAACAACAAGCCTCCGTGCTGGACTTCCGGTCGGCGTTCCATCGTAAAGGTCGTGCAATGATGCATGGCAGATGCGCTTGTCAATATTGCCAGCTGCCATCATTCTTGAGCCCTTCGGCATGAGCTCCACGATAAAACTGTGCATTGCATCGACGATGCGGTTCTTTGCCCACACATCCACCAGTCTCTCCGCCATAACGTAGACTTGGATCAGTCTGCGCCATTCGAGGAGCAAACCCTTCGTTGCCAGGAAGCCGGTATAGGTCAACCCAGTGTACAATCGGAAAGTTGCAGCATCGTCGTCTTTTAAGAGGACAACGCCCTTTGCAGGGGACCACTCCTCCTTTGTCGCTCGCTTGAAGAATTCAGAGTGAGATGTGAAAAGCCTCTCGTGAATGTAGAATGTCTCTGCATCTTCCTGGCCAACGATGACCTCAAGAAAGGAGCCAGTGATGCTGTTGATTGTCAGAATGGATGCTTCAACGGATAGAGAAAGACTCACTCGAGGCTTTGGTCTTTTGCTACACGAGTTTCGCGCTGATTGCGCTGCTGTACCTGGAAAGGTGGTGACTCTAGCAATGGGCTCGGCGTCGGACTCTTACTGCGAGCAACAGGAGCAGACGGGAATGAGGAAGGTGATTTTATGGTGTTAGCCATCTTGTGCTAGGATTACGTCTGAGTGCGATTGAGTGTTTTCAAGGTCTTATATGCACACCTCAATATTCGTGAGAAGGACCATCGGTCCCTCCCCCTGCAGATTGACAGTTTCAGCCTTGCTCTGCTGTTGCGCGCGCGTAGCAACATTGCATCTTCCCAAACTTTCGGAACCAAACACCAGCAGAGTGACATCCTCTTTACATGGCTCTCCGTACCCCCAGACCAATCTTGCTTCTGACCGATAACGCAGTCGTACGGCGCAGCATGCAACTGCGACCCGAGAAACTTTATGAAGCCGAGCAACGGTCGTTCCGAAAACGAACATTGTTTGAGCGACTCCAGTCAAGAGCCTTGTCCGCATCTCGAAACCGGACTTTTGCAGTAGTAAAAATGTAAGTTTGCGGCGCAGCTACGACCTTTGACCAACCAAATCTCTCCAACAACGTGAAGGCTGTCGCCCTCACCACCACTTGTAAGAGGCTGCTGAGCATGGCAATAGCGCCGCAGCCACATGTGTCAGATGTATCAGCCTCCACAAGTTAATTTAGCTGACTAATATCAGGATGCGATGTGAGCTGCAGTGATGTACATGCGTTGCTGGGCATTGTATCTCTCGATGATCGCTCTAGAGTGAACAAAACATGCAGCTCCTCAATCAGTCAGATCTTCGTCGCGTTCAGGCTCATATTCTCTGCTGACTCTACCAACGCTTGCGCAATCACATCTGTCTTCCCTTCTGCATCGATGCCGAGGTGTGCTTGATAGAATTTCGAAACCGGCCGCTCCAGTGCCTTGTGGGCACTCGCAGGTGGCCGCTGGTCGATAATGTGAACGATGACATCGCACCAAAATTCTTTGGGCCACGCAGGATTGCCGAAAACAAAGTCTTCCGAAGTGCACCAGCTTGCATACACATGTGCGAATAATGCCCGCGCCTGATTGCCGGCTTTCGTTCCATCGTACAGCCTGACGATTGGTGCCGGGAATGAGATCGCCCAGGGTAACCCAAAGCTGCCGGATGAGAGCTTGATCTCACCTTCGATAAAGCTATACATTGCTTCGATTGTTCGGTCCTTAGCCCATGAATCGCGCAGCTTCTCCGCAAGGATATAAAGGTCGATGATTTTACTCCAGACTCCGAGTTTGCCCGGGGCTGAAGTTGAGATCCTCCCGGTATAGCTCAGGTTGATGTAGCAACTGAAAGTCTCTGAGTGTGATTCCGTAAAATGAAGTGCTGGCCGCTCAGGACCATTACGTCCAAGAGTTACAGTCCTGACTGCAGTTCGGATGAAGCCCGAGCGAGAAGACATGAGCTGCTCGTGCACAAAGAAGATGTGTGCCTCTTGTCCGACTATGATCCGGAGTGTATCAGATCCAAAGCTACACGCTTGTTAGAACACTACTGAGCAAAGATCTTAACTCTGGACCACACCGCACAAGAATGAACAGAAACTCACTCAATTTGCTGTAGCGCGTCCACATGGCTGCTCTGGTAGTTAAACGTCTCGTGTTTGCTGAGTATGCTTGCGGGAAGTGCCATCGACATCTCTTTGAACAAGCTTGGCGCAAGCGCAGTGCTGGATATTGTCTTCGTTTTCGACATGGTGAAGTAAAGAAATCGGCAGGATCTGGTCAAATCCAAAAGCCTGTAAGAGACTGATGTACACTTCGACTTTAGCTGCTGCTAGGTTCGGGTGAGAAGGCAGTGCTTGCGACGGCTGTCTCAGAGTGGTTTCGTAGATTTACGCATGGAGTGACATTGCATGTACCATGCTACCAGCTGAGAGCTACTAATCGCGGAGCTGAACCTACGGCGAGATCCATGGGCCTTGTCCATCGACAATGTTACATGAGTGTAAGGGTGCAGGCGGTGGAGCTTCAGTGCATCGGCCGCCAACCAACAATAGTCAAGGAGAGCTATCTCAGCAACTACCCTCTATTGAGTGCAGTGACCGCAAATACGACCGTGTCCGAGCATCACTCAATCCAGCACCCATAATTGTGATTACTGCAAGAGATAATGTAAGCTTGACAAAGTCGGATCCGAACGCGGACAAAGCGTCGTGGCACATACCTTTCGAACTCAGCATACCACCCCAGGCTCATTTATTATCTGCTCATTGGGTTGTTTGATATTGTAGCTATTGGCATCGGTCTCTGTGCGCTCTGTAGGGTATTCCGGGGCGGGCGCGAACAGTCGTGTAGATACGTTCGCGATGCTGAGCAGGAAGTTTGCGTAGAGGGTACCGATGACTCCCATAATGATAGTCAACGTGTGCTGGGGGTAAGAACTGGTACGAATATATGCGGCGGGACCCGTAGAGTGGGTATCAGAATACTCGATCGTAGCGTTACGCAAGGGTGCGGCACGGCTCGAGGTCGCCGAACTATACAACAAAAGCATACCATAGGTATACGCTGCTGAAGGTCCGTAGTCAAGATAGTATATAGAGACTGCATATACGCCATGTATGAGCAGTCTCATTGGTCTTCTTGGGTAAGGTTCATGAGTTTCAACAGCTCAAAGGCCTTTCAGCAATCGGTGATGCTGCGAGCCATTACCTGCTATGGCGCAATCAGGATGGAGTACAGAGAGAGCTGTCAGACTTGTCCCCGCAACAAGGTAACTATTTCTGTGTGCCAAATGGAGTTGAAAAGGTGCAGCAGACCGGATGTGGAAGAAAAAGCAAATGTGAGCCATGCAAAGCATACCTCATCGAGTAACGATATCGCGTTACTTGAACACCGTCATACAGAAGGCCACGTAGGCGTCTGATCATCGCAACATGTCGTTCATGGCCCGTCTACCTGATCAGATCAACTATGCAGCGTTTGTGGTGTGCTGGAAGTCAGTTTCGGACCTTGCAGGGGGCCAATCAGCGCCGATGCCAAACTGGAGTTGGCTCGTTGAGCAACTGAACAACGATGAGTCTGCTGAAGCAGATTTCCCCTCTCAACGGACACGCAGCCTTCTAGGCGACCGTCAACGAGACCTGAAGGTCCTTAGAGTTGCGTGATGTTGTGACAGACTCGCTCTCGCCAGCTAAATCGAGACAAAGTCGCGAAGTCCGAATTCGGAACTCCTGCGGGACCGCATCGGCATGATGACCATCATTGCCAACGGCTACTCAAGGCTGGTTCGGCATCGAAGCCGACGCTGCATACACAAGAATATTGCAGTTCATGTCATTTGGGCAACCTTTCGATCAAGACTGACACTTGCAAAATAGGCTGCAGGGCAATTTACATACGGATAAGGTATCCACGGACAGCAGTGCAGGAAGGTACATCTCATCAGAGTACCCCGCCACCCCACCATTAACCATTTGATCCACGAGAACGCATCAAAGATCAAAACAGCACTCACAATGGCTCCTAACGTACCAAAATCCGGCATCTGGGTGCCCGCCGTGACGTTCTTCGACCCCGAAACTGGCCGTCTCGACCTCCAGGCTCAAAAGAAGTACTTTACATACCTCAAATCCACGGGGCTCGCAGGTATCGTAGTGCTAGGATCCAATGCCGAAGCTCTGCTCCTTACACGCGATGAACGCATCGCCATCACAGTAGCTGCACGACAGGCAGTTGGACCAGACTACCCCCTCATGGTGGGCGTATCCGGATTCTCGGTCATTCAGGTCCAGGAGTACATCGACGACGCTAAGAAGGCTGGTGCCGACTACGCACTGCTACTACCTTCAGCATACTACGGCCCTGCAACGACCAAGGAGGTTGTATACGGATTCTACGACGAAGTCGCCAAAACCACACCCCTCCCCATTGTCATCTACAACTTCCCCGGCGTAGCAAACGGCATCGACCTTGACAGCGTCACCATCTCTTCTCTCGCGAAAGCAAACCCAGGAAAGATTGTCGGCGTAAAGCTGACCTGTGGAAGCGTAGCCAAGATCACCCGTCTCTCTGCTGAATTCTCCCCGTCAGAATTCGCCACCTTCGCCGGCCAAGCAGACTTCCTCATTGGTGGCCTAGCCGTCGGTGCAGCAGGCTGCGTGACAGCCTTCGGCAACATCTTTCCCAAGACCGTAGTGCAAATCTACAATCTCTACCAGGAGGGCAAGCACAAGGAGGCGTTGGATCTGCACAGAAAGGCTGCGCTTGCGGAGAGCCCGGTTAAGGCGGGTATTGCGAGCGTGAAGTATGCTGTTAGCCAGTATAGCGCTGTTGCAGCGGGGATTGAGGATGCGGAGGCTAAGCTTGCGCCGAGGAAACCATACATACCAATCAACGAGGCAGCAAAGACGAGCATCAAGAAGACAGTGGAAGCTGTAGCTGAGATTGAGAAGAGTCTTTGAGCTAGTGTAGCACACTGGATCTATCAGGTATGGATTCATATACACAATACGTATCCGATCACAGCCCAGGAACCTGTTTCGTCAGAATTTAACCTTGTCGGACCGCGTAGTCTTCCATCTTTGGCACCTACTTTTCCACCTAACGCTCTGCAATCGATTGCCGTAAACACTGCGGGCATGCACTCTGCAGATCTCCCAGAATTGAGAAACTCCTCTGATAGCCAGACTTACGGCTCGTAGATCCGGGCAGCTTGCGCAGACGTCAATACAAAGCCTCCTCAGTCTCTTATATTCATTGGGACATTCTGTGTACAAAACCCGCGCCATCGTGTTTGTGACATAGGGCGGATGCTTCACCATAAACTCCAGGACGGTATTCCACAAGATGTAATCCACCATCTTTTTCCCCTAATATATACAGGTGTACAAAGATTATATTAACATCAATTTCTGCTTCTGCTAGTCGTGCAATATGCTGTTCGAGTTCCCTTCTGGATAGCTCGTCGCAGTAGATGCTAACTATGTCCCCATAGGCTGGAACTTCTGCTCCCATATTGTCCCAAAGATATGTGTGTGTGACTAAGTGTCGATGGACGTAGGATATGCGGTCGTTGTCACATCTGATGGGGATCACAACGTTTGTGAGTGTGCACTGTTAATTAGTTCCAATCGACCACATATATTGCGAGTACTTACTTCAAGGACTCATGTTGAGCTATCTGATGTGAGTCTTGGTAAAAAGACGGCCTGGAAGATATAGTCACTTTCGGCAGTGAAAATGAGTGTGAGAGGTGAATGTCTCGTAGGTTGAAGAGCTGTTTGCTTGTTTGAGTTTTAAGTGTGGTCAGACAAAGGAGGTAATGACAACCATCGCCGAACTTCAGAACCCTCTTACGGCTGTAAGAATCAGCTCGTGAAACACAAAAACAAACTGCTGACAAGTGAGTTTCAATCAACGTCGATCACTATCATCGATCTATCACGAGGACCGGCAATGCCAACACCTGGCTTGCTCTACATAGGTTTCCACTTTGAGTCCAATTTTGAATCAGTATCGCCTCATCGTGATCCAAAGACTTCATAGCCACGCCGTGGTAGCGTAGCAAGAATGTAGAGGTCAGGTAATCTTTAAGGGATACCACGTCCAGCCCGTATGGCCTTCGCAGCCTCTGACTGCGCCTCATCCCTCGCATACCTTCCATAAATAGGCAGATAATGCTCCCTATCACTCAATGTCTCCTTGACGCTCTTCCTGCTCTCAACAGCACTCAGCCACTTCCTCCAGCGCTTCCAGACTTCCTCGAAGTTACCGCCCTGACCCTCCTCTGGAATACCTGATCCGCCCTTGAAGTGATCGAAGACCCAGAGGCGGTTGGCCCACGGAGCGATTACGATGTCAATCAGGCTGAACTCTTTGCCGAGGAAGAAGGGGCCTTCGGGGTCCATTTCACTCGTGAACTCTTTGAGGTGGTTGAGGAACTCGGTTTGCTTCTCCTTCAGGCCTTCCTCACCTTGGTGCTGCAGGAAGCGGTGATAGGCTGGGATGATTCTAGATCCAACATCTACGGGTGTCAGCAATCGTAGTCGCACTTACGTGATCGTACAGCCTTACAGTCTGTCCAGATTCTCGTTCGAGCGCGAAGGTAAGGGTCATCTGGCAGTAGCTTCGGCGTGTGGTCCGGGTATGCTTCCTCGAGGAACTCGCAAAGCACTGTACTCTCATACAACGGCTTGCCCTGGTATTGCAGAGTAGGGACTAGTCCGCGTGGGTTTAAATCCAAGAGTGATTGCGGCTTATGGTATGGGTTCACTTCGATGTACTGGTATTGAATGCCTTTCTCTTCGAGTGCGATCCAGACTCGCTGTACGAAGGGGCAGAACCAGCCTGAGTACAGCTTCAAGTCGTTCTCTGCAGAGTGTGCCTTGCAAAGTCAACCTTTGATTTTGGGTGACGACCCCAAGAAGCTCACCTGTACGGTCTTGGCTGCTAGCCCAGTAGCCTCCGGGTGGAGATTCGCATCCGGGTGGTCTTTACCCATTATTAATTGTGTGCCGTGTTAATGCAGTGCAGCTGTGAAGTGAGATGTCTCAAACTATGGGAATAAGGGAAACAGCAAGCATATAAACAAGGCGTCATGCCTCACACTGCTGATGAGATGACCAATCACACCATGTCGTATCTAGTCTCGATGACGAAAGCGGGGCTGCGCGCGCTGGAAGGAGCTCCTTGCACCCCACTTTTGTTGAAGCTCAAGGTAAGAGCTGCTGCACATCAGTTCTACAGCTTTGTCAGCAACCAACCCGAGCGATGCAGAGTTTGTCTCTATGTAGCACGAGCTTTCGTATGTATGTCTATAATTCTGGAAGTTCTATAGACCGGATACCTTGAACCTTTTAGTGTCCAAACCGTACCCTAGGGCATGGTCTGGTGAATGCACGTACACAGAAAACTGAAAAAGACAATATAGGCTTACTGCCAGTGGTCCCATCTCGCGGATCACGATCTAATGACCATGTGATCACGCGCAGGTCCAATACCAATCCACTTAACCTTGACACCGATGAACTTCTCGATGTACTCAATGTACTCCCTTGCCTGACTGGGCAGGTCGTAGTAGCTCTTGGCACCAGTGGTCGGCTTCTTCCACCCCTTCATGGTGTGGTATTCGACCTCAACCTCAGCCAGAACATTAACGTTCGCAGGGAAACCGTCAAGCTTCTGACCCTTGTACGAGTAGGAGGTGGCAATCTTCAGCTCGTCGAAGTCGTCGAGGACGTCAAGCTTGGTGAGGTTGAGCGAGGTGTAGTCGTTGCAAGCGTGTGAATGCTTAAGGACGACGAGATCGAGCCAACCGCAGCGGCGCTTGCGACCGGTTGTGACACCAACTTCGTGGCCGACCTTCTGGAGCTTCTCGCCGACTTCGTTCAGCTGCTCGGTAGGGAAGGGACCACTGGACGTTGTCAGTCGTGACTCCGTTATGGGTAACTAAGCAAACTTACGATCCAACACGCGTAGTGTAGGCCTTTACCACACCAATGACCTCCTTGATCGAGCGCCACCCAAGCGTGAGACCTGTGATTACACCTCCGAGACCAGTGTTTGAGGATGTAACGAATGGGTATGTACCGTAATCAATATCGAGCATGAGGGCGTTGGCTCCTTCAACCAGGATCTTTGCGTTCTTCTCCTTCGCTGACTGAAGAAGCGGGATCTCGTCGACAACGTAGGGTGCAACCTTCTGGCGGAGATCCTGAAACCATGTCAGTCTCCTTCGAACTACAATTCAAGACGGAATCTTACCTTATACCTAGCGATCTCCTCCTCGACATCGTACTTCAAGAGGTCACCGAAGCGCTTCTGGTAGCCGGCCGCGACACGGCGAAGCTTCTTCTCGAAGTCCTCCTCATCAAAGAGATCGCTCATGCGAAGACCGCTCCTGGTCATCTTGGAGCTGTAGGTTGGTCCTAATGCTTGTGAGTAACTAAGATTCTCTTTGAGATGACTCAATACTGACCAATGCCTTTCCTGGTGGTACCTGGAAGTAAACTGTCAGCACTTCTCCCTGGTTTTTCATGCAGAGTCCGCACCAATGTTTCCTCCACCAAGCTCGACCTCTTCGAGACCGTCAACCAACTGGTGAACATCGAAGACAACGTTTGCTCTGTCAGAGATGTATATCCTGTCCTTTGTGTCCAGACCATGCTTGTGCAGAGCCTCGAGCTCCTTGAAGAAGCTGGGCACGTGAACGACGCAACCGCTACCGACGACATTGATGCAGTTCGGGTTGACGAGACCGGAGGGAAGGATGTGGAAGTCGTATGTGATGCCGTTGGCGACGATAGTGTGTCCGGCGTTGTTACCACCCTGAGCGCGGCAGCATAGTTGCGATTCGTTGGCGAGGATGTCGGCAAGCTTTCCCTTGCCTTCGTCGCCCCATTGGGCGCCGAGGACGACCGTCGTAGACATGTTCAACTGAAGAGGATGTGACAAGAGACGAGTGATGAATGGGGCGGCGGCCGTGGAGATATAAAACGGACTTGGCCCGCAACTTTTCGTTAGTTAGTTGGCCCAATCAGAAGTTTTGCACATAAGAAATGTCGCGACGCAAACAGCAATGGAACGAAGTAGGGGTTGTTGTAGCTCAAATAAGAGCGCTTGAATCACTCGTTCTGATTGTTCATATCTACTCTTGAGACGCGTACAGTCATCTCTCGACGCGCAATTGATGTTTGTTGCGGTCGCGCTGACTCTCATTCATTTGGTGGGGGCGGGGCAGCGATCCCGGAAGTCGCTCACTCAACCGCGCTAGTCGCCCGGAAAAGTTAGCGCTCAATGACATCAGCATCGCACGTGGTGAACATTCACTCTGACAAGTCAATTTCTACATGGCTCTATCACATCTACATAACACCATCGCCGTCAGCCTACGTGGCCTTACAAGGCGAAAGCAGCGAATCCGGCGATGAGTGCGGTCCAAACACCGACCCACAAAGCCCTCTCGCTCATCAATGGCGCCGCAGCACCAGGGAACTGCGCCGGCGAGGTTCCATTACCTCCGCTAGATGAGGTAGGAGACCTCGCTGGTGGGTAAGTCGTCGTAGGTGTGCCCGTCAAGTTCTGCACCTGGAAGTAGCTGCCAGCCAGCGGTTGTCCAAGCCCGGTGTCGCGGACGAATTGGCTAACATTGAATGGTACACGATTGGCTGTAAGATTGCTGTATTGCGCAGGAATCGAGAAATTGGCGGGCTGCTGGAATACTACGATGTTGTATGAGTGTGGTACGTCACCTACTGGCGGCGAGGGCTGTAGGTAGGGTACAGGCGCGTTGGGGATGACCAAGGGTGTCGAATTCGAGGTGGAGACACGGGCTCCGAGGGTCACGTTCGCAGCGACCCAGTGAATAAGCTGGACTCGAGAGCCATTGCGTGGGACGTCCAAGTCAACAATCAGGAGCACACCCGGCGGTGGAGCAGGGTTGTTGTTATCAGACGAAGCCGGCCAAGCTGTGACGCTGATGTTGGGAGGGTTGACGGTCTCTGTACACAACGTTAGATGGTCTCACTTATTACGGCAGCTATCGAAGCATACCAGGACGTGGAATTAGCTCTCCGGCAGGAGAAACAGTGTTGTTGCCAAATTTAGCGATCAAGGGCTGAGAGGCAGGGACAGGGAAGCCAGGCCCGGTCTGCGCGCTCACAGCACCAAACGCAGCAGCGAGGGTCAAGATAGCTTTAGCAAACATATCGTGGGATGAGAGTATCGATCAAATTGCAAGCTATAGTTGCAGGAAGTAAATCCTTTGTAGCTAAGTACCGAAACTTGCGCAGGTCCAAAATCTTATATCCGGGGTCTCCAAATGTACAAGCATCCATGACGTATTCCAAGCCACCGGACATGGGCCGGCTTATCGATTCAAAAGAACAAGAAGAACGTGCTTTTTGACACCATGTCGCGATCAGCGAGTCTTCCAAATCGTGGAACGGCGGCTGCGCCCGGTTAGCGTGCGTTCCTGGCGGAGTGTTTGTGTAAGAGGCACTGATTGGCCAGCGGGCTCTGATTCTCTTTAGGCGCACTTATGTTTGCAGCCTCGAGCTTTCACAGCTATCGGCCATCACTACGTATTTGTTTACCTCCGGAGAAGACGGCATGTATTTCTGTGTATAGAAGACCTGTAGTGGGGAGCCGGTCCCTTTGCTGTTCGACTGTCGTAACATTGCCTCCGACGGTGGCTCTGAGCGTTCATGCATTCTCTCAGCAGACATCAGCAACGTAACGTCAGACACGAGACTTCAGCTACGATGCATTTGACTTTCTTGAGCTACGAGAACCCTGGTTGAAGGTGATGTTCATTTGGGGAGGAACAAAGAAGTTGCTCGCTGCAGACATGGGTTACGGATAGGGCGCGACTTTGCTGACATGGCCAAGGCGAGAGTGGGATCGTCGACCCCTCAACCTCGTCGAGAGCCAGCATGCGGCATCATGACTGCCGCGCGCAATATCTCGTATACCTATCAGCCTTTATCAACGCCAACAACCATTCGTCTTCTCGTTCTAGCCCCTGGATCCGGTCGAGACCCTTTGCAAGGCGAACTTCAGCATGCAGACCTATCTTTCGGTGATATCGATGGCTACAATTTCGACGCTGCATATCAACTGTGCTATAAATCCGGTATCACAGTGCCTCCGCCATATGAAGCAATCTCGTATGTGTGGGGTGCTCCAATATTCAAGGCTTCAATTATGACTAGGGCGGGCGGCATTGCTTTGACACAGAATCTTGCAGATGCCTTATTGCGCTTTCGATTGCCTGACAATACCAGGATTCTTTGGGCGGATGCAATTTGCATCAACCAAGCAGATCCTACGGAGCAAGGCCACCAAGTCAGAATGATGGACCGGATTTATTCATCTGCAGAAACAGTCCTTGTTTGGTTGGGACCAGATCAAGCATTGGTCGCTCAAGAAGCCTTTGAATCAATCCGCAACATCTTCAAGAAACGACCGATGTCAAGAAGGAAGCTTAAGAAGGTGCGGGATCTCGTCAACATGATTACTGAGACAGAATGGTTCTCGCGTCTCTGGATAGTCCAGGAGATTCTTCTCGCCCAGCGTGCCTTCTTCTTCTGGGGCACGGAAGTTTTGCCTTTCGAGTATCTAGAAGCTATCCTGGTGGTATTAGCCGAGGGAAACTTCGGCTGGTTGACCCATAAGAAGACAGGCATGTTCAAGGAAATCTGGCATGTACTGGACGATTATAGGAAGCTGCGATGCTCGGATAAGAGGGACCATATATACGCCATACTCGGTCTGCCTTACAGTAATTCCAACCATCTGGCGACCAGATTTCAGAACATTCAGCCTGACTATCGCAAGTCATGGCGCCAACTCGCCTTCGAAGTCGCTTGCATGTGTATTGAGACAGACAACATAGTAACACTCCTCAGTTATGTCAACCACACAGATGGTAGGGAGGGATGTGTATTGGAAGAGCTACCGTCCTAGATTCCCGACTGGAGCGCTGCTTTCGATTACATGCCAACTCTGGATCGCTATCTTGACATGCCCTACAAGAAACCTATTATCAACAACGATGAACTACGTCTGACAATCTTTGGAACTTTGGTAGACAGCGTTCTTTACACAACGAGAACTGGCCTGGGGAATTATAGATCACCTCGCTACTCGACGCACATCCTCGGCTTCTGGACCTATATTTCCACCACACACGAACAACCTTATAACACTGAGCAAATTGAGGAGATGATATCCTGCTTCTTGCAAGCTTTACCCGCTACCGGCGGAGACGACAAGTGCGCTCTCGACTTTGATCACTTGATGATGGCGCTTCTACCAGACTGGAACACAACGGATGATGGAAGGGACATGATTGCTTCTCTACGGCCTAGAGTTCGTATAAAAGAGACGGTGAAAGATCCTTCGAATTATATTCGTCCGACCCACCAGAGTTGGTCGTGGCGGAAATTGTTTCAAACGTCCCAGGGATACATTGGTCTTGGCCCTGCAGCAATGCAATGCGGTAACATCGTCGTCCGGTTATCTGGGCTATCTCAGTCTGCGATAGTGCGAACCAGAAACCAAGCGTACATTTTCGTAGGTTGTGCGTACATACCTCGCCTGGAGAGCCAGAAGTGCTCCTACGATCAACTACACGCATATGAGCTATGTTAGGCCGGAAAGCTATGCAATCATTCTTGCAATTCTCGTCCACACAACGCGTGGAAACAAGAAATAATGCAACGGTGCTTTACACTATAGCGATTCTTCTTCGTCACAAGACTCGAATACTACAAAAGAGCACCAACCAGCGTGTATCATCTTCACCCTTGAGAGAGAGATTGGTGATAAACCCAGTGCTTTCGTCTTCCTTACGTCAAAGGATACGGTGGAGATGTCTGCTTTGCACGATTGCCAGACATGGTAATTTCACCAACTGTGGTTCACTTTCACTTCCCTTGTGACGGGTTAGCTTTCCCGGCTGCTTCTCTACCCGCTTCCTTCGTTCTTGTCGCCAACGCGTCGACCATTCTCTGCCGCCCTTCAACGAATTAACTATCCTAAGGGCCATTATGCCTGTCACCATTAGCGGCGGTGTGAAGAAGAAGGAGGTGATGAAGCACAAGCCAATCCTGTAAGTTGCGTGCCTACCTCTGTGTCTCTGGGCACGCCCTGACAGCTCTTACCAGGCTCGGCGGTGCCTTCGTGCAGCTGCTCGTCGGTCCACGCAACCGCAAGTTCTCAGCACATGAGGACGTGCTGTGCTCCCGCTCGCCATACTTCAAGAAGCGCTTCCAACAAGTGCGCAAGCCTGTCACTGGAGAGTGCGAAGTCTGCCTTGACGAACTGTTGGAGGTAGTCGACGCAGTCTTTTGCCGGACTTGCGGTCGGAACTTCCATGCTCAGTGCATGGATCAGTGGCTGCACGGCAAACAAGATTGCCCGACTTGTCGAACAGCGTGGAACAAGCTACCCGCCGTCAACACCTCCGCGTTTGACCAGCTTGACCCAGATGGCTTCGAGGTATATTTGCAGTGGCTGTACTCGCAGCAGATCCCTAGCTATAAGGCGGACAAGGCGCGTGGCGCTCGTTGCGTGCGACTGCTTAAAGCACACCTGGTTGGCGACACTCTTGAAGACACTGAGTTCATCCATGCTGTTCGCAATGACATCGTCGAGTCTGCTATGGAAGGCGGTCTCAGTTATGATGCCATCGAATTCGCATATCAGCACACCCACACGCCGTGCGCACTGCGCCGATTCCTGGTCGACTTATAAGCTCTCACCGGAGATGCGCGGTCTCTCAAAGAAGGGAACGTATCGAAGCTATTCCTCATTGACATGGCTCAGTCTTTCATGAACAAGAGCAAGCCAGAAGTGGAAGGAGAGAATGTTTGGACGATGCTAGCGGGGGAAGGCCATATCTCAGGCCATGCGGCCTCGTGGAAGGGCAACATCGACGGCGCTGACGAGGAGAAGACTGCATGGTTTGTAGTTAGCATTCACGGCTCTTGACCTCCCCCTCTATTTGCTGGTGTCGTTTGTGATCGGTTATGTATAGAATTCGATCTAGCGTTAGCAAGCATAAGACTGTAACATGCTCAAGACTAGTTTCGACTGTTTGCAGGTGTAGAATCTTGTTGAGTGCATATTGTTTATGGCTCTTGTGAAGGGGCTGTAGTGAGTTAATTGGAGGCATTAGCGGCATGCGGTCACCACTAGCTCAACCCCATTAAACGTATTGTTTATGACGTTGTCATTGATACCTTCGAAATCATTGCTGTAGGGTACTAAGTGGCCTCCCGGGTCAGATTTTTTTCTTCTACTTGAGGTGATCGGTTTAGCATGAGAGACGCGCAGGGCGCGTCTCTCCAAACCATATACCGTCGATAGCAAGAGCAAAAAGCAAAGGGCTGCCCCTTGGAACCCTACGACCATCCACCTTCGACAGCGAATCGCTTCTCGGTTGAAAACTGCACTACCGCCGCAGTTGCTTATCATTAGCAAGAAGCTACCTCTTGGCCATCTACGAATAGCACCATGGACCAGATGTGGGCTAAGACTGTAGACATGGAGAAGGCGCTCTCAGCTTCACATGACGATATCCCTGACGACCTGTTGGACGAAGTTTAACCCGAGACCTTGGGCGATAGGTCTTGTTTCGTAGCTCGGCCGGCAGCTTCAGGAAAGGAAAGGGCATGTTGGAGCCGGCATTCATTGCCGTTGTTTCGAGGGAGTGGTCCAATGGTGGTGCGGGCGTAGAAGTGGGTGAGATCGGGAAGGTAGGAGATCAGGCGTGAGGTGTGGTTAGATCTCTGCGCACGGCCCTGCGTTACTTTCGCCTTCACCTTCACCGAGAAAGCATCGAGGAATAAAACAGCAGGCGCAACGGCAGACGCTGGCGAAGTGGTGCTTTGGTCGTGTAGGCATTCAAGTTGATTGATGATTGTGCTGTTGAAGGTATCTCGAAGTCCAAACTCCCCCACGCCTTGATAGCAAAGCCAGTTCCTCTCGCATCTTACTTCGGCGCATCGGTGAGTGGCACGTACTGAACGCCATACAGCCGGTTTTGATCGATCGTGCCATCCTCCTTCTTGTTGATGACCCATATATGCTGACTCCAGCCATCAGAGACAGGCACAAACAAACGACCAGGCGCTTTCAATTGCTCTGCCAGCTCTTTGTGATGCTCTGCTGCTGCTGCGCCAACGTGTATAGCATCATATGGCGCATCCTCTGTCCAGCCTTTCCTGCCATCACCGGTAACAAATCTTACCTGGCCTGACTCCAACATCTTCCTTCCTTCTTCTGACTTGGCCATGTTGGTGTTCGCCATATCGACGAGCGGCTGGATGTGGTCGATGCCCACAACTTTTCCGGTTGGTCCAACGAGGTTGGCAAGTACTGCAGTGAGGTATCCCGAGCCAGACCCTACGTCGAGGACCTTGGCTCCGGGCTGCAGGTGGTCGAGTAAGGATTCGCAAGCATTCGCATGCATGTGTGGTGCTGAGATTGTAGCTGCATGACCTATGGGCTGCGGTCTATCGTCGTAGGGGTTCCTCGGGGCATAATGGGCGCGGTCAACCTTATGGAATGTTAGTCCTGTTGCAGATATGTTATTCTCTCTGACGCGATACGAGTATCGTCGTGGGGAGTACCTGCAGCATGGCGTCTTTGACGCGTTTTGTTTCAATCAGCCCATTCTTCTCCAGGTTCTCAATGAGAGATTGGTTTGATGATCCAGACGACCTCCAAGCCATGGTGAAGGTTCGAGGGTGCTGTAGGTTTCGTAGCTCGAGAGCTAGACAGGGACCAAGCGGTCGGCGGCTGAGGAGAGCTAAGGTGGACAGTTTGAGGATCTTCTTCCGCAGGTGCAGGACAGGGTTCGGATAGCTCAACCGGGAGCTAAGAAGGGATTGACTGTATGCAGATGCTACACCGCGAAACAGGACAGTAGAGATAGGAACAAGAACGACATTGACTGTCACGGGCTTCTTATACGGACAATCACGAGCTGAACGATAGTGAGGGGTGCATAAGAGACAAGCTTCGAACGTCACCACTGCTAAATCCGGGGTCTAATCGATAAGGAACGAGCGCCCCTGTCAGTCACCGCATCCCTGTCACTTTTGGCTGATCCCTGTCGCTCTTTCCAAAAAGTTCGCGCAAATTTCCGCGACGCAAGTCCGCAGCAACTGCACACACACGACAATGCCGCCGCCCGCTACGAAACGCAGAAAGCTCGAGCAGTCAGAGGACGAGAGTGAGGGCAGCTTCGCTGAATTTGAGGAGCTCGAAAGCGCAGGTTCTGACGCTGAAGAGGAGGCAAATGGCGACGGCAGCGACATCTCGATGGAGGGGCCAGCAGATGGTGAGGACATGAGCGACGATGAAGATGCAGAGGAGAGTGTTGCGCAGAAAAACAAGAAGACACAGCCAGTTGCCACAGCTACATCTGCGCACAAGGCGCCGAAAAGGCCTGCTGCGACTCTCCAAGATGGCGCCTACACTTCAGAGTCCTTTAAATCGAACATGTTCAAGCTGCAGGTGGACGAGCTGTTGGAGCAAGTCAAGCCAAAGTACGGCAAAAAGGAAGCACCGGCTGAGAACGCCATGCGCACAGTGAAGACCATCATCGAGTCGATACCGAGTCGAGATGCTCTGCCAGTACGTTCTCACCCTGTCTTTGTTAAGGGCCTGCTGACTTGATACAGATCCCAGAAGCTGAAAAGGCACTGAAGTCTGCCGGCATTGCGATACCGTTTCCTAGCCCTCGCCCACCGAAAGACGCAAAGTACAAGCTGCAGTACGAGCGACCGTCGAGCATCAACGCAACCGGCAGCTACCCGCTCAAGACCGCAACGAAGTCAGACGACGGCATTGCGATTGACCTCGTAGTCACCATGCCCAAGTCGCTGTTTCAGGATAAAGACTACCTCAACCACCGATACTTTTACAAGCGCGCATACTACCTGGCCTGCCTCGCTGCTGGCATCAAGAGCGCGAAGAAGCATAAGTTTGAATTATCTTTTGAGAGTTGGCATGGCAACCAACTGCAGCCCATCATCGTAGTACGACCGAGCGGTAACGGCGACGAAGACGATTTCTCAAGCTCTAAGGCAAGGATCAACGTCATTCCCGCGCTGCCGGAGAACACATTTGCGCCGAACAAGCTGCTGCCAAGCTCGAACGCAGTACGACCGAAGGGTAATGACGACGAGGAGACTGCTGGCAAGACACTACCGCCGACGCCGTTCTACAACGGCGCAATTCAATCTGACGCCAACGTCACCGCGTACCTGAAGCTATTGTACGCGACAGCGACAAAGGCTGATGCTTTTAAGGATGCGTGTATTCTCGGTCGCATCTGGCTCAAGCAGCGTGGGTTTGGCAGCCAGCTACGGAAGGGCGGATTCGGCAACTTCGAATGGGCTGCTCTTGTAGCTCTGCTTCTGCAGCCAAATCAGACAACTGGCGCGCAGCCGTTATCGCCTGGATACAGCAGCTACCAACTGTTCAAGGCTACTCTGCAGTTCCTTGCCCGTCATGACCTGAGCAAGAAGGCTGTCGTTTTGCAGGCGCATAACATCACCATCCCCAAGGGAGATTCTACACCTGTTTTCTTCGATGGACCTCGAGGCCAGAATATCCTGTTCAAGATGACTCAGTGGTCGTATGCATGCCTCAGGCAAGAGGCAAAGGCGACTGTGGACATGCTGAGCGACACCGTCTTCGATCAATTCGACTCAACTTTCATCCTAAAGGCAGAGCTATTGAAGCTCAAATACGACGCCACTCTTGAAATTCCTCTATCAGCTCTTGGTCTAGATTCCTCGAGCCAGGAGTACGACCAACAGCTCAGCAATAATTGCCGGAAAATGTACGAAACTTTGACTCGCGCGCTTACTGATAGAGTCACTTCGGTATCTTTCACAATGCCTGCGGAGGACAGTTGGGGTATTTCCACACGGAGACCTCACGAGAAGCAGCGCAAGAGCATTCTTGTCAACCTCGCAACCGATCCAGCGAACGCGAACCGAACAGTGGACCACGGGCCGGCCGCAGAGAACAAGCAAGAGGCGGCAGTCTTCCGCAAGTTTTGGGGTGAGAGGTCTGAGCTCAGGCGTTTCAAGGACGGAAGCATCACAGAGAGCGTGGTGTGGTCACTCAAAGATGCGTCGGCCTCCGTCGTTGAGCAGATTGTCCGCTACATCTTGCAGCACCACAAAATTGTGCAGGCAGCAGATGAGATTAAGTTCAGGGGCGATGCTTTCGCTCATCTCATCAATGCTGGTCGCATTCAAGGAGCGTCAGGTGTCGCGCCGTTCCTGCCGATCATGAACGCCTTCAGCACGATGGAGAAGGACATTCGTGCTCTGGAAGACCTGCCATTGCAACTCCGTTCGATTAGAGCTGCGGACCCACAACTACGGTACGCGTCCGTAGAGCCTCCGACAGCAGGCCATGCAGCAGCATCAGTCGTGCTTCAATTCGAAGGTTCTGGCCGCTGGCCGGACGATCTTTGTGCAATCCAACGCACGAAGATCGCTTTCTTGCTGCGCATTGCAGAACTCTTAACCGATACAGAATCTGAGTATGCCTCTCGAGTTGGTCTCGAAAACCCGTCACAACCAGCGCAAAACCAGGCCTTCCTGGATGTCACATCCGCGTCCGGCTTTACCTTCCGCATTCGCATTTACCACGACCGCGAGGTCACCCTTTTCGAGCGCCAACTCAAGGACAAGACCCTCGATGGCCCTTCCCGCGAATCTGCAGCTGCATCCCTCGCCCTATACAAGCGCGAATTCGTCCAGTCGCCCCTGCACTCGCAGGTCTTACAAACCCTTTGCACACGCTTCCCTGCTCTTTCACTTTCCATCCGCCTCACAAAGCGCTGGTTTGCATCACACCTTCTCACACCACACTTCTCACCTGAGCTGATCGAACTTCTCGTCATTCGCACATTCCTACAACCTTACCCTTGGCCTGTGCCTGCAACAGCCACAACTGGCTTCCTGCGCACTCTTGCCTGGATAGGACGCTGGGACTGGCGACATGAGCCGCTCATCGTTGACTTCAGCTCTACCTTCAGCGCAGATCCAGCAGACTTGGAGGATGCAAACAAGGAGAAGGGCATGAAGCCCTCGGATCTCGAGCGTCTGCAGACCCGCTTCGAAGCATGGCGCAGGATCGACCCGGCAATGAACCGCGTCGTGCTATTCGCTGCTACGAACCTCGACGAAGAAGGCACAACATGGACAGACAAGGCCCAACCCGAGAAAGTCGTAGCCGCACGTCTTACAGCTTTGGCAAAAGCTGCTTCGCAAGCCGTCCGCGTAGACGAAGACCGTCTTCTCTCACACATCCACAGCGGCAAAGAAGCTTCGTCTTCGTCACTATCCCCAGAATCCCTCTTCACGCCCAGTACCACAGAGTACGACATCCACATCAGCATCGTATCGAAGTACACCCCTTCGCATTCGAACAAGCGCAAATCCTCATCGACCCAGCAATTCAAGAATCTCGAAATCCAGCACGCAACCACGCACCAGCCCGCCACCACGCCCTTACCCGCGCTCTTCGCACAAGAGCTGCTCGACGTGTACGGCGACAGCGTACTCTGGTTCTGGGACCCGGAGGCACTGGATAAGATTGTCGGGTTGTGGAATCCGATTACGACGGGCCAGAGGAGTTGGAAGGTCAAGCCTGGGTGGAACAGTGTGCCTATCAAGGTGAAGGTGTCTGAGGAGGAGAAGGAGAAGGGCAAGAACGTGGAGATTCGGGTTAACAAGGAGGCGATTGTGAATGAGATTAGGCGACTGGGTGGAGATTTGATTAAGAGTATTGAGGTCAAGGCTTGAGATGAAGATGCAAGATAGGATTTTATACGGTGGGAATGATACCACTGCATGACCAAAATCGTGCGTTGTATTAGTGCGTTCGCTTTATGCTCGTAAAAAGATGCGCTGTGTATCGTGAAACTCCTTTAGTCTCCTCTTAACCTCCTCCAATCCTCCTTCCCCTCTCCAAAACCCCCGCCCTCAACCTCTCCACAACCTCCCGTCCCAGCCACCTTAACCTCCCATCTCCTCTACTCTCCTTCTCCGCCCACTCGAACACGCCCCTCAGCACCCTCAGCTCATCCACACTCCAGCTCCGACTCAATCTGCCGAGCACCAGCCTGCTCTCCACAACCGTAGCTCTTGGATCAAGCATGGTTTTGCTGTGCGGATCGACGGGTAGGACGAGCGCAGCATCACTTGTGGATATGTATGTAGCGATGGCGGGGAGCGTGAAGATCCAGTGGAACAGCAGATGGCTCGTGCGGCTCGACTGGGCGTCGTTGAGGGCGACGAGAGTCGCGGAGAAAGAGGTCGAGTACGTATCTCTTGCGCTTCGTCTCCTTACGTGGAGGGTCTGGTGTTTTGTGAAGGCGCGGAGGTGTGTTGTGTTGTGGACGAAGTCAAGGGTTGTGGGCCAGTAGTTTCCCTCTGTTGTCTCGAGGCGGGATATCTCCTTGACTTCGGGCAGGAGGCAGGGCGCGATGAGGTTGCGGGGTGGGAGCGCTTCATTACGGAAGTAGACCGTGATGGGCATGCTAATTGCGCGGCCGGTGTCTACGTCGCGGACAACGAGACAACGAGACTCGGCGGCGAGAACCCAGAAGTGGCGGAAAGCCTGCAGATGCGCGCGACTGTCTTGCACGTCGGATGGGAAAAGGGGGTAGAAGGCGCAGATCAGACTTGCAATTGCCTTATTGCTTCGGCTGAATGTCTGCGTGCCGCCGGCGATGAAGAGCGCGCCGAATGCCATGTGAGCTGCAAGGTGGCTGCCATACGGTATATCTGGGCCAACACGGCCGTGAAGGGCGCGCAGACGGCGGAAGACTTCGAGATCGCCTGTGCCGGCCATTACGGTAGCTGCAGACAGTGCAATGAGATCCTGGCAGTTGCGGACCGTGTTGCGGGCCAGCCGGGAGTCGTAACGGATGGAGGTGAGTTTGGCAATGCGCATGAATTGGTCGAGGTACTTGATAAGGAAGTCGCGGACCTGAACATCGCCTGTGCCTGCGTGCTTGAGGGAGATGCTCCATAGAAGACCTGCGATGATGTTGTAGAAAGGCATTTGCTCGCTGCGTAGCTTGGTGATGTTTTTGAGACTGAAGTCTTCCTGATAGTCCACTGGTAGATTCTTGATCATCCAGTCATCGCTCGCGTTGATGTTGTCCCACATGATGATGTGCTTTGCCAGAGTGCGTAGAAGGAAGATGTCCGGTCGGACATAGTCGAATTGTGGCAGCGTGTCTGGCACATCAATCTTGCTGGCAACCATCCGATCGTGCGTCTTCATGTAGATCAGCGCAATAGCAATGACTGCTCCAGCAGTTGCTTGATCGAGGATGTGAACAACGTTGACTGACTTTGGTGCCACAGCAACTGTCAATAGGCGTTGGACGATCTGCATATCGCGGAGACCGCCCAAGTCTCTACCCTTGCCAAGGTTGATGAAGCCCAGGGCAAAACCCGCTGCTAGTCTGTACGCCTCGTCGCGAAGGGAGTCTGGAGGTTCAGACGGATCTGGTACTTCAACGTGCTCAATCTCAGACAGCATGACCTCGCTCATTCGTCGATGCTGCGTGTTATAGTAGAGCAGGCCAATACCCATCAGTCCGGTGGTCTGCGTGTATGGAGACAAGTTCAGCTCTGCTGCGCCTGCTGGTAACATCCTTGTCACATGGACAGACAGCAGCCGCGTGACGAGCGTATCCATGGTGCCCATGAAAGATGCCGATAGCCCCAGAAGTAAGCCCACCGAAGTCATGGTGTGCTTGGGTGTGAGATACTTGAAAGACAACCACTTTGCGATCGTGCGCAGATGACCGTTCAAACCAAGGCCTAGCAGAAGACCCGCGTGCTTATTGGTCAACTCAGCGGGCTTGTTGTACATGATCCAGGAGGTATCGATGCCCTGAGCGTCTCGAGAGATGCTGAGACCAGCAGCAGCACCTGCATTGAAGAAGGCCCAGAAGTACTTCTCTTCTGAATAATTTTGACGTTCGGCGGTGACGACGTTGCCCATGGGCTTCATCAGACAGGATGTAGAGAAGCCATATAGAGGATACTTCTCGGTCAGAAGTGGCTTCTTGCTGCTGAACTTGACCATAGAGCTACCGACTGGCAGAGAGAAGGTGCGAATCATGACCCATTGCATCATAACCTTTTGTCCCTCCAACATCTGAGCTTCATCAGCTCTGCTGTCGCCACGATATTCAGCGACCGTCTGCCGTAGCGGCTCTAGAAGTGTGTGTGCTTCCATGAATCGCCTGTCTTCACGGAAGATGAGCCTTGTGATGTAGTGACGGTCCACCTCGGCTGTAGATTGGACAGGTTCAGGGCGATCTGCGCTTTGGCAAATCGTGTGAACATCGCGTATTGCTGCGATTGTGTAGATAGGGTTGAGGTGAGCTTCATAAACGAAGTCTTCAGTCGAAGTCGAGGCTAAATCAAGGTCCTCGCGTTGGACAAGCTTGAGCAGAGAGCTCGACCATGTGGTTGGCGGATTCGCCTGACATCTCGTAATGGCTTCCATGAGTGGCGCCTTTGCAGCTTCTGGTAGGGTTGCGATTATATCTGTACCAATGCCGCAGCTTTTGATAAGCTCTACTATCTTCCTTGGGCTAGACGCTGGGTCAATGTCGCGGAAGAAGTTGTGAAGGGCCATGGTTCTTGGCGTCAGATCTGTAATAATCTCATCAAGATTAACAGATGAATGAGGGGACGCTTTCGATTTCCGAACTAGCATCGCTAGTGTGGGGAATGGAGCATATCGTTGAGGCCCCACGACAGTGCTGAGCCAGTCTAGAATTGATGGTGGAGGTGCATCTGATGGTCGCGCATGTAGTCGTACCCTGGAGCTCAGAGCCGATTCATCGTATGTCCACTTGTCACTAGAAGCACCCCCGAGGTCGTAGAAACTCCCTCGCTGCCAGCTCCACTCATCCCAGCGGAGCCAATGACCCAGTTGAGCAAGTACAGGGGCTAAATTCCGTGTTTGTGACCCTTCAGCGTCCTGCGACAGAACGTCAAGCTTGCGTTCCTCACCGAAGAGATGCAGAGAGACCGTAATTTCCGATAGGGATGATATGCGCAGGTCTTGCTTCTCAGACGGCGATATGCCTCGCCAATGATCGTTTGCAGTCTTGCCTAACGGTGTCTGGCAAAATTGACGGGCCAGATCTAGACAGTCATTAATGAAGTTTTGTTTTGTGGACAATTGTCGCACTACAGGGTCCGTTTGCTGACCCGATACACGTCTCGGAGGCGGTGGCATCGATGTTGCCGCTGGGTCATAATGTAAGGCCCATGACCATGGTAAGGACGTCCAACTCCTCGCTTGCGAACGCGCGATCTGACGGTCGCACATCAGGCGCCACGCCGAATCATTATCGTCTGTCACCTCATCTGGCTTTGTCTGGCTCAAGGGGCGACCTGAGCTGCGCCTTTGTTGAGATTTGGTTCTATTGGTAGTCTTCTTGGACTTGTCGTCTAAGAAAGGAACTACGAGTGTGAAGATGGTGGCAACGAAGGCCGTCCAGTCGCCATCAGTCTTACTTCCTGCGTCATTCGACAGCGCTTTCCGAATGTTCCACCAAACTTGGAGGAGAAAGTCGCCAGCGTAGTTCGGTAAAATGGTAGTCAGTACCCGAAAGTACTCCCGAACGATGCCATTAGCAGGTGCAAGGCCAATCTCCACGCGATGCCGTCGCCCCTCTGCATCAACTACTTCGACTTGACCTGCAGGTCCAGGCGACATTAGCTGCTGCAGGGGTCGCTTGGGAGTTATGGTCCTCTTGAGTCCTGCAGAGGATCTTTGTCCGTCCTCGACAATGGAAAATGGGTTGAATAGCTTGAAAGGTCCCAGCTCGATGTTTGCCGGCAGATGAGTGCCCCAGCCTGCAGTCAGAGACAAAGAAGAACCTGCGGAGTTGGAAACATTAAGCTGCGCGACTCGTTCCACATGGCCAGCTCGGACCTTGACAAGATCAGTGGCGTTGGCAAGTTGCCTAGTCTTTATCAACTTCGGCCAACAAGCGTATCGGTTGACATCGCTGCTTGGCTGCAAGCGTAGGGTCGATGCCGAGACCTTTAAGCGTTTTCTAGTCACAGCTATTTCACACTCCAGCGACGTGCTCAGAGACGGATGAGAGATGTAGAGGTAGAGCTTGCGTTCGTGTAGGGTTGCGGAGTTAAACGGTGCGTTCAAGGTCAAGACCTTCGATCGTTCCTTCGTCTGTGTATATTAGTGGTTGCGCAAATGAGACAATCATAAGGAGAACTGTCCCATACCTTGGTTGTCGCTGATGGGTCACTCAATGCAAAGATGCCAGGCTTCAGGTATTGGGTCGCTGGTATCTCGCCTACCGCTTCCATCACCAGCTCCTTTCGCAACCCATCAGTTGGCTGTGACTCGGCCCCAGCTTCAGGCGGGGAGAAAAGGTTGTCGACCTCATCATAGTCCTCCATGATGTCATATTGGCTCTCCTCCATGGTGTCGTCTAGTGTGTCATCGATGTCCGCCCCGCCAAAGCTTATCCGTGAGGCAATGCTGCCAGGTGTTGAAGCTCGATTGCGAGACTGCGAGTAACCTCCAAAGCTTGTTCGGTCATGACCTAACGAGCGCCGACTACGCTGACTAGCCCCAAAGCTACCGCCTATACTTGTTCGGTGTGTTGCCAAATCCTGGAACGCTGACTTGTCAAAGCTGGTGGACAGTTCAGCTCGTGAGAGCAGTGAGCTAACGCGCCTTGACTCTTTCGGAAGTCGGTCTATGTTGAAGTCAGGATTGAGCTGTGAAGCAAGAGCATCGTCCACTGCCTGGTCTGTCAACCGCCCCTTCGTCTGCGAAACATCCTTGAAAGACGGGACAGGTGGCTTAGTACGTGGAGCCCCACCTAAGCTCTCCCTCAGTCTGTCAACACCTCGAATCGCAGGAGTCGTTGCGCCTGTCCCTGTTGAGGTGGCCCCGTGTGAGCTTCGCCGGCGAGACTTGGACAATGGCACGGGTGCGTGTTGTTTGCGCGAAGCTGAGATGGATTTGGGTTCGAGGTATGCTGCCCACCAGATCGTAAATACATTTGTCTCATAGTTGGCCGTGACAACCAGCAGAAGAGGTTTATCGCTCCCGCTACGATCAAACTGCACCTCGTTTTGTGGCGAGACGTATATGATCTCCTCAGCTTTATCGATTGCTTCCAGTCTTCGATTGTCCTCGCCGCTCTTCAACAGCATACTGCTGCGTTCACCACCAGCAAGTATATTGACAACCAAGCCAAGTTCTGAAAGAGGGTCTGTGAAAGAAAATAATCTAGGGAGGCCTTCTGTATTAGGGGCTGCAGAAGATCTGATAAGATCGTCGAGAAACAGGGTGGACCCATTTTGTTGCGCTTTATTACCGCGGACTGTAGCAAGTGATGCGTTGCGGCTGTGAGCAGGTGCGAAGCTTTGAGAGAGTGTCTGCGACAGAAACGATTGGTTGTTCGTAAGGAACGAGTTTGGCGGAGCCATAGGCACCTGTGGGCTGGAGGGTGCATGAATGAGAGGTGAGATCTTCCTCTGAACCACCACTCCGCGCGCCGCAGGGAAAGCTCTGTCGACCTCGAATGGAAGGTTCACGATGTGTGTAGTCCCGGAGAGAAAGAAGACGTGAGCCTGCGATCTTAGAAAAACGACCAGTGCCCGCGCCCTTGTCTCGACAATATTCGCAGTGCCCTCTCCCGCAGCAGGGTCTGTAGCTGGCTGCGTTCCCTGTGTGAGGAACGCCCCCGACTGTTCATGGCCGCTGTAGTCTACAGATCGCCCTAGACCTTGTGCTGCGATTCCAGTGGGCTCCTCGACTGGAAACCATGTGAGCAGCGCCTGGATGACCTTCTCTTTCTCGATCTCGAAATTGAAGACCTTGCGGACTATGCCGCCCCGCGACCAGACAACATGGTGTTCGGTGGTGACGACCTCGTCGATTGTGCCTTCAGGGTCCTCGTCGGCGTAAGTGTCCCAGACATAGTCGCGCTCGGTGCAGTCTTCGTTAAGGATGGCTTCGGTGACCAGGTACTGCAATGCGGCGGGCCTATGGACCCCGATTGAGCGAAGGGAGGCCATGCAGAGGCTCGTTTCGTGGCATGAGGGCGCTGTGGGTGTGAGTGCGCGGTGGTGGGGTTGCTGTGGTTGTTTGTTTGTGGGCGGCGCGCGTTCGTGGACGCGCTCGCCTTCTTTGATCTCCCAGCTCCGCAGCACCTCCGAGCTTCTTCACCTGCACTCCGACAACAGCATACCTTTTGGACCGTACAGCCCGGGGAAGTGCTCCAGATTGATATCTCCAGAAACAACGTCGAGTTGATTCGTCACGTGAATTGCGCTGCCATTGCTCCCTACTCCAGCTCTTGATCAACATTCGAGCTCCAAGCTCAGACTGCCACCATGCAGCCAATCGCAACCACCAAAGGGAAGCTCACACAGCTCAGGTACGTCACATGTTTTGCTCACCTGTATACATGCTGATAGTTGACAGGTACGAGTTTCCGCAACGAGTCCACGAAGCCACTATCTATCCAGTCAAAGCCTCCAATGGCTCGACTATCCTACTATATGCGCACGACACAGGTGTCAGCATCGTCTGGAGAGGAGGACGACCGTTGAAGAGAACTACGCCTAAACAGGTGCCGAAGCCGCAGAAGGTCAATGGAGCCAGCAACGATGCGATCATGATCATCGACTCAGATGACGACGTGCCAGCCAAACCTGCGCCAGCGCAGCCCTTGCCGCAAGCAGAGTTCGAGGATGAAGAGGAGGAGCTCGACCCGGATCAGCCATACCCATCGATCATTCAGCAGATTCGGCTGTCCTTCAACACGGAGGTCCTGCACATTGCTGTACCACAGGTGCCGACTATCTCTACATTACGACCTACCGATACGGTGCCAGCGATCTTCAGCAAGAAACTTGTCTTCACTGCTACCTGCGCCGATTCTACCATCCGCATTGTGACCTTGCCGTTGAGCCCCCCACCACACTCGGCAAAGGAAAGGGTACATAACGCCAGTTCACAGTACGGTGAAGAAATCGTCAAGTTTCATGGACATCTGAGCATCGCGCGTGGCGTGAGTATGACTTGGACATCAAGAGGAGAACCTGCCGCAAAGCACGAGACCGACGATGAGATGGATGTGGATGCAGAAGGCGAGGCTGGGAGGACACCAGGGCGGCGGCGCAAAATTCAGCAAAGCCGCTCTCGCTCTCGTCCCGGTACGGCAGCTGGCTTCGATATCCTGGTCGCGACACATTCTGCTGAACTCGGGGGATTGTTCAAGATCTGGCGATTTGAGCTTACCGAAACCTCGGTCAAGGCTGCGCATCCCATTGTCCCGTACAAGAGCGTGACGTTACGCAAACCTGCATCTCGCATTGCGTTCAACACTGCTCAGTACCCCAAGCGTCGCCACTCTCAACTGCTCATTACCGATCTGACAGGTACAGCGCGTGTCTATGACCCATTCGCTCCTGCGAGTCGCAAGCGGAGGGCAAGTGGACAGGTTGAGCCTGGCGCCTTCACGGCCATGTTTAGGTCTACCTTTGAAAGCGTCAAAAGCAATTCGCTCACACCTCCAGTCCTCGCTACCCGCAAAGCTATCCTCGATGCAGCATGGACGTCTGACGGCAGACACATCCTAGCTTTACTGGCAGACGGTGAATGGGGAGTGTGGGATTGCGATCAGTCTGGACCTAGTCCTCCCACTGATCCTGCAGCATTCTCCCTGCGCGGCTTTGTCGGCACAACAGAGAAGGAAGGAAGCAGCAACGGCCCATCCAGTCCCAAGCGCGGCGGCCGCAGCTCTCTCGCCCCGATGACACCCAACACCCGCCACAGAAAGGAAGACAACCTCTTCCACGGCAGCTCATCCGGCATCGCCGTCCCGACTCGCGGCGGCGTCTCAGTCGCCTCCTCTACCTCGTCAAACGGCACCGTGTCCGAAGACTCGGTCATTATCTGGTACGGCACAGAAGTCTACCGCATCGCAGACCTGACCAAGTTCTGGACACGCAACACCTCCGCCAACCGTGGACAATCCCTCCCCGGCCCAGGCCTCACCCAGATCCACGACATTCCCCTGCTCGGCGAGTCCATAGCGTCTATCACGCAGTTCGACACCACTGCTGCTGCATCGCGCATGGCTATTGGGCGAGACATCTTGATCGCAGCTGAGCACCGCCTCATTATCTCTGCGAACACGAATCAGCCTCTTAGCCGCGATCTGGGCGCTATGTTTGCAGCGCCTGCTGCGGAAGAGGAGGACAATCGACGGGCTGACCAGGCGCTGCTCACAAGGGGCGAGCTCGATATCGGCGGGATGGACAGGCTGCTTGAAGACATGGAGAGCAGCGGCAGCGGGCTGAAGACGCTGACTATGGGGAATCCAAGGAAAGTGCTTTTCGCTTCGTCGGCTGCGTAGTCGTAGTCGCGCAGCATTCAGCAGCGTTCGGCAGCATCCAGCGAGCTTCCGCTGCAGTAAAAGCTTGTGCGTCTTTACTAATGATATCCCATCCGCTTTTTGTGCCCCCTCCCCCCTTCCTTCCTTGCTTCTTCTTCCAGTCTATCCTCTCTCTTCATATCACTTCGCGGCCTAAGGTGGAGCTCAGCGACCAGACCCATTCCTGCTGCTCAGTATAGCCTCGCGAAAGATCAAACAGCGCTTCTCACAGTCGCCGACGGCCTGAGTACTCCTGCTTCGAACATCGTAGTAAGCGAGAAGAAAAGGCCGTCTGGATAGCTGCAAGCGCGTGCAAGGTCCCCCATCACATAACTCTCCTTTATCCGAGCTGTCATCGTTTCGGACTGTTGGCGAGCGAGGACGATCTGGGAGGGTGTGTGGCATATCGCGCAGCGTGTTCATCTTCGATGACCATGTGGACTGTGCTGTATGTTGGGAAGGCGTGCGACACAATCATGCACAGTGGGTATGATTCAGGTATGTGAGATGTTGTCAAAATCATGTGATTTGATATGAGAGTGGTATGAGGTATCTTGCAACCAGCGCGTAACGTGCGCAGTTCAATGTATATGGAGCAAAACGGCTCCACCTATAGTCCAGTCCAGTAAGAAGAAGGAAAAACGCTTTAGGCCACATCAGCCATGTTCGGTATAGAGAAGAGATGCGCTATAATCAGATAAAGAAAATGCCAGTCTAAGGCTTATGGTATCCCAACACAGAATGACCAGATAAAGAAATGCAGTGCAGTAGCTCATGCAACCCGCTCAGGACTCTCGCCCTCCGCAATAACAGCCACGCCCAACCCCCGGTCCGGGCTCTGCAGAACCAACTGCTCATGCCGCCGTGCGCGAATGAAGTCGCTCACGCTCTTGATCAGAATGAACCAACCCACAATCATCAACCCATACGCCAGCCAGTCGCTCCCTGTGACGCTCGCGCTCGCACTCGCCGCCCCATCTGCACTTCCAACTCCGCTTGCAACATCATCCGGGTTGAAGTCGTGCGAGTTGGGATCGTTGGGCACACCGCCATTGAAGTCTTGTCCTGCATCGTTGTTCGAACCGCCGGGGTTGAGTGTCGCGGAGCGGAAGCCGAAGCCGAACTGAACAAGTGTGATACCGAGACCTGCACGGGATCCGTTCTTGGCTGCGTGTGTGGTATGTAGGAGGTAGGTCAAGAGGAAGCCGACGAGCTGGAAGGACATGGAGATCATGGCATTCCAGATGAAACTGAAGAGGGAGCCGACGGGGAGGCCTTCGACAAAGACTTCGTCACCAAAGGTGCCGGGGGCGAGGATGGTGGTTTCCCAGTATGGCGGTGTTGCGTCGGCGGCGGCTTGCTCGTACGTCTGCGGTGGTGTTAGTCTATGCGTTGTGCGTCAAGATGTATATAGTGCATACCGGAGGCTTTTCCTCAGCATCCTCCCCTCTTGTAGGCTTTGCGCTCAGATTCGCCCACACGCCGCCGTTTCCTCCACCGTACACACGTCCGCTGACCGGCGCCTGTGTGTTGAAAGAGGGCAGCTCGGTCACTCTCCTCTGCAGGCCCGGCGGTGGCGGTGCATCGTCGTCGGGCAGTGGATTCCCCCGCATTAAGCGCTGGCGATCGTCGCGGCCGTCCTCATCTTCGTCGTCGTCTGAATCGGAGTCGAATGTGTCGGCAAGGGTGCGGTCCTCGTGGTGTGTGGGGGGATCGTCGGAGAGCAGGCGGCGTGATGTGGGCGAGGAGGCGCGCGAGTGGAAGGACGGCGGCGGCGAGGCGGGCGGCCACTGCTGTGAGGACAGGCCTGTGACGGGCGAGTCTGCGTCGTCGTTGGCTGCTACCTAGAATGCTGTCAGTACGGGCTTCTGTATAGGGGCGCACGCGCATATCCGTTCGGACGGGGAGAGGCAACGCACCCTTTCGTAGCCTTGGCTCGGCATGATGGCGTCGCCGTCTGTCGTGAACAAAGAAGGGGGAGCGTCGGCAGTCGTGGGATGTCGTGGACAGTGGAGCAGCGAGCGTGGAGAGAGCGCAGGTGTTATGGCAGGCGGCGACGAGGTCAGTCAGCAGTGGTGGCAGGTGCCGTGGTTTCGAGTGGGTTCCGGCAACGGGCGCTTCAATGCAGGTGGTCCCATCCCCAATCGTGGCGCAGCACTCGCCATTACGCGAACGGGCTAGACCGCGACACCCCGGCTGCAATCGTCCGCGGCTGAAGTCATCATTGACTTTACTTTTTGGATCCATATGCATTACGCGCGACATCGAAATATCAGAGTCACTCTTGCAGCACTTCCACACCACACAACATGGCAAGCACGGTCAGTAGAAACACGCGTTCATATGCGCTGAGTAATTGCTAACATGTCATTGAAGGTAGCAAAACAATACACCCGCCTCCTGCGCCTCTGGCCCACCGACGCCCTGCGCCCAAACCTCCCCTTCACACGCGCAATCGAAGCGCGAGCGCTCCCCTATGGAGTGACACCTCTCAACAAGCCTGAAGACTCCGCACGCACGCCTGGCAACACAACACCGGTCCCCTCGCCTGCAGACGTCAAAGTGACAACAGCCACCACACACCGCGTTCCCAGTCCGCAAGAAGAGAATGCACAGGTAACAGCACTGTTCTCGTTACTGGAAGACAGGTATGCGAAGAAGTATTCGCTGAGCGAGGCTGTGTTCAAGCCGACGAGTGCCCCGGAACATTATACCAAGTTGATGGAGGAGATTGAGAGGGCGCCGCAGAAGACGTGGTGGCAGGCGAAGGTGGACGAGTGGAAGATGAAGATTAGATGGCAATAGACGGTGTGTGAGGTATGAATGTACGATAAGTTGTATCCTGAACATAGGGGATGTGTATCAAGTTGGAAACAAGATGTTGGTCTACGAGCGTAGGCCATCGCATTTGTATATGTATTGAGTGGATTGCTGGTTGAGGAAGTACTGCACTTCGGATGAAAAATACAAGACTCAAGGATCCTTGTTCTCGGCTCACTCACATGACCATCATTCGGTTGTTTTCAGAAAGCTTCTAGGAGGCACGGTGCAAGCAAGGGTCGAACAAAATCATGGTGATCAAGAGTATATTCAACAGAGCCAAACGCTACGCAGGCCAAACGTATAAGGTATCTAACAATGAAGGGCAAAATGCTCAACATACACAAACAGCAATCCAGCCTCGACATCACGATTACAATGTTTGAATCGAATCGATGAACGCCGCCAACTCCACTAAAGTTGCAATCACCATCCACCTCTCACTCTTCTAACCTTCTCCTTGCCACCAACACGTCCAGCGGTGATGCGCCTGACCCACCGCCTAATCGCCCACCCCCTCGCCAGGGCCTGGAACGCCAGCACATCAGCCTCCAACTGCCTCTGGCGTTTATCCAATATACCCCTCCAGCGTCGCTGGAACACCGTTGCAGCATCAACCATACGCTGACGTGCTTGCGCGACGATAGCAGACTCATGCGCCAACATCATTGCCCTAATGCGTGCAGATGTGTTCCTGCGCAGCAAATGCCGGCGATACGCAGCCTGGATCGTACTCGCAGCGCGGTGCTTCTCGCTCATTGGCAGGAGACGGCTCGCCAGGAAGGAGAGAGTGAGGAGTGTGAAGTCTTTGCTTGGGATGCTCCTAGCTTGTTTGTGCTGCGGCATAAAGAGGCTGATGAAAGATGTTGAGCAGCCTACTGCTTTCAGCTTCGCTGCCAGGCCAGTTTTCGAGTCAAAGGAGGCGCAGAGAGACGAGGGGAGGTAGGTGTCTACAATGCATTCGAGGACCTTGGGGTCTGCGAAGGAGGTGGTAAGGTTCGTAATGCGAAGGCCGTGGAGACGTGCGATTGAGCGGGACCAACCCAGCAGCAAGTCGGTGTAGCGATCCAGGCCCTTTGTCCCGGGGGTGTCAAGCTCATCATTGCTGTCCGAGTCCAGGTCATCTTCTTCAAACTTGTTGCGCCGGGTGTACCAGTGATCTCTGAAGCGCTCGGTTTCTTTGACAATATGTGGCCAGTCTACAAGGTTTCCAAGACCGTGCTTACCCACCAACGTCCACAGGAGACTGAGTGTCTTCTCGCGGTGCCCGTCTACAATCTCAGCAGCGGCGATGGAACCGGCTGCTTGGCTGGGCAGACCACAGACGCCTTCGAGGGCGGAGAGCGCGACTTGAACGTTATAGACCTTCTGTGGGCGGCCAATGGCTGGATACTTCAGGTGCTGCGAGAGAACCCAGCTGTCCTTTTGCGTGACGTCTGATGTCAGGAGCTCGCCAGTAGGCATGGCGATGGTAACAGTGTCGTCGTGCCGTGTGACGAGAGTGCTGGATGGATAGAGAAGTAGCTCCACCAGGCGAGTGAGGACGATACCATCACGTAGATCGATGGCGATGTTCTCGATGTGGTAGGTGTACTCCTGGAGAGGGTATTGAACATGCGCAACCTTGTAGTTGAGGTGACCTAGCGGTCGCGTGATGTCGCCGTGAGAAGGCAGGAGCATGGTTGATAACTGGTGCAGGACATCGACAGATGTCTTGTAGATCGAAGTAGACTGGAAGAGACAGCCAGGCAAGATGTCTGCACACTTGGTCTGGTCAAGTAGCAGGACGAGCATCAGGCTGCGCAGAGCAGTGCGCCTCCATGACCAACCTTGCGACCCAAAGTCGTCGTCACCACGCGTGATACTAGCAATGCTGCCCACTCCAGGCTTGACACGGACAGCGTCCTCATTCTTGATGAGAAATGCGTCCAGGAAGTGCTCGATTGCTCGCCGTTCGGCACGGAACACACGCGAGCCATCGTCGGAGGTGGTCGAACCAGTCGATAGTCGTGATGGAGTTGTGATTCGACGTCCCACAATGGCCTCGACTGCCGCCCGCAGTGCAGTAAGATCATATGACTTGGTCCAAAGAGTCAAGAACTTTTTTCGCATGCCCACGTCATCCTTGAGTCGCAGTGTCTGTGCCAGAAGGTCCTTTGGTATGCTCAGGGCCCCGAATTGGAGGGATGCCTGCAAGCGCTTGTGCAGTGGCGACATGGAAGGTTCGTGATACAGTGCAAGCAGCTTCTTCCTCAATTCCTCTGGGCTCTGTTCATCATTTGGATTAGTGTTTGCTGACTCGAACATGGAGTTCACGAGCTGCGTGATTGCGACCTCTTGGTACGTGAGCCAGTTGTCTTCGTACATCTCTGACCGTGCAATGTCCTCCTCGAGAACGGGGTACTTCTCTCGTGACTGCTGCTGCGGCTTCCCAACAACGTGCATCATCTGAATATTCGTGGGCGGCCTTTCTGCTTTCTGGCGGCGTAATGCAGCGGGTGGGGTCTTGTCGGTGTGGAACGGCGACGAAGAGGGCGGCAGCACTGGCCGGGTTCTCGAGATCTTAGGTTTCGCGTTCTTTATCGCTTCGTTATGTTTCTTGAGAGCTGCCTTGTGTGCTGCGAGACTGGTGGCGGTGGAAGCTGTTCCATCTGCTCTCGCTTTGATTGACTTGGCTGGCATGTGCTCCCGGCTGGCTTGCTCACGCAGTCGCTTCTGCGCACTTGTTCGTACGTCGGACTTCGCACGAGATCTGGCTTCAGACTTCACTGATGACATCACATCTGAGCTCTTGGTAGACTTGACCCGGACCTTGGGCGCTTCGACCACAGAAGTGTTCTTGGTAAGTGCCTTCGGGAAATTGATTTCGATGTGTGTCCCAGTGCTCTTTTGCTCGATAGTGGCCATGCCTGGGGGCACGTTCTCCTTTCCACCTCCTGATCCGGCCACATCACTCGAGAACGAGACACTCTGCAACGATCGTGAACTCGAGCTCAGAGGACCTCGCTTGGGTGGTGCAGCCAGCGACTTTCGTGGGACCTTCTTCTCTTTCTTGAGCGCCGAGACAAGGCTGCTGTTGTCCTCATCTGACACCGTGACAAGGTCCAGCCCAATGTCCGGCGATGTCTCTCGAGCCTTGCGTGGTTCATGCACTGACTGTCCAGGGTGGATGGTTAGGTACGTTGTGTCATCAGAGGGAACGTAGATAGTCCTTCGTCGCGGATCCTTCTTGGGTCCCTTCTTCAGCTCCTTCTTCTCTAGCACATCTTCTTGCAGCTTTATTGTCGCATTCACATTTGGTGACTCCCTGTCCATCAGAACCTGTGATACGCGTTTGCGATGCGACTTCAGTGTTTGTGGTTCTTGGATTGTTGTCGCTGCCCTTGGGATCTTCTGCGCAGGCTGCGCAAGTAGACTGCTCTTCTTCACTCTTGCGCTCTCAGGCATGATGGTCGCGCGACTTCGTCTCCTTGTCTCAGCCGCTGTTTGCTGCTGCTGTTGTTGCTCCTCTTCGTGCGCGACATCTTCGAAGATATCCAAACTGGGATTGAAAGTGGCCGGGCGCGCTGCGCGCATTGGTCGCCGAGGCTTGACATTGCGCGGCTTCGTCTGAAGTTCGGTCGTGTATTCGATGTTCGCGGTCGTGCCATCCTCTACGTAGCTGGGCGCGTAAACTGACGAAGGATGCCCATAATCATAATAACGACTGCTCGGATATGATGCGTTCGACGGTGCTGGGCACGGCGTACCCGCTGTATATCTGTACATTATGTCTCGTGGTGTATCCTGTAGGGTTAGACGCGCCTGCGCGAAGTCGGTGGAGTCGCTCAAGATGCGACCTTGGACAGGGCGGCTGGGGACGGGATGGAAGCTAGAGCCGGGCGCTAAAACCCTTTCGTTGTTTACAAAACCTGGCCAGTTGCTGCGGCAACAACTACCTTGACACCTCGCGTAGAACGTCATTACGATGATGCAAGAACTTCAAGGCGCCAGAAAGACGACTGCAAAGCTGGGGAAAGTCACAAAACAAAAAGGAGGTCTGGCAGATTGGAGCTTCGTGGAGAGTGCATTATGCAAGTTTGCAAGGGAGTGACAAAGAACGTGTAAGAATGCGCAAGTTGTCTGGACTGCCATAAGGAATGCAGTGTTGAAGCTAGACTGGGCAGAGTAAAACTTACTGCGACTGAGGCTCATATAAAAAGGTGTTCAAACTCGCTTTCCTGTATTTACTATACAGAAGCCCTCGTCCTTCGGCTCGCTGATCACTTCAGCCTTACCGCTTCGGCAGATAGACACTCATCTCAAAGCCATTGGTATACGGGAGAGTTGTATTCTGGAAGCCATTCTCTGGTGCACGTAGGAAGGACAGGAGGTCCTTATAGCCTTCGGCCCCTGAAATAGTGTTATCAACAAGGACAACAGCGCCGTGTCTTAGCTTCGGCAAGACCATCTTCAAGGTAGGAAGTGCGAGTGCCGACCAAACTGGAGTGCATCATTAGTAATGTCAGGAAGACCTCAAAGGACAGCTTACTATCAAGCAGGAGTAGATCGACCTGAGGAACACCATCGTTGAGCGTCTCGAGTAGATCGCCAACCCGGAGATCAATGTGCTCTTCCACACTGCATCCCTTCCAATAGCCCTGCGCAATCGCGGCCTTTGCTGGCTCCTTTTCTGTGGCAATAACTGTACTTTTTTTGCCCGTCGCAGCTCTCGTCTGAGCGGTCGCCAGCGCCAGATAGATTGTACTGACGCCGAAGCTGGTGCCGGCTTCCACGACGTTGGTCGCGCCCATAGCATTGATCAACTGGTAGAGGATGTGACATTTGTCCTCGTCGAGGGCGATGAACTTGTCGAGCATAAACTTGTCGAATTCATTCCTTACATCGCCCTGGCCAGCGAGCTTCTCTTCAAGGTCGCCGAGAATCTCTGAAGAGAAAACCTCCCTTTTGTTGCTATAGCGGCTTCTTGCTCAAGAGATGCGGCGTGCAGACGGGAAAGCAGGTCCAGCACGTGCTGTGGAGCTCGAATTGGCGAGGGAGTGACGGGCATAATGGCAAACTGAACCTCTTGTTGGGGTAACAAAAGGCGCAATCGTCGTTCTGGATTGGTGGCAATTGCAGTGCTGTCTCATCTGGACTTATGTGTGCAGCTCGTTGATCTCAGATCAGTCATATACGTCGCATCTGGCTGCCAAAACTGGGCCTGCCGGACATGCGGCGCTGGCAGCCTCGGTCAAGCTCATTACTGGAAACCACGAGACATGCAGAGGCGAAATTGTGGACAAAGCCGGATGGAAGGGGATTGCAGCTCGCAAGGTAGTGCTGCACGATGTGGAAGCAATGGAACAAGAGGGGCAGGCGCTGAAGGACCCTGGTGATGTAATTGGAAGGCGCTACGGAGACGATCTTTCCTCCCCGCCTGGTATCGTGAGCTTGACAGCTCAAATCTCAGTATTGGTAGATCGGAATCGTCTAGAGAATCACAGTGTCAACAATAACAGGCGAGGTGCTCGACACTTTTCCTGCCACTTTCCTCATAACGTACGCTATCCTAAGGCTTTAGTGTCTTTTCGTTGGACTTCCGAATTCATCTAGAATGATTGTCAATATATCTTGACGAGTATATAAGAAGCCCTCACATCTTGCTTTGCTTTCACCCAGGCACAAGCCAAGACGATAGATGCAGAGGTTAGTCGCGAAGGATGCACGGAAGAGGGGTCAGTCAGGTAATGTGACGAGACTTGTGAAGAACTTCGGTGTGTTGGAAATGCGACAAGCTGTTTAAGTTTATTCAATGTGTCGCTAGGTCGTAAGGACCAAAGGAGGGCGTCCCTCATTAACGCTCAAAGCTGAGGGGAACCTGACTGTGGGCACCTGTAGAAGAAGAGCTGTGACTTAGAAAGAGGTCATTGGAGGCGGCAGTTTGTAAGGCTCATGCTCGACAGATTGAAACAAGGTGCGAAGGGATGTGCTCGACAAAGAGATTGAAGGAACAGACATCTCAAGCTGACACCTGGAATGAGACGACCTCGGCACAAAGACCTCGCTAGCCGAGCATCAGCTGTCGATCTCACAAGTAAGGTTCGGTGTTGATCCAACGTTGGATGATCATTGGGATTCCTCGCTATTACCGGGTTCCTCGCTTTCGCGTCTCGAAACACTCATCGCGGGGGTGAAGACACACACATCCCAACGATCGCATCCACGTCGATACTCCTCATGCTAAACTTCCCCACGATTTCATATCGATATCTCAATCGATCAACGATAGGAGAATTACTAGCATATCCTTGCGTAGGCGATCTAAATGTTACACAGCTGAAACTAAATGCATTCCAATGCCCAGTTCCCGAGCCCAACGCATCGGAGCCTTTACCGAAACTCTGTCGAGGCCTTGCAGCACGCAGGAACCCAACGGTCTTCCAAGGTTTCCGCTTGTTGTTGAGCATCAGGAACCTTGTATGCTGGAGATCTGCATGCAAATTTGGAGACGGCGTTGGTAGCGAGCGATGCACGCAGCGTCGAAGCGAGATTCTGCTGGTATGTTTGAGGTTTATGGGTTCCTGCGTTCGAAGTGGAGCTGAGAAGTTGTCTCCGCCTTGCCCAACATTCCACATTCCATTGTATCGAGAATACCAGGCGCTCAGCCTCGAGAAGTCTGTCGAAATCAGATCCAAAGCACTTCGAGTCTCAGAGATCAGATGATTGTGGTCCCATCTCGAGATACTACAAGTAGACATGGCAAGTGCCGTCGTCTGCCGTGCTTCATCTCCACAACTCGGCAGTTGTCTGTTCGCTGTGGAAGATACCGCGTACAGTACCGTCTCACGGCCTGAGCACGTCTCCAGTGGATCGGAGATACGTCCCCGACATGCAGAGTATTTGGATGCTTCCCGTAGGTCTCGCATTAAGAAAAAGGTGGCTTGAGTTACGACCTTAACCGACCCTACCCTCACCCAAAAGCAGCTTGACCCTGACTTGCGCTGGCGTTCTGGTGGCTTGCCTAGCCCCTACACTCCGGTAGAGCAGATCCCTGCCGCACTCGGAAGGATACGACGACGAGCCAATAGGAGCATTTTCCACCAAGCCGTCTGCAGCAGCCCTCTGACGTGGAAACGCCTCGCGCCAGGCGACAATGCGCATGCAGGGCAAAGCTGGAATAGGTTCAGGAGTTTTCTCCGTAGAGAGCCCGTTCGGGAAGATACGCTCAACACGAATTGGGTAACGAGAGGCTGAAACAACCAGATAGGGTATTAATAGAGGATGCAGTAGGCTGTGCATTGCAGTGAAGTTACCAGATGATGTGTTCCGTCGTATGCAAAGGCAACAGTAGAGCGTGCAGTGTACATGCTGTTGGACGCAGTGATGTTTGCAGTAGTATTTGCATTAACGTGCGCAGGTACGCTTTTGAAGCTGCAAAAGGTACTCGATAGTCTGGAACTTAAACAGTTATCGAGATAATATGTACCTAGAAACATATATGGCATATCAACATAAGAAAAGTCTGTCTATAAGTGGTATCATGTAGAAACAAAGAACGAGCGTAAAGGTGCCGTACAAGGAAAAGGAGTTTTCATGCACGTGCTGACTGCAGCATGCAGACTCGAAGAAAAGTTTTTGAACAGGAATCAATGAAGCATCCCTCAGATGTTAAGGTAGCTATCGTTGCTCACAGCCGCACCAGGCTTTTGAGCGCATGCAATCGTGAGAACCATCTTCGTCTGGAACTTCTCACACTCGTCCCGGATATCCTTCCGCGACCAGAACCACTCCTCACCCTGATTGAGGCGCACGAACTTTCCATAGAGATCTTGGTAGAAGTGGCGTCCGAGATAAGCCATCATGCGGCTGGCATCAACCACATCTTGCGGCGATGGGGTGGGAAGGCCATTGCTGCTTGGTGCTGAGCGAGCCACTGCTTTAGGGGAGCCAAGATAGGCAGGTAGTGCGACTCTTGCGCGGCGGATGTTCTCGAGGCCAACAATCTCCATGGTATCGAGGACACTCTCAGAGGGAACCATGCTGATGTTATGGGCTTCAAGCCTGCAAGTGACATGCTCATCGACCCAGTTCTGGAGCTGTGGCCCTTCACCGTTCATGTGAGCATCGACAGAGAGGATCTCAATCGAGCCTCCTGGCTTGAGCACGCGCATGCAGTCGAAGAAAGAGCGTGCCCATTCGTCGTTGCGCAGAGAAGTGGAGACGAAACGCGAGACGACTACATCGAAGTAGTTGTCTGGGAATGGCATGGCCGAGGAGATTGAAGGAGAGAATAGCGAGTGATGGTTCAGTGGTGCAGGGTGCGCTGTGGGGAGGTTCGAAGTGTTTGCCGACGAGAGTGTGTAGACAGTCGCAGCAGGGTAGCGTGTTGCCAGCACCCAGCCATCAGCAAGGTTACCGTGAAGGTGTAGAACTCTCCTCTGCTCAGCAGGGCGGCTGTTTGCAAGTACATCGTGTGCAGGTGATTGTAGCTGCTTGTTCTGTGTCAAGCGTTGGTAGGCTGTCAGAGCCCAGAGACGTTTCTCGAAAAGGACCTCTTGGAGGCTCTCGTCGTCGTCGTCAAGGCCTTCCCACTCTTCACTCAGGCGAGCGGAAACAATGCGAGCGCCGGCGCTCTCCATCTTGCCTAGAGCACGAGCGAAGGGTCCTTGAGCAGCTTTGGTGGGACCATCGCTCATTCGGCTGCCTGTTCGGGGCTCGACAGGCTCCATCTGGATGTTACTTCCGTATGCTGGCTCGGCATTCTGGCGGCTAGGAGGTGGTCTCCTGTTGTCGACGAATGTAGGAGGTGTTATGGGTGAGGGTGTTTTAGAGATAGGTGAGTGGTAGTCACCATAGATGCTGTCCTCTGACAAGACGTCATCGTGACGACGTGAAGGCTGCGAGAATATGCTTTGGTTGGAGTAACCGGTGCGGGCAGACGAGGTAGTTGTAGTGCTGTATGAGTTGTGGGAAAGGGTAGAGTAGGTCGACTTGATACGATCAGCATCGTGTAAGGGCCGCCCTGTGTCGATCCTTCCTGTGGTGGGAGTGTTAGCTAGAGGCACAGCAACGTTTTTGACTCGTGGTAAGCGGAAGCTTAAAAACGCTGATCTTTCTCCCAAGATCTTGGGAGAAAGCACAGTTATTACGCAATGAACGGTTGTTGCGGAATCCTTCGTTGATCGTATCGTTTGCAGATCGCAAGCTGCAAGATAAGGCCGGGCAGGGGATTCATGCACGTACCTCGTGAACTCGGACCAGGGGATGGCAACTGAGGAAGAGCGCTTGTAGGTGGAGGAGGGAGTGATTGCAACGGCGCTGGGACGTGGAAGCGTTGCTGGTGTTGATATTGGAGGTCAGGGTTGGATCGTTGTGATGGTCGCCTTTCTTGCACTTGAGGAGCAAGCTCGCTGGTAGGAGAGCTGACGATCGGGGACGGCGTTTCTTGCGGCGGAGGAACAGCAACAGGCGCAGGCGCAGGAGCAGGAGCTGGCGGCGGCAGCGGCGGCGGCGAAGGCTCTGAGGTCTTGCTCTTCAAGGTGGGAACCTTGGGTATCTCTTGAACGCCTTTGCTCTTACCAAACCAACCAAAGCCTCCACTCTTCTTGTCAGAAGCACGGGACTCAGCCCTCACGCTTCGATTGCTTCCTGATGACTGTGATGTAGCAGTTGAAGAGCGCCTGGTAGCCTCTTCCTCCTTCGCTTTCCTGTGCTTGCGAGCTCCTACCGTCTCGGCATGCTGGGGAGGGACGTCAAAAGTTGGGAACATTTTGGCGGTGATGTGATCGACCACAGTGAATGGGGTTTCGGGCCTAGCTGGCGCGGGATGCGAGCTCTACTACCAACATATACCGGCTCAAGGAGCGCGAGGATTGCACATGTGTTGCACACATGGATGGAATCGCACGGATCATATCACAACGCTGCACGGCGCCGGAGCAACTGACTCTGTGCTCGCGTACACTCGCGAATACTCGCGTACATATGTGTGCCCAACATGGCTAGCATCGATACGGTTGGCGTCTCGCTCCAAGGACTCGCTCCATGGACTCGAAAGGAATCGTGAAGGGGTCGATAGGATCTCTGCCCGGTGGGCTTGTCCAGGATGCACGTTCTTGCATCGCATTGGCTAGCACGGACCCTGACTCTTGATGGCTCTGGACAGCGTCGCACGGCAGCCAGTCAGGCGCGCGGAGGATGAATTGGAGAGATTTCCCGCTCCCGCGAAGCGAACCGGTGGAGTTGCACAGGCCATCTAATGTGCCAGGACCCTCACGAGAAGAGGATCTTCGGCGGCATCACCACTTTCACCCACTTTCTCCATCGTCCGCCAACTCAACAACACCAAAGGTCCCGACTGGTCGGAACGTTTGAGCTTGGATGGAATTCCCTGACCCGCAATGATGCCACCTTCCAGAAGAACACTGGCCAATGCCCGCGAATGCAGGCTTCTAGGTGCTCCGCCCAATAATGCACCGCGGGGGGCCTCACCAGGTACCGCTACCGCCTCGTACCTGAGTGGCGTTCTGTACGGGCCTTCTTGTTGCTAGATGCATGCGCGTCTCTCCTGTGCCGCTGCCCAGAATCTTTTCCTTGTCTATACCAGTCTGATTCATTCATCATCTCCGAGCACCAAGTTATGCGGGCAATCCTGCCCGTCACGGCTGTCTCGGACACGTTTTGCATGCTTAGATCGCAAGACAAGGGCATACAGCGAAGCAAACACGCGATCGTGCCAGCTCACTATACAGCGAGGTTGGTTCCTGCGTTGCAGCAAACTGGTCGTCACACCGTCCACCTACGGAACCAGCACCGCAGGCGCACAAGATCGTCGAAAAAGGGTGGACCGGCGGGACCCCAATGATCAATGGTGCCATCTCGGTAAAGATAAGCCGAACTGCGCGCGGCCTTGTCTACAGGATGAGGTAAAGGGGCCTGGTACGCCGTGTGCTAGTGAAACCTTCCATCCCGGTGGCTTCATGTAGAACAAGCCACTAAAAAGACCATGGCTTGCAGGCCGTGGGTACGTGCGCAACCATGGTGTACGTTGGAGCAAGCAAAGTGTCAACTCTCCAAAAGGAGTACATCCGACATTACTCGTAGCTGCTACGACTAGTTGGGCGAGGTGTCAAACCGACCTTTTAAGTACATAGGTCGTCTACTTTCTAGAGGTTGTGCACATCTTCTTGCTTAAGCATCCTGCATCCTGTTGTCCATTGTTTGCTACTTCACATCTGCAAATATGGGTCTTGCTGCGTTTAAGGCTAGGACAAATGACATTGTGTCAGGCTCCGTAGTGGGGCGGTACTTCCACCTTGAGGGATCTGGTCATGTAAGTCCAGTAATCTTCGGAACACAAGAAGTAGATACTGACAATCTCAGCCCAATGAGATCAAGGGTGCGAGGTTCACCACCGAGCTGCGAGCCGGTCTGACTACATTCTTTACCATGGCGTACATCATCGCTGTCAACGTGAGTTTTGTCTCAGATATGACTTTTGACCGCGGCTGATCCACCACATCCAGGCGTCTGTACTCACTGACTCCGGTGCCACATGCGTCTGCAATGACACTCAAGACCCTACTTGTCTCAAAGACCCAGAGTACAACCTCTGTCTTGTTGAGGTCAACCGAGATCTCGTCACTGCCACTGCTGCCATTGCTGCCTTTGGCTCTTTCCTCATGGGTCTCACCTCCAACCTGCCGGTTGCTCTTGCACCTGCCATGGGTCTGAACGCCTACCTTGCCTACCAAATTGTTGGTTTCCATGGAACTGGACCGATCAACTACCGCGTCGCCATGATGGCAGTGTTCGTCGAAGGCTTCATCTTCATCGCTCTTTCTCTTCTCGGTATCCGTCAGTGGCTTGCTCGCATCATTCCTGCCTCCATCAAGGTCGCTTGCGGTGCCGGTATTGGTCTCTTCCTCACTTTGATCGGTTTGTCCTACTCTGCTGGTATCGGTGCCATCACTGGCTCGAAGGCCACCCCTCTCGAGCTTGGAGGCTGCCCTACTCAGTACCTTGACCCTGACACTGGCGCCTGTCTTTCGCACAAGGCCACCTCGCCTACTATGTGGCTCGGCTTCATGGTGGGTGGAGTCCTCACTGCACTGCTCATGACCTACAAGGTCCGCGGTGCCATGATCGTTGGTATCGCCCTTGTGTCCATCTTCTCCTGGCCCCGCGACACCTCCATCACGTACTTCCCTCGCAGCGACGTTGGTGACAGCCGCTTCGAGTTCTTCAAGAACGTGGTTGCTTTCCACCCCATCCAGAGGATCTTGGTTGTTCAGGACTGGACTCTTTCTACCATTGACGGCAATGCCGCTGGCCAGTTCATGCTCGCCGTCTTCACCATGTTGTACGTTGACATCCTTGACGCTACTGGTACCTTATACTCTATGGCTCGCTTCTCTGGTGTCGTCGATCCTGACACTGGTGACTTCCCCAAGAGCACCATCGCCTACTGCGCTGATGCATTCGCCATCTCCATCGGCTCCCTTTTCGGCTCCTCGCCCGTCACTGCTTTCGTCGAGTCTGGTTCTGGTATCCAAGAAGGTGGTCGTACTGGCCTCACAGCCATGACTACAGGTGTCTGCTTCTTCATCTCTCTGTTCTTTGCACCCATCTTCGCTTCCATCCCACCTTGGGCGACTGGTGGTGCTTTAATCCTTGTCGGCTGCATGATGATGCGTGGTATGACAGCCATCAACTGGAACTACCCTGGCGATTCCATCCCAGCTTTCGTCACTCTCATGTTCATGCCTTTCTCGTACTCCATCGCGTACGGTCTGGTCGCTGGTATCATGTGCTACGCCATCCTCAACACCTTTACCTGGGCTCTTGGTGCGATCTCGGGTGGCCGTCTTCTGCCTCCTGACTACGACGACAAGGAATACTGGAGCTTCCGCTCTGACTCTGCTCGCAACCAACCTTGGTTCATTCGTGCTATCAAGGGCGATAGGCGTTTCTGGAGGCCCCAGGACAATGACTCGTTTGAGCTCCAGTCTGCGGAGATCCGAACCAAAGAATAGGCCTTTCGTTCTCATGTCATTATCAGCGTAGCGTATAAATTTTAGTAATGAGGCATGTCAAAATCTCAAAAGTAATAGACTATCACACTTTCACCACACTTCACGATTCATCTTACGACGTCGTACATCAGGCACACAGACATTGATTCATGAGTGATGAAAAAGTCATTGCACTGCATACTGTGTGATGACTATGCACTGACTATGGTCTTGGGTTTATTCGAAAATCGCGCAGTCTCAAGTCTCGGCAACTCTGGCGGCGCTGGAGCGACTTCGGCTGGCACTGACTCGCAAACTTTCACTGACAGCGGTGATAGGTGGAAGTACCGAATCAGAGGGATCCACGGGACGGCTCGGTCAAATTCTAGCGGAAACGAAGAACACGACCAGTCGTCCTAAATCCTCGAATTCACGTGCTCAACAGGCCATGCGTGTGCTACTTTGCAGCAGAACGTGCAGGTCGACCCGAACGTTGGGTGATGTGCTGATCCTGGTCAATGGCAACATCACCACCAACGTCGGATGTCTAACCGAGGGAAGCAATGCGATTCCTCTTCTCGTCAGCATGCAGCATCAGTGGAGATGAAGCTCGTCCTCGAAATTGCTTAGCACATTGCACATCAAGATGTCGCAAGACGAGGCGGCATTGCAGACAGAGTGGTTAAAAGCAACCACCCAGCCGGGTACAACGGTCTGCCTGTAATCAAAGTCTACGGCTTGCACCTGGAACGGTCTTTCTGAACGGTGAACGCTTGTTACGACGACAGTGACATTCGACACGAACACGGATCGATCGACACGCCACTCATCATGCGGTTGTCATTGTTCTCCATCATCTCCGTCGTCGCCAGCGGCGCTGTCGCCGAGAAGCTGCTCTACCGCAACACCTTCAGCAACAGCTCTTCGATCTCGTCCTGGATCGCCGAAGGGCCCGTCACTGCCAATGTAACCAACAACACCCTTACGCTCGGCGGCGCTGGCAAGATCGACGATTACTTTGTCTACTGGCTGCCTGAGATCTTCCCCGACCGCATCAGGATCTCCTGGGACTTCCTGCCTGTTCAGGAGCCGGGTCTGGCTATGTTCTTCTTTGGCGCGACATCAGTCTCGGGTGGAAGCATCTTCGACCCCAGTCTCAAGCCGCGTAATGGAAGCTACCCGCAGTATCACTCCAGTGACATCAGGCTGCTGCACGCCAGCTATTTCCGCAGGAGATGGCCTGAAGAGAGACAGTTCCACGTCGCTAACTTGAGGAAGAGCCCTGGATTCAATCTTGTTGCGCAGGGTGCGGATCCAATTCCTGATGTTGCTGATACGCAGGGTGCGTACTACAATATTACTGTGGTGAAGGACAAGAGGGAGGCGAGCTTTTACATCAACGGGCTGGAGATCTTCAAGTTCGATGATACGAAAACGGATACTGGCCCAGTTGTCAGGGAAGGGAGGATTGCGTTCCGCGGCATGCAGCCTTTAATTGCGAAGTACCGCAACTTGGAGGTGTGGTCGTTGTAAGCAGAGATGGACAGTTCGCGACCACATCACCATCACCAACGACTACATCGCCTAATACAATGTCTCATAATGGAGACGTCTTACTGGAGTATATACTGGTAATTCTCTGTCCACCACTGCTGGAAGAACATTTCCACGTATCGTAATGCCGCATAGGATTTCGAGGTCTACTTGGACATGTCGCACAAGAGCCCTCAGATGCTGCATCATTCCTAGCGTGAGGGGTACTCACGAGTACACCCGCAAACGATCAGACCAATGACTTCCCGAAAGCATCTTTCGCAAGAGTTCAAGAATGTTACAATTCTACATAAATAATGAGCTCCGTCTGACCATGTTGCCCTTCATTCAATCTACAACATGGCGAATAAAACGGTGAAGATTCCTCCTGACGAGAGATTAGTCTACCTTGCTTTCAAGAATGTGTTTCGAGGTTGTGATGCGCAAATGCGAAAAAAAAAGAGCATCGATGCGATGGTGAGCAAACACAAGAACGCAAACGAGGACATAGAAGCGTTGGTAGAAGAACATGACATCAATCACATCAACAAAACAGTCAAAGCGCTCCTCAAAGCGGAGATATTTGAATCGACCTTGAAGGCAAAGATCCGCTTCCCGGAACTCTTCGATGTCTCACCCGCCCAGAGCGCAGAACGAGCAGCTTCAGAAGCTGAAGCAGCAAGAACGGAAGCCGAAGCGATCAGAGAAGTGACAGTGGGACAGCAAGATGAGAGCATCTCTGCAAGTCCTGACGGAGAGGAGTCCGTGGTGACAGATAAAGGGAACCAGCCAGGTAGCTTCCACCACGAGACCAACTCTAGTAGGCTGACGCAGATAGCACTGTCCGCGACACCTCCTCTTGCAAAAAGACCTCTCCCAGAGACATTCAAGGCCCGATCTCTTTATCCGTTGTACCTGCCTGCAAAGGGTCAGCGCAGGCTGCTGGGCAAAGTTCAAGACATCCTAGAGCAATCGTGTTACATGTTCGGACAGAGAAGAATGCCCGATGAGATACAGAAGCAGGACTGGGATAGCGCAGACTGCGTGGAACTCAACGTCTGGATGTGGCTGTTCAAGTCACGAGAAGACGTATTCGATGCCGCGAAGGTGGCTGCGATCGATAGAACCTTTGCCGATTTCCTTACCTCTGTAGCTCAGATCAGGCACACGGCTGTACATCGACTGCCAATCACGGCTGGAAGAGTGGAATCGCTCTTAGCCGACGCAGAGATTCTCGCTTCTCTACTTGCAGACGAGGATTGCGCAAGACAGCTTTCCCGCTTGCGAAGGCAGACTCACGCCGTGGTCGAAGATTTCGGTCGCAATAAAGACTTCTTGGAGCTGCAGTATATGGAGAAGCGGAAGGAGATAGCCGCACGGAGGGCCGAGCTCGATCGCATGCAGCGTGCAGCGTGGAAGGTCATGCTTGAAGATGATAAGCAGTATCAAGGCTTTGCAGGAGCCCATCTTGAGGAGATCATCAATGTACCAGAAACGACTTTGCACAGTCCTGCCAACTCCGACATGGACGAGACATCGGAAGAAGATACGAGCGTTGAAAGTGAGGGCGAACCGGACTTTTGTCGTGTAGGCGAATCTTCTCGAGGGTCGCTTTCGCTCCTTGTAGCGAAGATGGGTGTCTCGCCGTAGTGACATGAATTTTGTCAGTAGTCTTGAAGGATGAGTATGCGCAAGCGAACGATGTAATTGAATAGACCAAATCGACCCTTTGAAGCGTAGCTCTCAGACCCGGACGACCTCCGACTTTCCGTTCTTCTCCTTTTCCAGGAAGTCTTGCTGTTCAACCCTACTCCTCTCCACATCCACAAAGAAGTAAAGCCATGCGCAGCTGACTAAGCTCAGTGCAAACAGGAAGTAAAATGGACTGCTGTTGTTGCCAGTGTCATCAATGATTGCACTGCTGACCAGCGGCCCAATGAAAGCACTCGTCTTTCCGACAATCGAGAAGAGACTGAAAAACAGGAACTCCTTGCCACGTGGGGTGACCTCACTGATCATGGTCTGGGAGTAGCTGTACCATGGACAAACGAGCAGACCATAGAAGGCTTGGTACACCCAGACCTCCCACGTCTTGTGGAAACCGAATGATTGCGTCCAGATTCCGATCATGCCCCAGCCATCCAGCAAGACAATGCACACAGCGATGACCATGAACATTGTCTTCGTCGACAGCCCGTAACGCTTCTGAATCTGCCAAAATGCACCGATACCAACGGCCTGCGCAGCGATGCCGACGATGAGAAGATAGGTAAGCTGCAAGCTGTTGTATGCCACGATTTCGTTCTGAAGCGTTCCAATCACCGTGACAGTAGTGTTAAGACTGTCACCGAGGAGGAAGTAGCCAACAAGATATGCAAGACTCTGACGCAACTGCCAGATCTGACTCATCGCGTATCCAAGCTGCTTGACGCCTGCGACGATGATGTTCGTCCGTCCTGGATCCTGGCCAGGTCGTCTCTTTTCCAGCACGAACCATGGTATGGCGCAGAGAATCCAAACGCCCGTAGCGAAGGCGATGAGCACAGACAAACCCCAGTTGTTGTTTGCTTCACTGTCGTTGACGTGTAGTCCGAACATAATTCCCACAATCACGGCCAAGATGGCGATCTCGAAGATGGACTGGATGTAAAAGGCGGTATTGGACAGCTCATTTCTCTTCATCATATCGGCAAAGTCGTATTCGGCACGAGTGATTCGTCCATCGGCGAACTCATCAGCTTTGGTGCGTAGGTCCTTGGTGTTTCTCGCTAAGCCAGGGAACGCAGCGGTCCAGAAAGTAATAGTCGTTTGATAGGCGATCAAGCCCACAATGTAGAGCCCAACACCGATGTGCCAGTCCTGCTCGGTGTGCACGCCTAGCCAGCCAAAGCCAATACCGAAGGCAATAATGGAAAGCACGATCAGGATGTTCGGTCGCCAAGTGCCAAAATCTGCGAAGGAACCCAAGATAAGAAAGACCACAATTTGAATAGCGAAACTGATGCCGTTGCAAAGAAGGACGATACTGTTGATAGTTCTGTCTCTGCCCATGAAGTTCAGAATCTCAGAATCGCCAGCGGCTTGGTACATCAGGTTTTGGAATGCCGTGGGGCCGAAATTGAAAAGTGTAAGGCCATTGTCGCCAATATAGTAGGCATAGTATGCCCAGAGCTCTTTCCTTGTGGTCTCGTATCTGGGATCGAATTGGTCAGGCGCAACGGGTATCTCGGTATCGATAGGAACGTCCACAGCACCCTTGGTAGGATCTTCTGCCGGCGCACTGAGAGGCGCAAGGCCAGGATCGTTGGCAGCCATTGAATTACAACGCGAAAATAAAGTCGCAAAGGTCACAACAAGCAATAAGAGGAGTTCTGAGACGAAGAGACTTCTTGTATGCGCGCCAGTGGTCGCTTAACCCCTGCTAGCAAAGTCGTCAGAATCCAGGTCGAGTTGATCGGGCGACGCAGCTATCGCGCGAATAGGCGGTGCATCTGAATCTGGATCTGGATCCAGATCCATGAAGAAAGCGGCGCGCTGAGCATCAAATAGACCTATCAAATGAGGGTTGGGCGGAGATAACCTAGCCTGGAGTGGTGCGCGAATAAGCTCCGTCAAGCTTTGCCGCGAAAAAAGCTAGGCCCCACGCCCTCCACATCCAGTACTTCGTCGCTCCACGTCGAGATATCAGCACAAGAGCATCCATCTATCATCCTCATCGCAACATTAGCTGTTATAGCGTGTTATAGCGCCATGCGCTTTCGTAATATTTGTATCGAGTCCTGTTACCCACAGACTTATAGTCGAAATGAAGGAGTTGCCAAACCGGATAGAATGCCTGCGATTCCCTCACTTTCACTCGACGCCTGTTAGGATATCTGTCCCGCTGCTGTCAGACACGTGCTTGTCGCTTCGCTCGCTCTCTCCCCATGGGGCTCCACACTCGTGGGTCGTCGGTGGAATATGTGTCCGGGGTACTCAATCCTTCTGCAGGATATGACAGGGCAATAGAAAAGTAGAGAGCTTGGGTTATATAGAGATGGCAGGGAGAAGCAACTCTCGGCCATTTACGGAGCATTACAACACGCGCTCGACTTTGTCGAGCCTTCAGCTATGAGAATCTATATGGTATGGGAAATTGCTAAGCGCAGATACATTTTATCTATGTAATGTAACGTAATGAAGACAGAAGACACTTGCACACTGTCCACAGACTCGGCGATGCATTGTTGTATCAACATGTGACACACTTGCTGCACACAATACAGATATCAACTACTCGTACACGAATTGAGCGGCTTCGCTTATTGCCTTGTGGAAGTAACATGAGGATGTTATTTCGTTCTATCGCGTGCATGGTCTCTGTACTAGTACACTACATCACACTCTCGAACTGCATGTCGCGCAAGCCAGCACACTCAGATCTTCTCCTCGAGCCTTGCCGTCATACCTGTGACGAGGGTGCGCTTCTTCTCCTCCCGCAGTCTTACATGCTCGTCTCGTTCCTTGTGGAGCGAGATGGCTCTTGCTTGCTTCTCGAGCAATTCGTCGACAGCCTTCTCGATGCCATCGCTTGACTGGTCAGTGAAGAGAAATTGCAGTTCACTCTTTGTAGCACTGGCGAGTTGGTCTTCCAATGCTCTGATTGCCTTTGCGCCGAGATCCGCGATGGCTTTCTGAAGGTTCTTGTCTTCTGCTGTCTTCGTCTTCTTATTTGCGTCGTCGCGCTCAGAAACGCCGGCAGCGTCCGACTTCCTCTTCTCAGCTCTCGCCTTCTCCCTCCTCGCACGCGCAGCAAGATATGCAGCAGAATGCCCCAGCGCTCTCCCGTCCTTCGTCAGAGGCTGAGAGACATTAAGCGGCGGTGCCGTGAAGAAGAGTACGCGCCCCTTCTCATCCGTCTGGAATTGCGCACGGATATCAGCTGGTATGCTTGCGTTCGCGTGATCGTTCAGGATATACGCTTCTACCGGAGGCGGCGCTTTGTAGCCCGCAGGCGGCTGTTGAACGTACGGCTGCTGATACCCTGGTGCGGGACGTGGCGTCTGGTAGGACTGCATTGGCGCTGCGGGCTGTGGAGTGAAGGGGACGTGCGGTGTGATGGGCTGGTAGGAGGGTTGCTGAGGTGCGGCGTGTGGCGCCGGTGATTGCGAGTGGTGATATTGACTGGGATGTGATGGTGTGTAGGCGGAGGAGATGTGGTGGTGCTGCGGGGTGGGTGCTGGCATTGGTGTTGGCGCTGGTGCTTGGGCGATGGGGTAATTCGATGATTGCGCTCCGCCGTAGCTGCTTGAGTCTTGTCGTGGGAGGCTTGGTGTCGGCATTGCTGGTGCTGGTGGCGGAGTTGGGGGAGGAGGTGGTGTTGGCTCTGGCGGTGGTGAGTCCTTGGGATCCCGTGGACGGCAATGAACTGCGCCAATCTTTGGAGGAGCATTCTCAGCACCCCACTCAGGCTTGGGCAGGTCGTCTGTCTCCTTCTGGTCGTCCTTGAGCATGTACGCGATGGGACTTGGGACCTTCTTTAGCTTCCGCTGCGCGTCAAACAGATCCATCACGTAGTCCTTATCACGGACCTCATCTGGCAAGCAACTGGCCCATGTCTTGATCTTGTTGAGCTTGTGGTTCTCCTCATTGTAGCGCGCTTCGCAGACGTAGATCTCCTTGTCAGGAGGGAAGTCGCGGGGGCGTCCCTTGTTGTATCGTGTGACAAACATGACAAAGCAACGGTCGACCACCTCGTCGATACGATGATCACGGTATTGGCCAGTCTTGACCACCTCGTTCTCCAGGAAGTGACGATCGAATCGATGAACGGTCTGCTCAGGACGGTAGTACCAGCAGGCATTGACCCACTTGCCGCCCTCGGAGTCTTGCCATGTGCGGTAGATCTGGGCTACAATGGGCTTTGTCAAGTCGTTTGCGTTTTGAATATGCACCCAGTCGCCAACCTTCCACAGCTCGCCGTTGTGTAGGATACCATTTGGCATGGGTATGCGACCCTCCTCCATGACAAAGTCAGTGTCTGGCTTCTCCTTTTCAGCTTTGGCAACCTTGCGCGACTCCTTCTGCAAGTGCACGGCGTCCTTGTAGATCTGGCTGTCTTCCTCGTTGTACTGCTTGGCATTCTCGAACATGAGCTCGACATCCACCATGAACTGGTCGACCGAGTTGTACTTCTTGCGCTTCAGCTTACGCTTCAGAATGTCCATGGCCATGGGCTGCCTGATCTCGGCGTGGTACTCTGGCATGACTGCTTTGTCCGGCACGCGCTCGAATGCGCTCACCATCAGCTTGTTCGCCTGGTTTCTAGGCTTGCGAATTGCCTTCATGATGGCTTTGATACGCGCCTCCATGGGTGTGTCGACCCGCGGCGGGCGTCCACGCTTCTTCCTGGACTCGGGGTCGTCATTCTTCTCGCGCTCTTCTCTCGCTCTCGCGCCGCCTTCACGCTTAGCGATAGCTGCTGTGGACCGCGGACCGCGCCTCTTCCTGCGTTTGCCGTCGCCATCGTCGTCCTCTTCCTCTTCTTCCTCGAGTTCCAGCTCCTCCTCGTCATCTTCATCATCTTCCTCCTCCTCTTCCTCTGGCAAAAGCGGGTCTTGCTCGGGGATCTCTCCGAGATATGGCAGCGCGGCGACCGTCTCGGTGATGGTGCCCTCGGTGACCAGCCGCTTCAGCTCCGACTCGATGACCTTCTTCACGTCCAGCGCATCGACGTAGGCTTGCGAGTCTTGGCGGTTGTAGACTTGGGCGTTGTGGGGGATGAGGGCGAGGTCGCGCACGAATTCGGAAAAGCTCTTGTAGTCCTTGGATGCGACGCGGCCCTTGATGGTGCTGAGGGCCATGGGCTCCTTGATGATGTCGTAGTAGTCGGGCACCGCGCGCTTGTTGACCTTGCGCTGGAACAGCTTCGTGGGGTCGTAGCCACTGCGATTGTCAGCGCATACACACAACCTGAGCAGAAGCAACATACTCGTCATTGCGGTAGTTGTAGATGTTGGTGAGCACGTCCGACATGGCCTTATACTCTTCCTCGGTGACGGTCGAGGCGGCGCCGTCAACGCCTGGGTCGGCCTTCTCGGTGGTGGGCACCGGCGTGGAGCTCTGCGCACGTCCGGACGCCATGATTGCGGTGTTGCGGCGGCGGTGCGCTGGGTGTTGGCGATGCGCAAGCGAATGCGATGTTGGAGAGGACGCGACTTGGAGAGCAGGGCGGAAGTCGCGACTGGAAGAACGTGGCCCGAGCGTCTTCCGCCGACAGGGGTGCTAGCTTCCGCCATTCGACCCACCAGCTGCATGCGATTCCGGAACATTCACCACGCGCCACGTTGGTCATCGATGCTGGCGGACTTGATAGCTCGCAATAGACTGTTCTGTACACTCTACTCCCGTCTCCTTTTGTTTACCAGCTGCATCTTCTATAACTGCTTCACTGACCGCAACTTCAGCTCCCGTCGATCGTGACTTCCTCCAGCCCCACCACTTACCCATAGCTCTCCAAGCTTCAGACGTCACTCGCACGCTCTTACACACATCCTCACACATCCTTACACACTCACACTCACACTTCACACTTCACACACAGCAAGATGCCGATCAGAATCCGCCTGCGCGCGCCGAACGGGCAGCACACGCTCTCTCTCGACGACAACGCCGCCGTCTCAGACCTCCTCTCCGCCATTACTACGTCGACAGATCTGCCACTGTACGAGCTAAAATGGGGCTTCCCTCCACAGCCTCTCGACCCGTCGCTATACGGCCTATCGACATTGCTGAAGGATACCGACCTTAAGCTCAACGGCGCACAAATCATGGTCATCGCGCAAGCAACCGGCGACCCCAGTGAAAAGAAGCCAGAAGAGGAGCTCCAGGCCGCCACTTCACAAGCAGCGGCCCCTCTATCATTACAACGGAAAGAGCAGCCAGCGCTGAAAGACACACCAGAAGTCAATGTGTCTGAGAGCTCAGTGGGGAGCGGGACAATCGTCCTGCGCGTCATGCCCGACGACAACTCCTGCATGTTCCGCGCCCTGGGCAGCGCCGTACTAACCGACACCCTCGACTCGATGACCGAGCTGCGCTCCATGGTCGCCCAAGCTATCCAGCGCGATCCTGAAATGTACAACGAAGCGATCCTCCAGCGCTCCCCAGACGACTACTGCAAATGGATATCCTATTCGGACTCCTGGGGTGGCGGGATTGAACTTAGCATCCTGTCGCAAGAATTTGACATCGAAATCGCAAGCATAAACGTCCAGGATCTGCGCGTAGACCGCTTCAACGAAGGGCGGCCGCGAAGATGTATACTCGTGTACTCAGGCATACACTACGACACCATTGCCTTCGTGCCGCGCGGGAGTTCGACATTCAGTCCCGAGAACGACGTCAAGCTGTTCGACGCAAACGACGATGTTATACTGCAAGCAGCAAGGGAACTATGCGGGCAGCTGAAGAAGCAGAAGTACTACACCGACACGCAGAAGTTCGATATTAAGTGCAACAACTGCGGGTGGAGGGGTAATGGTGAACGGGGCGCGGTGAAGCATGCGGAAGAGACGGGGCATGTGGATTTCGGAGAGGCGAATTAGGTATGGGGTTTGTGCGAGCGGCCTGTGGGATGCGGGAATACCTTTGCTTCAAGGCACTGGTTTGGGGATGTACAGCCATGAGTCTGGGATTCATTAAGAGGCAGGACGTGCGAATCTATCCATAAGGCGGCAAAGCCACCATCATTGATAGTATCAGCAAAACCAGTAATAATTACCCACCCCTTTTCAAGATCCCCAACCACTGCTGCGCTTCCTCAGTAGCCCTTATGTCGCCTCCTTACATGCTTCTCCCGCCTCCTACCAGTTCTCTTGTCATTGCCTACTTCTGAGCGAGGACTCACAATTCTCGCTATAAGCCTGTATCTGAGATCTTTCAACTCTGAAACATGTCCGTCGAGTCCCCCGGCAGTGTTTATTCTCAGTCCAGTCGACACGCGATCCATCTACTGCTGTCACTACCTTGTTACCACGATATCAACATATCACGGTTGTTAGCTCATGCGACAATATCGAATAACTATGTGACCGTCGCATGGCCTTATCATTATCAATAGTCAACAGCAAGTGATATACCACATGCTTTTATCCACACTGACCAATCTCTATTGCTTCTTCACCTTCTGCTTAACACCCAACTCGACCGGCAAGACTGTTGCATTGAACGCAGCCATTGTGAGGCCGTACCACGATCGAATGCGGGGCTCCCAATCGTCCGAGAACCGTTCTTCAGTAAGCATAGGCTTAAGATCATCGACACGGCCACCAAAAATGGTGAGCATCGTAGAAGAACTGGGGAGATGTCAGTAGCACACCACACACAAAGGTCAGGCAGGTGGGGACAGCGCTTACTTCGCACTCCCAAACATGTTGTGGAACAAACTCTCTGAGTAGTGAGCATTCTCAGCCCTCGCCTCATCCCTCCTTCTCGCCAACTGCTCGCTCAAGTTCTGTCTTGTCAGAATTCTCCCCCCGTCACCACTTGCGCATGCCAGTAATTCATTTACAAGGGTCAGATCTGGTTTTCCTTGGTCAGGCTCAATCGCCGCATCCTTCCTCGTCAAACTCGCATCATGCTCAATGGCATTGTGCTTGCTAAGCTCCGCAAGATCGAATGAGTCAGTCCAGTACGAGCGGCCAAGAAAGTCGGCAGAGAATTTTGGTACGAAGAAGCAGAATGACGGCGCGAAGTTGAAGGTTTGACGGACAGTGGTGTTCAGAGTACGAAATGTGATGTTCTTGCCGTCATGGGGGAGGATACCGTGGTTGGCCCTGCAGGTGGTTAGAATACGAAGAACATCAGAGGTTCATGAAGCGCACATTGCGTTGAGCATGGGACATGCTGATCGTGAGTCGCCTTCGCCTGGTGGTACGTAGTCAGGCCATTTCCCTGCATAACCTGGTAGGCCTGCAGCTATGACTTGGTTCGGTGGGTGGGCTGGAAGGATGAGGTTCGCCAGGAAGAGACCGAAGTCCCAGGTCATGACAGTCAGGTCGATGAAGGGCTTCGTAAGCTTCTGTAGAATGGACATTGCTTCGACGCAGGTACTGGATAAATGTAATGAGGTGAGGATGATAGAGCTGGAATGAACGATGGGGTGAGGGCGGGATTGTTGTGGTTGAAGAAGGCGAGAGCGCGTTTCCTCAGATCTGCAGTCGCAACCCCCATTATCCACAGCGCACGCTCTTGGGGCAACTGTTACTAGTCTTGATCGACAGAGGTTCAGCTCACGATGTGCTGCTGATGCATGTCGGAGATGATCGGCAACCATTCATTGGCCAGTTGTTTCTCTTCATGCACGATCTCCACCTGCGGCTTGCGACGATTTGCGTGTTGCGTCGCTTGTGGACATGCAGTGTTAGGCACAGGCCGACTCGTTGGATAATGGTAGGTTCCCTATTGGTTACTTGAGCATTCGTAGAGCGGAGCTTGTGCGTTACTTTGTGCGATCTTGACTCTTATTGCCGGTAATCCTCAAAACAGGGTATCTGTGCATCAACTCTTCCTACACGCCGTGAGCCAAGTCATGCTCCGGTCGTGGCTATCCAAAAATTCCACAATCCAGCTTCGTAAACCACACTTCTGCGCCGTATAGGTCAATCGTTGACCGAATTCCGTCAAGAGATTTGTATCTCTAGATGTACCGTGGTCGGCACGAGCACTCGAAACAATCGAGTGAACTCTTGAGAATACTGGTAACCTTGGCGCTGCATCCTGGTATCGAATGCAGGATCTAGGCAGGCCAAGACGGAACAGTGAGGAGAATTCCATCTGTACCAGCTACCTTGCTCCAATCGTCGTTCTTCTGGCAAAAGTAGTGCGAACATTCTCATTGCTCACGACATGCCCTTGGGTGGGAAGCTTGACACCTTCTTGTGTCCTTCTTTCGAGATTCTTGCGAACTTCAGCGTAGGAAGACTGGCCCACTTGCCGTCCCACTGCTTCAGCTTCTCCAGAACCTGCTCGTCTTCAAGGTCTGGAACCCAGAAGCCAGACGCATACTCGTCCTGTTCGGTGGCCCGAGCCTGCTCCAGCAGAGTTTGACGGGTGCTTGGTGGTCTTCCTGCACGGCGCTCTGCCTTTAACTTGGCGAGCTCCTCGTCGTCACGGCCCAGATAGTCCTCAATCATAGCCTGGAGGTCCTTAATGCTGAGGGGTGAAGTATGTTCTGCAGTGTATGACTGAAAAGACTTCACTCTGTTCACTGCACAGTGTGGTCAGTACACCGATGGTAGATTGAGGGTAAATATGCACCCACAATAGTGTCGATTTTCCTTCTCTCTCAATTTGGAAAGGCGATTAAGCTTGTCATCTCGGGCACTTGCACGCTGGAGACGTTTGGTGTCTCGGCTGCCCTCGTGCAAATTGGGATTTTTGCCCTTCTTCTTGGCGATCGCCTTGTGCACCTTACTTAACCGATCGCTGACCATGTTGACTGACTGTTGTGTGATGTTGATGTTGCCGTTCGCTCTCGCCTGAACTTTTCGTCGGCGATCGGGGTTAAGGAAGGCGCTAGTGAATGGGCGCTAACCATCCTCTTGCATAGCGTAAGCGCGCATGTGGATCCCTTTCACGACGCGATGAATGCTCCACTCTATCGAGAACGTCTGCTTGTCACAGGCCGCAAGGCTGTCCTCATTGAGATCTTTCTTCCTCACTAACCCAGAGCACCTTTCTGTACGCTTATCACGAATCCACGAAACCGGTATGATCTCATAGCAGCGACCTGCCAAGCCTTTGTTTGGGCGCAACGCGTGAGGGGCAAATCATCGAAGATGGGCATTTCCGGTATGCACGACTCCAGGTACCTCTGCACCCAAGCTGACATCTAGCAGGCCTTCTACCGCTGCTCAAGTCTATTCACAAGCCATGCAATCTCAAGAAGTTTGCGGGCCAGACCATTGGCGTCGATGCCTATGGCTGGTTACATCGAGGCACGGCTGCCTGTGCCATCGATCTGGCCCTGGACAAGCCGACTACGAAGTATGCTTGTTTTCTGTCACAAGACAAACGTTGGCTCACCTTGGCGCAGATACATTGACTTTTGCATGAACCGCGTACGCATGCTCATTCACTTCGGCATCACACCTTACCTTATCTTCGATGGAGACAATCTCCCCAGCAAAGCCGGCACCGAGAAGGACCGAAGAGAGAGAAGGAAGGAGGGCAAACGACTTGGCCTCGAGATGCTCAAGGTCGGCAAGACCTCCCAGGCCCAGTTGGAACTGCAGAAGGCTGTCGATGTCACACCAGACATGGCGCGAGCGTTCATTGAGGAACTGAAGGCCAGCAATGTGCAGTACATTGTTGCTCCGTACGAAGCAGACTCGCAGATGGTGTACCTGGAGAAGAAGGGCATCATCGATGGCATCTTGTCCGAAGATTCAGATCTCCTAGTCTTTGGCGCAAAGTGCCTGATCACGAAGCTGGATAAGTACGGCGACTGCGTCGAGGTCAATCGCAACCACTTCACGGCATGCAGAGAGATCAGCTTGGTGGGTTGGTCAGATGCCGACTTCAGGCGAATGGCCATTCTTAGTGGCTGCGATTACCTACCTGGCATCGGTGGGCTAGGCCTGAAGACCGCCCATCGCATGCTTCGAAAGCACAAAACTATAGATCGTTTGGTCAAAGCTGCACAGTTCGATGGCAAGCTCAAGGTACCTGCTGGTTTCATGGCCGATTTCGACCAGGCCGAGAAGACCTTCCTCTACCAATGGGTGTTCTGCCCTGTTGAGAAACGACTGGTCAATTTGACACCCCTGGCCGATGGTATCGATATCGCAGACATGCCATACTTGGGCGAGGAAGTGGCAGCAGATCTCGCGGTGGGCGTAGCGAAGGGCGACTTGTATCCACGTACAAAACTGCCCATCACGGTGACAAGCAAGGCGACACCTAGAAACAAAGTGTTCGGCGCATCTCGAAGGACATCAGCGAATGTACAAACGCCGGACCTCAAGGGCACGAAGTCGATCGATTCCTTCTTCAAGCCCAAGCGCACGCCGTTGGCCGAGCTAGATCCGAATATTTTCACACCGTCGCCGAGTCAGCAGGTCCTGCTAGAACAACAGAGAAACAGCTCTGGCTGGGCGGCAGTACCTGCACCGGCTTCACAATCATCACACCGACCGTCACTCCCGAGTACAGCCCCTCAGCCGGCAAGACGACTGTTATCCGACTCCATCAGCCGTAGAAGGTCCGCTCCGCATCCGTCCAAGAGGCAGCGGTTATGCTCTGACTTGGCACACAACACTCCTTCCGTCGGCGGAGAGAGCGTTGTGCGGAGCCAGTTCTTTGCATCCACCATGCCTGAACCAAGTCCTTCGATTCGTCCGAACAAGAACAGCAGACGAAAGACAGACGGTGGTTTCGAACTGTATTCGGATGATTCGCTAGGAGAGGCTATGGTAGAAGCAGCAGATCTCGAGGAGACCGCTTCTCAGAAGAAGTTAAGGATCTTCAGCGATACACAAAGCGACTCACAGTCTACTACTACCACAAGGACGTCTACAGCCTCCACAGCCGAATCACAAGACTGCTCCGGCGTTCTGACACCCGATACTTCGTTTGGCAGCCCTGAACCCGAAAGCGTCTTCAGCGCTGCAATCTCGTCGCAAATGAAAGAGCTGCGGTCCAAATTCAGCTACAAGGGTCCGGAGTCGAGTTTCACAAGCTCCGCGAGCTCGATCAGCATGAAGACGAGCAAGCTGCGTAGGCGCGATACCGAAGCAAGGATACCTTCATTGCCGCTTGAGCTCTTCTCCGCTCCGCAGGAGATGAAGGTCGAAAGCATCGTCCCTGGAACGCCGCCGCCTGTGGACGAAACCCACGACATTGAAGACTCAGCATGGGCAGCTCTCGACTCTGAGATAGTTGTGCCTGCTTCGTCACCACCAGTCACACCAGCGAAAAGGCGGCGCTCTTCACTGAAAGGAAGCGAGGATATGATCGTACGCGATAGCGATGGCGAGGACATCTGTTCGCCACGCAAGCCCATGTTCAACCTCGGCCGGTTCGCATTTACTGGCTGAGCCTACAGCTTTTGGTTACGCACTTGAGCGAGTAATGAGCGTTACGTATGCATTGGTCACGCCCTTATGATCTGGACGTTGGGACCTGTTAGGAATATCATTTCATTGGCAGCATAGCATAGCGACGCATAATATACCCACACAGCCTTCCTGCAAACTCACTGCACTTTTCCGGCTTTTGCCTCGTCTACCCAGCCATCCTCTTCCCGAATTGTACCCAGGATCTCCACATTGCACTGCGCGCAAGTGCAGGGTTCTTGCTCGTCTTCGTCAATCCAACCATCTTTCTCATTGATGATGCCCAGGTCTTCTTCAACAGTGTTAACGACGACGCATCGCGTACAGAGGCATTGAGCCGAACCAGACAAAGATGGCGACTGCTGAACTTGCTCTAGCTTGTTATCTTTTATCCCTTCCTGTTTCGACTTTGATTCTTTCAGTTGCTTGTCGAGCACCTTAGCTCGTTGCCGTGTGAGCAGTTCAATTTCGATGGAAAAGCGATCGCCGTACATGATTGTCGGCTATACAAATCTGTGTTGTGAGTATATGGACGGAGAAGAAGAGCGGAAGAGCTCATCACAAGGATATATTCATTATTCAAACGTTGTGTCTGACTTGGAACATTGTGTTGGTTCTTTGATGACTCGTTCATCATGCACGCACATCCCGGCACAACACCACGAAATTGTGGGTCCACGGCGCTGCACGAACTGAATTTGCAATCAAATACTCGGCTTCTGTAGATCTGTCTGTTTACGGCATCAGATTACCCCGACCTCAAGGCGACGGTACCCGCACACTCGAGCTCTTGAGTCTAGCCGTCCTTCTCCTTGATGAAGCCCAAGTCCTCTACGTATCGCCTGTTACACTGTGTACGTAGGCATATGCGTGACCCAGATAGTGTTTCGGACTGTTCAACGTCCATTTAGTGTAAGCAAGAATTTGCCCTCTCTAAGATACATCTCGCGTTTGGGGAAACGATAGAGGAACAAAAATGATAACAGGAACAGAAATTTGAAAGGAAATAAAAACAAATAAAGAAATGAGAATAATTAGTTTAGCACTAGCACAACACCTCTGCAGGAATGTCCAGGACTTAGGCTACTCGGGATTTTAATCTTGGAACCCGGTCGATCGACGTATAGGTACGGAAACTAGACCATGTGGTGGGCGATGACTCATCTTTAATTAGACCAGTCAATGAAGGCAGGCGTCGCCTTTTTCTTCTTTTTCTTGGAACCCTTTTTGGGAGTGAGGGATATCAGGTCACATGGATCGTTAGGTGTAGAGGTCTGATCGGGGTAGGCCCAATCATCCTCTACTGGCTGAGCTCCCTCTTGGGCCGTCAGCTGTTCCTCTTGGTCCGTCAGCTGTTCCTCTCTAGACTCGATCGACCCACTCTGGTCAGGCTCGTTTGCCGGTCCCGATGTGTGCTCTTCCCACTCTAATCCTGTGTCATCTTGTAAGCTGGAGATATATCTGAGATCGACTAATCATACCTTCCATCGATGTTTCGTCAATGTCTGAATGCTGTCAATTTCTCTTTTTTCTTCGCCCAGATCATTACGAGACTCTCGTACCTTGTGGAACCGACGATATTTCCCGCGCATTCTGGAGAGCTCTTAGCCCGTCTTCCAGGACCTTAAGCTTCTCGCTGGAGAGCGTTCGCTCTGCTGCGGACTCCTCACTCTCTGATGCCAGAGAAGCGACTGTCGCATCGTCGATATCGATAACATCGGCCGGCGAGAACAATGAGGGAAGCTCCTGGATTAGACGCGCTTCAACCGCAAGCACACTGAAGTCATCGATGATCTTCTTCATCGCCACCTGTCGCGGTCAGACCTCGCCACGACGATGACGCCTAACATACTTACTTTGTAGAAGGCTTCCATGAAATCTGTAGCAGTGGAGCTGGCATAGCTGGCCATATCTGCTTCTGTCTTCGAGACTATCGTATTGATCAGTGTGTTTACATGGATTGGCATATCGGTGAAGTCGTTAGTGATATAATCTTCGCCAAGGACTCTCTCCAATGATTTCTTGATCTCATGTGCTCGTCGTTTGCTTTGCGCTTTCTGAACGTTGTCGGTGAGGTAATGATTGTATGTGATCGGGTGGCCGCTATCATGGGGTTTTAGAAGTTCTGATACCTTGCTGCGAAGCTCTGCGGTCAACTTCTCTAATCGAACGTAGACAAACCGTCTTGATAGACCGACATGAGTGGATTCGTCACACACGTGTGCCAGGGCTGTGCGAGCCAGAAAATAGACAGCACGAAGGACAATCTCCAAATACTGATCAACCAACGCCGCCCACGGCCTGCGCTGTTCATGGAACAGTTGTCCGATGATAAGTGGATCAAACGTTCCTGGCAGTTCGCGGCCTCTGCTTCGCTCTAGAAGTCTGGTGACTTTCGCGACGTAATCTGAGCGAGATATGTGATGAGGTAGCTCAATTGGCCCTTCATCGATGATGGTATACGTGTGGCCCTTCTTGCGCATATCCGCTGCAAAGTCTGTCAATGTGTTCTGAAGTACAGCTCGCAGACGCCTTTGATAGCCTTCCGTAGTAGAGGCGTCGCCAAAGAAATGATCCGAGTATTGTCCGTCGATGGCAGCCCTGACAAGGGTACTGAAGGATTGACTGACTTGCAGAAGATACCGTCGCTGCTCTTGTGCCGTAGCTCTTGATGCGCCCAGTGTGTTCAGTGTCTCTGTACATCCTTGAATCCCGCTTTTAATCTGCGTAAGCACATCAGGCAGCTGCGCCACGATGTGGTCTTTGAGGATCTTGCTGAGCCTTGGCTTCAAGGTGTGGACTCCGACCTGATTAGGTGACAGTGATCTCCATATTCCAGTATTGAAGAACACGGCCTCGACCTTGTCGCGCTCTTCCGCAGATGTGTTCCTGGAGGAATAATCTCTGTTACGAAGCACGTGCCAGCCCAGTCGGAACTTGACATCTTTATTTTGTGCCAATTCCAAGTAGAAACGCTCGCTGTCAGATCCTTCATCCAGCGTGTCCGGCTTCGTAATCAGTCCCAGTGTACGCTCCCCCTTGGGATCGATCTGGCGTGAGTACTTCGTGATTGATTGGTTGTTGAAGTCGTTTTTAGCAGATACAACCGCAAGTATAATACTGCGTGGGTTTTTCATGTACGATAGTACAAGGGATTTGACCGTCTCGCTATCTGCGTCCGATTGGGAGCGGCTTCCGGCTTGAAACAAGCCTGGTAGATCCACGAGGGTAAGATGCGGTTGATCGGGTCCTGACAGCTCCAGACGGAGGATGTCAGAGCTGAAGACTCTGCTGCTCTCGTTGATTCCCATAGCATCTTTCGCGGATTCAATAACATCCTCAAGCTGTAAGTCCTCTGCCGAAACAGAGACATGGAAATTCCGCAACTTCTCTAGATCACTCTCTGAACGGTCCTTCTCCTGAGAACCAGGAACGATGCCAATCTTGATGGGAGCATCTGGGCCTCTTCGGAGGATCAATTCGGTTGCGAATCTCGTACATAGGTTGTCTTTGCTTGGGAACCTCACACCCGAAACTGCTTCGAGGACTGAGCTTTTGCCGGAAGATTGCTCACCACATACGATGATCTCGGGGAGATTGATATATCGATTGATCCCATGTGATCGAAGCTTGTCGACGATATCTAACAAGTTCTTCGTCTCAGTAGACTGCAAGGACATATTTGTGCCGTGAGGGGAATACTTTCGAGTTGTGTTCCCCGAAATGAAAGAAAATCAGCGCCTGACGTGAGACAGAAAATGCAATGGACAAACTAAACCACAATGGCGCAAGGTACAAGCGAGAGATAAAGCAGAGACTTCATCCAATTAACACCCCCACGCGATGCATCCTGTCACTGTTATCATGATCTGTGATTTATCCAGTGTCAAGGGTCGGCTTACCGCCAGTGCCCTTGCAATACTCGAATGATCATCCGCCACGTCTCACATCCTCAATGCAAAGGTCTGCCACGAAACAGTGTGTGACGAGCACGTAGATAAGTGGATGTTGAGGTCTCGTATCGTGCACACTAAGAATGGAGAATGATTGGCGAAGTCAAAAGCCCACGAGTCAGCGACAGCCAGGGTTGCGACGGACCGGCCCACTGGTTCCCGACGAAACCCAAACGGCCGTGCCGCAAGCGATAAAAACCGCGTGGTCAGCCAATGATGGAGTGAAATTGTTCATGACCCCAGGCGTTTGCGACCCCACACTAGTACTTGGAGGTGTGTGCTGGCCATGTTGGTGGGACAGCGTGGCCAAGAACCCCCTGTCTGTTGCAGCACAGCTATCAGGCAACATCACGATCTCGCAATATGACATTGTGTAATGCTGAGTTGGGTGGATGCGAGGTCGAGCGCGGGGCAGGGAATGTTGTGATCAGTATCAAGCATCAGATTTGGCCATGGGGCGCAACATTGGTTGGTGTTTCGGGCTTAGCCGCGACGTCTCCAAGCTTGGTGGACAAGGATGGTGTGAGTCCATCAACTGTCATCCAATCCAGGCTTGACCAGTACCACTGAGCTGATGTGAAGTATGACCCCGCACCACGTTCATTGTGGCACGGCGATAACATCAGGCTGCCCATAAATCAACTTTCAGGCCGATTTTGAATCTTTCTTTTCGCCTATAGCTATTGCTCACAACCTCATCTAAGAGTAACGTCTGCATTCGTACAATTGTCGCACCAGCTGACACCTATAATTTTGAATCTTTTAAAGAGCAATAGCCGGCACACATCAACTCAATATGGACGATGAGTACGAATGCGACACGTGTGATCGCGAGTTTCAAAGCCAGCACGCTGTCAACCAGCACATGGATGCACTCGACCATTGGGCCCCCAGGTATGAATGCGATACGTGCGATCGGGAATTTCCAAGCCAGAATGCTGTGAATCAGCACATGGATGCACTCGATCATTGGGGCGAACGCTATGAATGCGATACGTGTGATCGCGAGTTCCAGAGCCAGCACGCTGTCAATCAGCACATGGACGCCACAGGACACAGGAAACCAGAATTCGAGTGCGAAACATGTGATCGAATGTTTCATGCCCAGAGCTCAGCGGATCAGCACATGAACGATACAAGACACTGGAGTCCGAAATTCGAGTGCGAAACATGCGAACGGAGATTCCACACCCAACACTCTGCCGATCAGCATATGACTGCAGTAGATCACCACCAACACCAGGTCGTGCGCTGGGGTGGGATACGACAGACCGCTCAGGCAATTTCTATGGGCCAGCGGGCGCTTGTTGGTTCTGCATGAGCCTCACAAGTGTAGGTGCAATGGCTTCTCACGCTACAATACGGTCGCTCAAAATGGGCAGGAAGGCGACGTCAGGAAGGCGAAGTCAGGTCGGTACTTTTTCCAAATTGAAGCAATTCTAGTTACAGGTACATTGAAAACACCAATCTCCTTCCCAATCATCAACATGCCCCATTCCCTGTCCATCCCTCAGCCCATCATATGCAAGCTAGCCGCTAAGCGTGCGGCGTCGTCCTAGTTACCGGTACAGAGATGGCGACGAACATTTGCACAAAAGCCCAGAAGCAGAAGGTGCAGGAGACGCTCTAGAAGAAGCTAACCGGTTCTCCGACCGAAATATGGTAAGAATATGGAGGGTAAGGAAGAGGATGAGAGGAAGTGGGAAGTGGCGGAGGTGCAGCCTGCTATAATGTATATATTATGGAGCATAGCCCGGGAACAGTCAGGGAGCAGATCTCTAGTAAACCGGGCAAGTAGTAGCGATGTTGATGAAGTGTCATATTTTCCGTCCGCTATGCAAAAAGCTTATCCAAATGTTCCACAATCTGTGCTGTACAATATTCGTCAACCAAACCAAGCCTCCTCCAACCTTCCAAGTCCCTACGCCTTTACAAACGATACACTATCGGCCGTCATCTTTTTCCACGTGGCAGCCACCTAAGCAACCTTGGTCTCCTTTACCCCGCGCTCAAGAAGCGCCTTCCTCAGTCCATTCGCCACAGTCCTGCGCCTCCTAGCAGTCTCACGGAGCTCATCAATATTGTCGTCCACCAAATCGCTGAGCCTCGCCAGCTCATTCCCGCCCGCGTTCTCTTGCGCATCATAGAACAATCCATACCCCTTACTAGGCGTCTCGTCAGTGACCTCCGGCGTCAGCGCGCGGCGATTGAGTTCGGTAAGACTGAGTTTGCTTTTGGTAGGCGGCGTGACGAAGGGCGTATCCGCGATGCTCCTCCTCAGATCTGTGCCCCTGTTCCTTCGAGGTGTAGTGGCGCCGTTCGTGGGCGTGCGGCTTGATGATGAGCTCGGTCGCGACGCATCCGCGAGCCCAAATTTGCGCATCTGGCTCTCGAGGAGAGCAATGTCGTTGTTCCTGCGCTCAGCGAGACTCGTCATCTTGATGATGGTTTTCTTCACGGCGTCCATGCTCGGTACTGCGTTTGTGTTGCCCGCGCCCGCGTTGTGACTCGCGAGTCGCGAGCGGAGCAGAATAGCAGCTTCCTCCGACTGGCTAAGCAGCGTGAGGAGCTTAGCGTAGTCGGTGCGCAGCGCTTTCTGGGTGTCGGCAAGTTCCTTGGGAAGTGCGGCTTTGCGGGTGACTTCTGCGCGCTCGGGGTCCTTGCGGTTGATGATTTGGCGGCGGATGTCGTTGATGCGGGTCATGAGTTTGGCTTTTTCGAGGATCAGGCGGCGCAGCTGGGTCAGCTTGTCGTGCACATTTTGGATACGACCGGCGTCAAGTTCGTGGGAAAGCTCATCTTCGAGCGCTCGAAGGGCGGAGATCTCGTTCAAGGCGAATCGTTCAAACCATGAGCCATCTTTGCCATCAGCTTCGACGTCTTCCAGAGTCTGGCGGTCGACCTTGTGGTCCGGTTGAGGCTGCTTGTGGTATTCTGTGAAAGACTTGATCGAGCGAGCGTTCCATCCAAGTGCATCTACCATACCATTGATATCCTTGTAGATCGCCTCGATCTGAGCAGCGTGACCTGTCTTCTCAGATGTGCCTGTGTACTTCTGATGAGCAACAAAGTCATCAAGTGTTCGGCTAGGCTCGATCTCCTGAGCCAGCTGTGCGCGGATGCGCTCGTCTTCCTGGTCTTCAAGGTCAGACACATGCGGCTGCGGTGTAGGTGGCTTCGACTGCTGGAACGATGCACTCAGGGAGCTGCCAGGCGCAGAAGGCTCCCTTCGCGTTGTCGGTCGGTGGCTAGATGCTGATGATGATCGAACAGGGCTTGGCGAACGAAGGTTTGCTTGCGCTCGTGGAGGCGGGAAGCTCGGTGCTGACGCAGTTGGCTGCGCAGGTCTGGACTGTTGGCCAAAAAGAGGTGTTGACTGCTGTGATGGTTGCCCGAAGAGCGATTGAGAAGTTTTCTGACCAGGCAATGGCTGACCGGTAGCCGCCGTAGGCTTGAACAACGAGGATGGCGCAGTGGAAGGCTTAGCACCAAACAGTGAAGTTTGTGATGTGCTTTCTGACTTCGTGACGGGAGGTGTCGGCGCAGGAGGGAACTGTTGCTTCGGCTTACCATCGTGATCCGGTTGCTGTAGAACGTACTTTCCCAGCGTTGTCGGCGGTGGCCGGTCGTCGCCCTCCTCTTCCTCTTCTTCGTCCTCGTCTTCCTCTTCCTCGTCTTCTTCATCCCCCTCTTCTCCTTCTCCTTCTCCTTCTTCCTCCTCTTCTTCGTCCTCGTCGGAAAATTCTTCATCCTCATCATCGTCCAGAGGTGTTGCTTCAGGCGATGAGCTAGGGACCTCGACCTTGACGCCAGGGCTACCAGCCAGCGGGGGCAGATCGTCATCTGCTGACTTCGACGTCTTCTTCGGAAGAAAGTCTGGTGGGAGAGGGTCGTCCGCAGGCTGAGATTTGGGCTTTGTGGTGATGAAGTCAGGTGGAAGTGGGTCGTCTACGGGTTCGGACTTCTTCGCCTTTGTAAAGTCTGGTGGTAACGGCGCGTCACCTACAGGCTCCTCCTTGACTGCCGGTGGTGCTTGTGGTGTGGTGCCCGGGAAGTAGGACGACTTCTTTGGCGGCGAAAGAGGTGTGGTCGATCCGTTGTCTCCTGGAGTCTTCGGAGGTTGCAGGCCTGACTTGGGAAGCATTGACCCGAAGTCGCTCCCGAAGAAACCACCAGGAGCAGGAGCTGCGGGCTTCGCTGGATCGTCCTTGGCTGACCCGTCGCTCTGGAAGGTAGTTCCAAGCTTGAAGCCACCTGCGAGACCGTTCAAGCCAGAAGCTGGCTGAGGTGTAGGTGTAGATTCATCGCGCTTGCGCTGCTGTGTGTCTGCGCCGCTGTCTGTCGAGGCGAATGATGAGTTAGTAGCAAAGGATGAGTTCGTGGTCTTCTGGCCAAAAATGGAGCTTGACTGTTGTGCGGGAGTGTTGCCCCAAGAAGGCAATGTAGACCCATTGTTCGAGCCCACAGTGACTGTAGATCCGAAACTGGGCTCAGCCTTCAGGCCAGGTGTGGCAGAAGTTGCATTTGATGGTGCGCCAAATGCAGACTTCTGCTGTCCAAGACCTGCAAAACCAGACTGACCACCGTTGGCACTGCCAAAGCTCGAGAAACCTGACCCTGATCCCGGAGTTGGCTGTCCGAACTTGGCGAAACCAGACGAGCCTGCTTGAGATGCGAATGGGTTGCTTGCTGGTGTCTGCGACGCCGGCGACGCCGAGCCCCACGGTGATGCCTTTCCGAGCCCTCCAGTCGCACCAAAGGCAGGTGCAGAAGGAGCGCCGAATGCTGGCTTCGAAATATGACCAAATGCTGGCTGTGTGGACCCTGTGGCAGCACCCAAAGAAGGCTTTGAGGTTTGTCCGAAGGCAGGCGTTGTAGACCCTGCAGGCTGACTGAACGGGCTGGCCGATCCGATAGCAGAAGGAGCGCCAAAGGCAGGTTTTGCCGGTTGGCCGAAAGGTGTAGCACTCGCTGGCTGTGAAGGCTGACCAAAGGTTGCAGCTGGTGTAGTCGAGCCGAAGGCTGGTTTGCCAAAGGTCGTGGCGGGCGTCGTAGATCCGAAAGGAGAGGCACCGAACTTACTAGGCGTGGAAGGCGCACCAAATGTTGCTTGTCCAGGCTTGCTGCTGAACGGATTTTGGGTACCTCCCGGCGTGGGGATCTTCGATGGTGATGTTGTCTTCGGTGCAGCAGCTGGCGTCTCTGAAGTTGATGGCAAATTGCTGGGTGTGACAAGGCCAGAGTACTTCTTGCCTTCAACGATAGACCGATTCCAAACCACCCAATATGCTGACAGTACACCCTGATGGGTGAGGAACATGTAGCAAGGCAGTGGGTGCGGAGCTTCTGTAATCTCTTCATTGGAGGAGATGGGACGCAGAAGCTTCTCAGTGGTGGACAGATCCAAGCCCTCACCAATCAGAACACTATCGCCCTCCTCACCGAACACTCTGCGCGGGACCTGAGCGCCTTGTCCTTCGTTGAGGTCCGTCAGAGTGTACTCATTGACCGGCTGACCTCGCGACAGCTCTTTGCTTGCAGATGTGACGGTAACGATGGTATCGGAATGTGAGTTTGTGAGGATGAGCAAGTCGTCTAGGTCCGGCTCCCAACTACGTAGTCGCGTGACGGAGAGGCGCGGAGGAAATGCTCGTGTTGGAATCTCCCACGCAGGCAGAATGGGCTCTTCTGGTGTTGGATGGAACGAGAACGAGGTCCAGCCCTTGTTACTCTTGACGTAGTGATACCTGCCCTCCTCTGGCTCTCCTGTGTCGATCGCAGATTGCTTGGGGAAGTGTACTATGAAGAACTCGTCGTTAGCGAGCCAGACCAGGCCAGAGTCTGCTATCGTTAGCGAATGATTGCAAAAGTGCTCAAACTTTCAACTCACATGTGAATCCCTCGTTGATGTTGGGTGGGCGTGGGATAACACCCTTCTGAGTCCCGTCGTTCAGATACAACACACCAGTGCCATCTTTCAGACCGACTGCCAGAGCCTTACCCCTTGTGCTCCAGGATGCACACACAACACCCTCTTCCCTGATCGTATGTGAAGCACCCTTGACAACGTCGATCAAGCAAAGCTTCCCGTTGTCCAAAATGGCAGCGAAGATGTGTTCCATCTCTGGTATAGGATTAGGTAGCAGCGAGCGAATGGGCTGCTTCTCTGTTGCGATCTCGTTGCCGGGCTTGTAGTTGTGCTTCAAGATTTGTGTAGGATCGAACACAGCCAATCCACCACCCTCCTCGGCCGATATGACGAGAAAGTCGCCCTCAGCGGAGAAAGCAACATGGCGTAGCTTGGGGACCGGCATTGTCGCGTCGGGCGTAAAGTCAGAGACCACGTCCCATTCTCCGGCCTTTTCTTGAAATGCCTTCCTGACCTTCTCCGTAGAGGCAAGAACGAGGGTGTCCGGGCCGGCGGCGGCAAGGAGACCAGGCTTCGCTGCGAGAGAGAGGAGGGTCACGGTCGCAGGTGGCACGTCGTCGGTCGGCCATGGGTTGGGGAGGATCTTGAGCTTCTTGGGGCCTTCGGCGCCCTGGCTGAGCGCCTTGAAGGAGAGTTCCTATCAGACAGTTAGCTATACAACCTTCACTCTACTAGGATTGATTCCTACCTCTGCGAGAATAGCGGGCACGTCTGCGCCCACATTGGCGGCGGGCGCAGAGCTGCTCTGGCTGAATGCGAAGCTCATGCTGGCGCGCTTGTACTCCGGTCTGAGCTCGCGCGAGGTCTGTCTGCGGAAGAGCTTGGGAGAGGGGTCATGCGAGCTGGTCCGCGCAAGCACTGGCGACGATTTGGCAGAGAGCGCCGATTGCGAGCGCGTGGGCGTGTGTCGCGGTGGGCTTGAGCGGAAGAGGTCGAGGCTCTTCTTCAGCGATGTGGGCGAGTCCGCGGAGAGGGAGGTGCGCAGCAGGCGGCTCGGGGTAAGGCGCGAGGGTGTTGGAAGTTCGTGGTTGGAGCCCTGGGACTGCGCGAGCCTTTCACTCACTTCTCGCTCTTCACGCGCTTTGTTTTCAGCGCGCTCCTTCTCAAATTGCGCGAGAGTGGCAGGACCAGGCACAACAAATCTAGGCGGAGGAGCCAGGGCGGAGGCCTAGCTCGGTGTGCCTCTAACAAAAGGCACCAAAAGTCAGGGCTGCTTTAAGCTTACTGTACAATTACTGCTATGATGCTGGCGGAAATCGAGAGCATGCATGGATAGCTTGATGCCAAGCAAAAGTGGAGCACAGCTCCCGCCGCGTTGACGCTGTGCCTAGCATTGCCTACAACACCGACCATCAGACCGTCGCCGCCTTCCCTTGCACAACGCCGTGTGTTTCTCCCGAGCTGCACACAGACACCCGTAGTCGACCACAACACCCACAAACCGACACATCATCGACACCGCCACCATGGCCGGCTTCGACTTCTCCAACCACAACCGCAATGCCGCCCTCCACGCCCAGGGCGTGCCACTGCCCAAGGCCACAAGCACCGGAACAACCATTGTGGGCGCGCTCTTCGATGGCGGCGTGGTGATTGCAGCAGACACACGAGCGACCAGCGGGCCCATAGTAGCAGACAAGGTGGGCAGCTCCCCGCAGCATCACATAGCTATACAGCACCTAGTACAAGCTGGGTGTTTACTACATGCTACAGTATACTGACGATACATAGAACTGCGAGAAGCTGCACTACATCGCCCCCCACATCTGGTGCGCAGGCGCCGGAACAGCCGCCGACACGGAGTTCACCACCGCCATCATCTCGTCGAACCTCGAGCTGCACGCCCTGTCCACCGGCCGCAAGCCGCGCGTCGTAACCTGCATGACGATGCTGAAGCAGCACCTCTTCCGCTACCAGGGCCACATCGGCGCCTACCTGGTCATCGCCGGTGTAGACCCCACAGGCGCGCACCTCTTCACCGTGCACGCCCACGGCAGCACTGACAAGCTGCCCTACGTGACCATGGGCTCCGGCTCGCTGGCCGCCATGTCCGTCTTCGAGACACAGTGGAAGCCGAACCTGACGCGCGACGAGGCGGTCAAGTTGTGCGCCAACGCCATCGAGGCGGGTATCTGGAACGATCTGGGTTCGGGTTCGAACGTCGATGTTGCAGTGATCACGAGCGAGAAGACGACGCTGATGCGCAACTACATTACCCCCAACACACGACAGCCGAAGCAGCGGAACTACCGCTTCCAGAAGGGCACCACGGCGGTGCTGAACGAGAAGATCATCACCAAAGAGGAGGTTAGCAAGTATGTCACAGTGTCGGAGCTCAAGGATGAGGATATCACGGCGACGGCCGAGACAATGGACGTCGACCCATAGTCGACGAGCGGAGTGAGGAGATGACATGATGGCGAGGGTGGTGATGAAGCATGCTTGCTAGATGGCAGCATGAAAGGAACGGCGTTATGCATGAAGACATGTACTATAACAAGCCGGATAGACGAGGCAATACGATCACGACTATGACATGACATAACATACTGGATATGCAGAGTTGATCTTTTATTGAGAACACTTGTCAAGCAAGCACAGGATGGACTGGATCAATGCAATTGAGTATCTCCCTATCTAACAGCCGTCTCCGTTTTGACCAAACGCCAATACTCCTCGCCAATTGCATACTGCAGTAGACGTGACCGTGGACGTGACTTGTCTACCTGCATCTCTTCTCCACAATACTCGCGCCGTGCTCCTCGTACTCCTTCTTGCTAATCCACAGCTGGTGGAAGCTGCCCAGACTCGCCAGGATGGAGCCACCGATCCACGCCGCATACTTGCGCTCCACCACGCTTCCGGGCGCAATGAGCTTGTTTCTTGTGGAGGGGTAGATGGCGTTGATCTCGAAGTTCAAGCGGTCGTTGAACTTGTGCAGCAGTGTCGAGCCTCCTGTGACGACAATGTTGGCCAGCAGCAGCGGCCTTTGATCCGCATCGACATGGCTCACGGCCGCCTGCACCAGTCTTGGAATCGTCCATTCTTCCTTCGGCTTCGGGTTGCTCTCGCTCGTCAGCGCCGCGCTGGCATCAAACAGTCCTTCCGCAACCCTGAAGCGTTCGCTCCCGAACACGTTGTTCCAGCCATCCGGCATCTCAAACGGCCGTCCTGGCGCAGACTTGGCCATCTCCTCATTCGTGCCGTTCGTGAAGCGGCCGGGGCCAGGCCAGACTTCGACGACGGATTCTTTGAATTCGGTGAGGACGCGTTCTTCTTCGTTCAGGCGGAAGGAGGCGCTAGGCGCGACGGGGTAGGTTTTGTACGTTGCGTTTGCCGGCGCACCGGCGTCGACTTGGGTCTTGCTCTTGACGAGGTAGTGCGGTGTTAAGGGTATTTCGGGGGTGGCGTTCTTGAAGGTTTGACGGATCTGGTTCGAGACGAAGTTGCCTGCCAGAGGGGACTTTTGCACGCCCTTGCGCAACACCATGCCGTCGAGCACGGGGGTGACGCTGGTGTGCGATGCGCCGACATCGATGATGATGCCGCTTGCTTTTCCGGATGCAAAGGCGGCGAGCACGCCTGTCTTTTGGAGGAAGAACGCAGGCACGCCCCAGTCTTCCATCGCGATCTCAATGTACTTCTCGCGCGCTTTGGCACTGTTCCACCCCGGCTCTGTGATGAGCAGAGGGCTGTCCTCCATGGGCTTCTCGTTGTTCTCGACACCCTCCATTTCCACATCCATGGCCTCGCCATTTGTGCCGTTGTTGTTTAGCCCGTTCTTGGCTGGATCGCCGGCTTTCGCGCCGGTGAGTCGTGATGTGATGCTGTACTCCCAGAGCTTTGTTGCGGCGTCCCAGTCCTCCACGATACCGTCTGATCCCCAGTAGTTCTTGATGTTGAGGTTTCCGACTGGCGAGTGGATCGCGTTCTCGCCGAAGAGGTACGAGTCGTTGTCGCTCTGACCGTAGAAGGATGGGCAGACAGACTTGGGCACGTCTTCACCAGCAAAGCCGGCGCGTGTGGTGGAGTAGCCGGGGTCGAGCACGATCGCGGAGACCTCGTCTATGCAAATGTCATTAGTACTGGCGGCCATGGAGCTGTGTCCGACATCAATTACCTCCAGCGTACTCGCCCGCAGCGGGCGCGGTAGACGAGTTCGGAATGTTCATTGCGCCTCGTTACCGTGCCGTCTACAGCTTCTGAAAATGCCAATTGTGATGCGATAAATCAATCGACGCGTGGTCGGAGGTTCGTGAGGGCGGCTTGACTGACTCGACGTGGGTGGTACTGGTGGTGGAGGAAGCTCTGCGCGAGCGCGATCTGCGAATGTGGAAGTCGCGAACAGCTCCACATCTCACTCCCGCTCTCCCCGCGAAACATCGACACCAGCGCCACTCCACCCTGGTCTTGCATGCATATCGAGTACCAGAATCATGAAGAGATAGTATTGGATTAGTACCATGGCACTTTCATATATCCGCCAGCTCTACTCGCTGGACACGCTCGACACACGCTTTGTCGTTCCGGCCACGGCACCCCCTAAGGAAGCTCTCGAAGAGGCAAAGGTCGACCCTGCCAACCCTCTCCCAATCCCCAATGGAAAGGACAAGAGCAGGAATGGCAGCGAACATGTCCAACGGCCACGATGGAGGACCAATGAATTCTACTTTTACTACGTCTCTATATCAGTTAGTGTCTTCTTCATGTTCAAGCTGGTAATCGATTGTTCGAAAGGTGAGTTTACTAGAACATAATTATGATAGAAGACTGACTGATAGATCCCCAGAGTCTCATCCGAACTTTGATAAATTCTCCCATCTCTTGTCTGACGGCTGGATTCCTGGCCGCAAAGTCGTAAGTATATTCACTGCCACGTGCCCATCTTTACTGACCACCTGAAGGACAACACCGACGCGCAGTACTCAGGCTTTCGACAGAATGTGCCCTACCTATTCATAGTAGTGACACTCCATCCGTTGTTGCGGAAAGCCTACGATGCCTTCTGGAGAGCCGATACGTACACGCAGGTCCGTCCATCCTCTGGAGGTCTCACCATGGGCTTGACCCCTGTAGCTGCTGCGGACGCTCGTCTCAATCAGCGCATATCCTTTGACGCAGGGTTTGCGGCTGTATTTCTGGCTGCTCTCCACGGATTCTCTGTCTTCAAGATCCTTGTGATTCTCTACTTGAACTACCAGGTCGCCATGAAGCTGCCGAGGGCATATGTGCCGGCCACAACATGGATTTTTAACTTGGCTGTTTTGTTCGCAAATGAGCTATTGCATGGTTATCACTATTCCGAGATCTTCGGCTTCTTCCTTCCATCAACTCTGTCCGAGAAAGGCACACCAGCCCGGAACTTCGGCCACACACTCGACAGCTACGGCGGCCTCATCCCACGCTGGGACGTCCTCTTCAACTTTACCGTCCTTCGTCTGATCAGCTTCAACCTCGACTACTACTGGAGTCTCAATACGCGCGCCAGCAGTCCTCTCGAAGTACGTCTCCTCTCCTTATCCCATCGTCTCGCTAATAACCCCAAGAAGAAACAACTCGATCCATCGAACCTCTCCGAGCGCGACCGCGTCTCCATCCCCGCCAAGCCTCACGACTTCACCTTTCGCAACTACTTCGCCTACACCATGTACTCGCCGCTTTACCTCGCCGGCCCAATCCTCACCTTCAACGACTACATTAGCCAAGGGCGGTACCGGCCGCACAGCATCACTTCAAAGCGCACGACTATGTACGCCATCCGCTTCATCATCGTGCTGCTGACGATGGAAATTATGATCCACTACATGTACATGGTGGCCATATTCCACGCCAAACCGTCGTGGGAGAACTACACCCCCGCCCAACTTTCTATGCTCGGATTTTTCAACCTCAAGCACATCTGGCTCAAGCTGCTGATTCCCTGGCGCTTCTTCCGCCTCTGGGCACTTCTCGACGGCGTGGATCCGCCCGAGAATATGGTCCGCTGTATGAGCGATAACTACAGCGTGATGCAGTTCTGGCGCGGCTGGCACCGGAGCTTTAACAAATGGTCGCTGCGCTATCTGTACATTCCGCTCGGTGGGAGTGCGCTACCTGGATTCTGGGGCAAGGTCAGAGGCGTAGCGAATTATCTCGCCGTCTTTTCTTTCATCGCGATCTGGCACGACATCCAGCTTCGACTCCTAATGTGGGGCTGGCTTGTTACACTCTTTGTGCTCCCTGAGATCATCGCTGGATACCTCTTCCCAGCTCGCAAATGGCGCAACAACCCAGACGCGTACCGCTTGCTCTGCGGTGTCGGCGCGGTCGGCGAGATTCTCATGCTCATGGTTGCGAATCTGGTTGGGTTTGCGCTGGGTTTGGATGGGCTGGATGGACTAATCAAGGGGATTACGTCTACATGGTCTGGTTGGGGCTTCCTTGCGACTGCATGTTTTGCTCTTTTCACAGGCGTGCAGTTTATGTTTGAGTGGCGAGAGGCAGAGAAGAGGAGAGGCATCAAGATGAAGTGCTGAGGTTGGAGATGTTGTTCAGAGTTAGCTGTGTAGGATAGTTGTATATCGGTCTTCAGTGCCTCATCTCGAACAAGGAGAAGCCCGGACCCCAACATGCTTCAACTGTGTACGACAAGCTCATGCATGAAACTGGATCTCTATACCTCTGTAAGATCCGCACGTTCTCTCGGTATCAGCTCATTTACCCCACTTTCCTATATCGTACAGCAGCAGCCACATTGAGGGGTAGCTATGAGTATATATATATTCAGAACCGAGCATCCTCGCTTCCAAAAACTTTGCTCTATACACCTGCCTCGACTATCGGGAAGGGCATTGCTTGGCTTATACTTTACCTTCACGTCTATTCTGTGCTTCTAAGCTGTCTTCGAACGGAAATGGGTGGGCCGGTCACCGAGATAGCATACGTACCGATCAAGAAAGATGTTGACTTGGAGTCTGGCGAGGGAAAGAGCATTTGGGATGTTACGCTGAAGACGATTGCAAAGCAGAAGGGCTTTGAAGCGCTGCGTTGGGGTGTGCAGATTGAGACTCCGACCGTAGCGCAGATGGCAATCGGTGAGCTCCCATTTCTCGCCGTCTAATCAACGTTGTCTCTGAGAAAGTTCAGAGCGTCTAAGGGAATATCGAAAGATGCCGTAAACGGTTCCTTACTGATCCGTATATCCAAGATTGGGAGTCCCTCGACGCCCACAAGGCATTCGCCGCTTCAGACGCCTACGGTCCATTTCTAGATCGCCTCGCACCTATCCTGGACGGCTCACCACATATCTTCCACATCAAGCTACCGATCCCATCTCAGGAATCAGGCACACCTCCCTTCGACGCTCCAGTGACAGAATGCATCTCCCTGTACTTTGACACCTCTCTCAGCGAGGAGGCGTACAACAAGAGCTTCTCCACATTTGTCTCTGAAGCCGGCAAGGTTCCAGACTCCGGGGCTACAGGTCTGATAGGCGGCTGGGGTGTGGAGACGCACAAGGTTGATGGCGAAGGAGAGGAGAAGAAGTTCTTTGGTGCGTTCATTGGGTGGCCGAGTGTTGACAGTCACATGGAGTTTCGGAAGAAGGCTGACTTTCCCGGGGTTGTGGGACATCTGAGGGAGGGATCCGAGAAGATCAAGATGCATCATGTTGCGTTCAAAAGACTTCAGGCGTAAACGAAGCAGTCATCCTTCTGGCCAAGCGTAACAGGGAGATCGAAAAATGGGTCCTTTCGTGATCTTCCACGCTTACTACAGTTTACTTGTTGTCATACTTATGTCGTACATATACCGTTTGTTCAGATATCTGCGGATGAGTGAGAAACTGAGTGCTGCATCTGACAGTATTGCCGCTGTTAACCGTCCGCCGTGCAGCTACTCGAGCGTTGAACAAGTAATTGCGGCTGAAGTTTTTCAAACAATCTCGCTTGGAAATAATCGACGAGCCGCAATGTGCTCTGACGCCTGTGGATCTCAGACTTACAGTGAGAGCCGTCAATGCTCAAGTGACAGATACCCGTGCCGCAGTGGAAACATCTGCAAGGATTGTATACAAATCCATCCCAGTACATCGTGCTCGAGCGTTAAGCTAGATGTGCTGCTGAAGCCAAGAGAGATGAGCAGGACTTCGACTTCAGGGCCGACTGTCTCAGTCTAAAGAATCCGATAATAGTGAAATGCTGCGCCTGCCAGGTCAGAATGCAGTCATCAAGATGACTTCTTGGGAAGGGGACAGAGGCTTCAGCTGACGACGCTGCTGCGCCGTATTGCCGTATCGATGATGTTGACGTCGGACAGCAACATCAGGTCGCGTGCTGTTCGCTGCTTCCCCACGAACCTCGGCGCGGGGGGATCCTTGCCCAGCATCAACTCTGCCAGGCCAGAATTCGCTCATCCACCTCTCCAGTTACAGTATTTCTACCGGCCACACCAGACCGCATCTTGATAATTCAATACTCAGGAACGCCAACGCTTCCTAAGGCTGTGTCTTCGTGTATCTCACTCGTCGCTTAGAGCCACACATTCCGCCTCGGTCCGCAATGGACGAATCTCGAGCTACCACATCGCCGAGGCTTCCGCAACGTGACGTACACATGGAGGCCCTGCTCTGTTCATACGCGCGGGGAAGCGCCAGGCTCGTTTACACTTGCGGTGTAGACTAGTAATGGCTTTGTTTTCAAGGACCTAGGGCGATCGTTGGCGCTTCTCGACGCTGCTGATGGCTGACGGATAAAAGTAATAATTGGGGCGCGGGCTGATGAAGGGGCAGTATATGAGCGCGGGCCCGTACCTGGTGGTTGGGATACCTTGCTTGCCTGTGGGGATTGCGTGCCGTGAACATCAGGTTTCGTAGTGGATAAAGAGCTGGAGCTACCTGACCGTCGAAACCTGAAACTGGCCTTGCTTCGTTCCGTCAATTTGTCGACAACATGTTGAAGCTCTTCAGCGCAGCAGCTCTTCTGGGCGCAGCATTTGCGCAGAACTCATCATCGCTACCAACCGTTGATCTTGGATATGAGATTCACCAAGCTTCAAACTTCAACGTAGGTGGACGAAGTTTGTAATGAGGAAAACATGCTCATACAAATAGCAAACCGGTGGCTTCTACAACTTCTCGAACATCCGATATGCAGCTCCACCCGTTGGCAACCTGAGATTCGCTCCTCCTCAAGCGCCTGCAGAGAACAGGTCCGTCGTCAACACTGGCACACTCAACAAGATCTGCCCTCAGGCTGGTCCTGCGTGGTCAGCGTTGGCTACTCCGTTCCTGACCAGCCTCATCCTCGGAACCCAGTACAACACCAGCACAATCTATGTGCCACCGGGCGCAAACTCGAGCAGCCCTGTCCCAGCAGCGGACCCTCGCGAGGATGAGGATTGTCTCTTCTTGGACGTCTTTGTGCCACAGGATGTTCTAGCCAAGGCAGGAAAGGGCTATGGTGCTCCAGTGCTCGTCTGGATCTACGGTGGTGGCTACACTGGTGGCAACAAGAACTACAACCCCGCTGGGCTCATTGCCGCCTCTGGCAACTCCACGAACGGCGACGTCATTTACGTAGCCTTGAACTACCGTCTCGGTGCATTCGGATGGCAAGCTGGACCTTCGTTCCAGGCTGAAGGAGGCACAGCCAATGTCGGTCTCTACGATCAGCGCTTCGCTCTCGAATGGGTCCAGCAGTACATCCATCTGTTTGGAGGTGACAAGAACCGCGTCACAGTGTTCGGCGAGTCCGCTGGTGGAGGTAGTATCATGCATCAGATCACCGCGTATGGTGGACTGAAGGGCAAGGCTCCTTTCCAGCAGGCAGTCCCGCAGAGCCCTGGATGGCAGCCTGTGCAGTCTAATGTCCAGTTGGAGGATACCTACCGCAAGTTCCTCAACCTCACGAACACAACCTCGCTTGCTGAGCTCCGTGCTTTGCCTTACGAGACCATCAGGCGTGCCAATGTACAGCAGGTCGCCTATGACACTGCCTGGGGCCAGTTTGCGTACGGTCCCAGTGTCGATGGCAACTTTGTTCCTCTGCAACCCGGACAGCTACTCGCTCAAGGACGGTTCGACAAGGACGTCAACGTTATGGTCGGCCACAATGCGAACGAGGGACCTCTGTTCACAGCCCCATCCATTCAGTCGGACGCCGCGCTCCGCATCCAGCTAAACACGGCTTATCCCTACATGCCCAACTCCTCGGTCAACTACATCACCAACGTTCTGTACCCACCGGTCTTCAATGGCTCCTACCCATACACATCCCAATACCAGCGAGCCGCTCTAATCATCAGCGAGGGCGTCTTCACCTGTAACACCTACTATCTCTCCAAGGCCTACAACAACGAAACATACTCGTACCTGTTCGCTGTACCTCCCGCCTTCCACGGTTTCGATATCGCATACACATACTTCACTGGTGGTGCTACCACTCTTCTACCCACTGGTGTGACTAACCGTACGGTTGCAATTGCGCTGCAGGAGTTCATTGCAAGCTTCGCAGAGGATGGTGCACCCGAGGCTCCGGGCATCCCCAAGTTCGACATGTATGGCGAGAACGCCAGCGTGCTGAGGCTCAATATTACTGGCATCGACGAGATTCGCGATTCGAATGCGAATGCGCGCTGCGACTGGTGGCAGCTGGCTTTGATATCGTAGATGGTTGCAACAGGGAACACCTCAGATCAGCAGCCGGGAGGTCGTCAGCTATAAGATCATAGAAGACTAATGTAATGAATGCATGACTTCAACAAGGAACATTTTGCATGTGCCAATTCGATGTCGCGATCGAGAGCTCGTCAAGGTGGAGAAGAACTGGAGCTCTATGGGGTGCTAACCACATATGGAGAGCTCGGAATGACGTTTTGTGACGTAACGCGCACCTGCAGCAACAACGCCTGAGCTCCAGCCTCCAGCTACATAAACCTTCTGTCGCGCTGCTGCAAGTCTACATCATCCAACACTTTCATCTGCAATTGACATCGACTCCGTCAACTTCACATCTTCCACTACCATATAACCAACAACAACACATCACATCACAATGTTCCGCTCTCAGATCGCCCGCCAGGCTCGCCTGTTCTCCACCACCCCCATCGCTCGCAAGAGCCCCGTCGAGACCATCAAGGATGCTGCCAAGGCTGTTGACAGGACAATCTCCGGTGCCGCTGTGAAGGGCATTGAGAAGGGTGGTAAGTAGTCACGCCCCAATGGGTACAAGAGCATCACCTGACGCCATTGCTTGATGCCAACAACATCAAACCTGGCGCCATCTGATGCCCGACCCACATCAATTTGAATAGAAGCTAACTCGGTCAACAGAGCAAGCCGCCGAGGCCATCAAGGAGGCCACACCCAACACCACATCCGAGGCTAAGGGTCAGGCCAACGAGGCGCTTGGCCAGGCCAAGGGCAAGGCTGCTGAGCTCCAGGGCGAGGCCAGCAAGAAGGCTGGCCAGGCCGAGGGCGAGATCAACAGGAAGTTGTAAAAGCTTGCATCTACGAATGAAGGATATCGAGGAGGACAACTTAATTTAGCGACCTTTGACACCTTGGGCATGCGTCTTTGATGCGCGGCCCTTGTACGACTAGCTATTCCCGCTACGGCATTACGAATTTCAGACATTTCCTACCTGAACAGGCTTACTCTCTGATGATTGTGATGCATGATAGTTTGTTGACGCTGAGCACGTGCTTAATTCCTCGCAGTCACTAATATCGGTTGTCGCGCTCGCTTCGTTCATTGGACCTTACGCCCCAGTATCACTTTGGATCGGAGAGAGTCTTGTGGTGTAACTGTCAGGTGGTTTGGGGCGTGAGCGAAGTGGAAGTAGTAGCTGGCTCGAACAACACATGCGCCTAGATAGACAGGAGTCAAAGAAAGTATATATAACCGCGATCCAGCATGGTTACACTCCTGGGAGACAACAAAGGCCTTACTTAATCTGGCTAGCTCTGGGCTTCGATAAGAATTGGGTATGTGCTAGAGGCCTTTGCTGTTCGTCTTGACTGTCTTGGGCTAAGGACGTGTCACTGTCGAGGTGATCGAATTATATCTCCTGACACTTGAAGTAGTTGGGCCACCTGCAAACATTGCTCTCGAAAGAATGCATTGCAACCACATTTGGTATTCCGGAGTTCAACTATATCACTCAGCACTCATGCAGAGTACGCCTTGGAGCTATCGAATGTCTACCTCTCAACCATAAACATCACTCCCACGTCTTGAATGGCAATTTCAAGCATGAGAGTGAAGTCTCCATGTCACCGGAAGCTCGATCCTGGCCTCTCATGAGCACTGAAGAGAGGTCTGCTTCAAACCCTGAAAATGATCATGTTCAAGCTCATGACCAGGTAATCATCTGAGAATGTCAGCCACAGTGCTCATTTCATTCTCGCTCGCCTGTTTAAATGCAGGGGGCCTCCTTGCTCTCTCGAGGACTAAAAGACACTTCGATATGGCTCTTCCATCTCGACTTTCAAGAATCAAGATATTTCAGAAGTCTTTGGATGGTCTGGAGAATCTCGAAACTCACAACTGCTAGGGATATGTAAGTTGCTCTCAGTGTGACAGCTCAAAAGTGCATTTCTAGATCTCCCCTATAGATTACTACAACAGCATATTACCGAACGATGCCCATCCCTCGTATCTCGGAGGACTGGTTTTGTGCTGCAACGAATATGTCCTCTCTTTGTCAACGGATCTATATTCCTTGTTCGACATCCACAACAACGCCGAAATATGTCTGCAAGGGTTCGGAAAGAAGAAGGGTTTGTGCTGCGCCAAGAAGCCGCAGCATACCGTACGTGCTCCAAGGAGAGAACAGCATGCACGCCTCTCCATAAATTTTTGCACAGAGAGATGGTGAATTGCACTTTCAATGATCGACGAAATGTTACGAAAGCAAACATGAAATAGGCATCTGCCTCTGGCGTGTACATCATAGTCATTCAATGCATTAGACATGCAGCCAAGCGTTTGTGCAGCATGCAGATTGAGACCAAACGGTCTACCTCTATGTAGTGTACAATGCCACTTCCTCCCCTCTTCCACCACATGTTTACTTGTAGAAGTCGAACTTGTCGGCCTCGGCTGTCCCCTTGACCTGGCTAGTGTACGCCTCCTCCAGATCCGCCTGGATGATGTTGTACCTGTTCTTCCTGACAGCCCTCAGACCAGCCTCCTGCATGATCGCTGCAATGACCGCACCAGAAAGAGGATCATTGCGCACGATCAGGCTGTCCATGTCGACTTCAGGCGACAAGCTCATCTTTCCTGCGATTGTAGAGAAGATAAGACGGCGCTCACGGCGGTCGCGCAGCGATGGAAACTCGATCTTTCGGTCCAGACGACCGGGTCGGAGGAGCGCAGGGTCAAGTGTGTCGGCGCGGTTGGTGGCCATGATTACCTTGACGTTCGAGGTCTGGTCGAAACCGTCCATCTGGTTGAGCAGCTCGAGCAGGATACGCTGAACCTCTCGGTCGGCACCAGTCTGCGCGTCGAAACGCTTTGTGGCGATGGCGTCGATCTCGTCGATGAAGATGATGGAGGGCGAGTTCTCGCGCGCCATTCGGAAGACGTCACGAACCATGCGTGGTCCCTCACCCAAATACTTCTGTACGAATTCAGATCCTACTACACGGATGAACGATGCAGTTGTGCTGTTTGCGACGGCCTTGACCAGCATGGTCTTTCCTGTGCCGGGAGGTCCGTAGAGCAGTACACCACGCGGTGGGTCGATACCGATCTGCTTATACAGGTCGAAGTGTGTGAGGGGCAGCTCAACGGCTTCCCGAATTTCCTGCTTCTGCATATCCAGACCACCAACATCAGCGTATGTCACATCTGGCTTCTCGTCCTGTCCGAGCATAGCGATCGAGGAGTCGGCCTCGGGAGGCAGAATGTCAACGAGGGCATTTGAGTGGCGGTGGAGGGCGACGGAAGACGATGGCTTGAGAAGTTCGCGGTCGAGTGTGGAGAGAATGCGGACAACGTAGTTTGAGCCGGTCGAAGACTGTACGATACCGGTGCTGAGCGCGTTAGCTGAGGCCATCCATTGTATGATAGTGCTGGACCTACTTCTGGTCGATAGCCTCCATGAACTGCCCGATCACGAGTGGTACACTCTGAATTCTCTTGATCTCTTCCTGTGCCCTTACGAGCTCGCGCTTCAAGCTCCGCTGCTCATCCTTGATGTACTCTTCTTGAAGATGGATGTACCTGCGCCAGTTAGCCACCCGTAGCTGAAACATAGGGCGGGGTGGTGCACATACTCAAGCTGCCTCTGAAGCTTCTTGAAGGTCGAGTAGTCATCGTCGCCCTCTGTTGTGAATCCCTCCAGGGTATCGAAGTTCGGTATCGAAGATGGCAGGTGCTTCTTGTGCGGCGCGACGGTGTTCAGCGGGTTCTCAACGGCGGCGTCAGCCATGGTGGGCAGCTGTTATATCGGAGTTACAGTACTGCAGGTACAGGGGGTGTATGAGGAAGTGAGAGGAGTTGTGACTGGGTGAAGAGCTGTTGCAAGGGGTGTGGTGGCTGTTTGCCTGTCGCAATGCTAATGAAGCTCGTGGAAGGCGTCGGCGCGTTCCAGCACGCCAAGGCCGATACATCATTCGGTTCACTCATGTCACGTGGGGCGATCCCCCAATGGTGACAACAATTGCAGGACTAGGGTTCGAAATCAATCACTGACTCAGGGACTGCGACAGTTTCCAGTACCGCATCTCGCTGAGCAATTATGAAGAGGCATGACTACGAGAGATTGATATATCTAAGTGGAAGCCTCAAGTCACTACCCAGTGGTGTGCGTAAAGCGTATCGAAGTGTGAAACCAAACTTGGATCTTAGAGTTGAGATTCAGAGTCTGCGGGAGCAGGTGAGAGACAGGTCGGCACATAGAATCCTTCCCTAGATACAACGTTTCACTCTAGACAAGCGAGAGTCAAATCAGCTCGCGGGAACGGAAGATGGACAGGGCATGGCGCGGTTGGGCCGGGCGAGTCTGAGCGGTCTTTGACAAGGCCGCAACACACAAGCAGCGCGCCTCTCCAGGAACCTGGGTGATGTAATAAGTGGAGAGAGACATGTGTTTCCGTGTAACGGTCAAATCATCAACCGGCTCCGGGGGCATTCGATCCAGTTAGCTCAGGCTTGTGAGTGCCGGCAATGCAGCCACTCCACTGGTTGCGATGCGACAGACGCGTGTTCTGGAATTTCGCGACGATACATGCTTCCATAGAACTTCATTCGTGCTGCTCTCAATTGCTGCTTGTTGTTGCTCTCGCTGTGCTGGAGGCCTTCAGCGCTCCCACCACTCACGTTTTGAGCAAGGACTGACTAAGCAGGCGCGAGCGGCCGGGCGCTCCTGCCTCCTCACAACCTCAGCAGCCATCGCGTCGAAGGAGCGTGCGCTACGTGACTGCCAGTCGACCATCACCCCGAGCATTCCCCGCATTGCCCTGATGAGCACATCTCTCTAGCGCCTGTCATTTGTCGCGCGGTGTACGTTACTCCTGGCCCATTCACCTTGTGCTCTGCCCTCCCTGCGCTGCGCCTGGACCTAGTCCTGCAGCCATTAGTCGCGTCCATCCTCACATCAACATGCGCTGACGTCTTTGCTATACAGAGGGCTCGAATGCATTCACGTGCATCCATCGCAACTCTCTTCGACTACTATCACCCCCTGCGACATTCCTTCCTTTTGCGCGCCGCAAGCGTCCACTTACAGTATCCGCCAACATGGACTTTCAATCACCTCAGCAGAACGGCATATACGACCCCTCGAGCTTCATTGACCCGAGCGCGATGACAAACCCAACGATGAATGGCGCGCGCGGCTTTCCAATGAACAACATGCAAGGCGTCAAGAGGGATTCGACCGGAAACGCACTCTCACGTTCACAGACGCCGTCGCAAGCTCCTCAATTCGGCTTCCAGCAGCAGCAAGGCTTCACCCACACACCGTCGCCGACCATGCAAAACCAGAACTTCATGCCTGGGCAGATGGGACAGCAGAGGATGCAGACATCATCGCCCGCGCAAAATCCAAATGCGCCGCAAATGTCTCCCATGAACTTCCAGGGCAACGCGATGAACCAGGGATTCAATCCGAATGCCGGCGGACAGTTTCCCGTGCAGTCAGTACAATTATCGCAAAACCTACAGGAAAGACAATTAGCGGCCCAGAGACAATATGCCATGCGTCTCCAGCAGCAAGCGCAACAACAACAACAACAACAACAGCAGCAGCAGCATCAGATGGGTGGAGCGATGGGAAACTTGGCGGCGGCCAACATGGCTGCGCAACAACGACACCAGTCAGGACAGATGCCCGGCGCAATGCAACACCCTGGTATGCGGCCGAACCCCATGCAGGCGCAGGCGCAAGTGCAATCGCAACAGAACCCTCAGCTTGCTCTTCAGCACTTCACGAAGAACGTCGGTGCGCTGATGCAGCAGCATCAGCGACCTTTCAACCCTAGTCCTACGGTCGCCGGCCGTGTGATCAACCTGCAGAATCTCTACAGGGTAGTTATGCAATTCAAAGGCTACCGATACGTAACACAGTCGCAGGGATGGCCGCGAGTGGCTCAAATGATGTCGATACCTCCACAGCAGTTTCCGACCGCACCAGAAGAACTCCGAATTACATACGAGCAGAACTTGATGCTGTACGAGCAGGCCTACCTTCAGAGACAGAATCAAATGAAGGCGGCAGGCATGCCTGGGCAAGTGCCCGGACAAGGGCAGATGAGCGGCGCAATGGGATCGCAGATGTCACCAACAAGACCGCAAATGCCAGGCACACCACAGAATGCAGCTCAGCAGGAGTATCTTCAGCAGTTGCAAAGGACGAAGGAAGCCATGCAGCAACAACAGCAGCAAAGGCAAGCGATGCCGCCGACCCCACAACAGCCCCAATTTGGTGCGCCGCCGGCGCCGCAGCAGTCCACGCCTTTACAGAACAACGCTTCTCTTCCAGATCTGAATGGGCGAAGTACACCACAAGCAGACGCAAATGCGCGGAAAAGCATGAGCAGGCCGTTGGAACGAACGCCTGTCCAGGGTCAGGAGCCTGTTAATGCGACAGCAACACCAGACAAGCCTGAGGCTGCTGCTGCTGCTCCTGCGCCTGCGGCAGTAGAGGTCGTCGAGAAGCGACAACCTGTGATTGAGCAAGACGATGGCACACGGGTCTACCAACCTGCGTATCGAACACAAGATACATGGGGCGGTTTAGACTTCGACTCGGACAATTTCAAGAATATGATCGAGATGATCGTCAACTACAAGCCCAATGCTCCGTTATTACACGAAGCGGGCGTTATCGACATACGAGCACTCACCATGAGTCTCCGATCTGGTCTGCATGCGGAGACGAGACTTGCGCTAGATACCCTTGCCAAAATCACATACGACAACAATGTGCAGCTGGATCTTGGGCAGTGCGAGGATCTGGTGGATGTTCTGGTTGAGTTTGCAGAGGAGCAACTGGAGGTGCTTGGGAACGACAACCCAGAAGTGACCGACATTCTGGATCTGACACCATACGAGGATGTGATGCACCACTGCCGAGCGGAGGCCGCGACTTTGCAAGAACTTTCGGAGGTAGGAACGAAAGAGCACACACTGGATCGAACAGCCGATCGGCTGCTGGCTATCACAACCATTTTCCGCAACCTGTCCTTCCTGGAAGTCAACCACGCCTCTTTGGTCAGCCCAACGGTATTGAAGTTCCTGTCCAACTTCATTCGGCTGGTCGGTACTCGCGTCCTGCTTCTGCGATCCCACATCAACACTTTCGACTTCATGAAAGACCTCATCACCCTATTCTCCAACACAAGTGCCAAGATTGTCTTGCCCTCTCGCGAGGATGCTTACGCCGTTCTGCACTTCCTCTGCGCCTTCGCTCCGGTACCTCGTCCTGGCAGCCCTGTCAAGTTCACGCCCTTCAACCCGCAAATACACCGCTATCTGCCATCCGCTGTCGACAGTCTGGCTAAGCTCCTGGCTCGCGACGACCCCAACCGAACGTACTACAAGCAAATCTTTGTTAACGAAGCGACCTGCAGCCCTGCCTACGATCTTTTGACACGAGCATTTGCGTTAGCCATCTCTGTCGTACCTGATCGTACCTACATCGAGAACAAGATGTATCAGATGAAGGAGGCGCGCCCCAAGGAGGTCCGCATGTTCGAAGCTCGTATAGCAGAGTCACGCAAAGCCTACCTGATGCAAGGCATGCTCGCAGCCGACATCTTAGCCAGCTTAGCTCCTGGGCCAGACACTGGTCTCTGCCGCTCTTGGCTCGAGTCTGAGGATGGCTGGGCAAACAGTCTCCTCAAGTTCGCGATGTCGCTCTCCGCCACTGATGCCGCCTTCCAACCACCGCCTCCTCCACCAGTACAGCGCGGTCAAAGACCGATGGAACCGGACCGAGAAGGTTTCCAGCTCATCGTACATCGTGCGCTATCAACACTTCAGAGGTTAGGCGATAAGTCGAAGGGTGGCGATGTTTTGGTCAAGGGCGGACAAGTAAATGGCACTACAAGTCATGATGAGGATGAGGGTGAGGACGACGATATGGACATTTTCAACTTCAACGGCACAGCATGGAAAGTTAAAGCAGACTTCCTCCCACGTCGAGAGACGATGCTCGGTGCGCTGCTCACATCGAACCTGGACGTGAGGAGTTTGAATCAATTCTGCAAAATTGGGTATCTGGACGAGTAAAAGGATATGGTGTTCTGGTGGGAAGGTGTATCGGCGAACATAGGAGCGTTGTGTATATGTAAAGCGTAGCAGCCTGCATTGGTGGGATCTTTGGCAGTATTGCATTGCGAGAGCAGGAATTGGCTTTGTCAGATTAGACGTCGAGCTGCATTGGCATGATTGCCTTCTTTTCTGAAATGTAACTTTTTACAATTGAGAACAATTGCTGCCTTGAATATGCTCCGTACAAACTTTGCCTTCGTTTTCTCTCTGCTTCCATCAACACCCATTCCTCAGCGGCAAATGCATCTACAGGAATAGCTTTCCGTAATATCTGCACTAGAAAGCATGATGGTATTCCACGTCGCAGCCAAACACCGCGGATGCTAGAGTAGCCTTGCAGTCGTATCTCTAGGGGAGGCTGAATGCCTCGGTCCTGCCGAGGTGGAAGCGACCCTGCGTCGGCGAGTGCGGCTCTGCCCGCCACGTTGTTATTTTGAGCCGAGCTACACCAAAACCGGGCACCAGATCGTGGAGACACGGTAGCTGAATGTAAAGCCATTATGCCCACTGCAGTCTTGCAGCTGTCACAAAGGGCATGGCTGCAGTTTTGGTGTGTGCTAGCTTTAGCAACTCCAGCCGACCCCTTGCTTGAGTCCCCTGATGGACAGCATGAGCCTGTAATTACCGCACGGCATTGGCACGACGAAGATCTCTCTCGCAGGTTGCTCGTCTGCTCAAAGGTAACTTTCCGTACTGGCAGCCCTATGAAGTCATTGTTGACTTTGGCAACCGTTGCAAAACACGAATCCTCAACAACATCATAATTACGTGCATTGCCGCTCAAAGGAAAGACATTCCGAGCAACTTCACCGCTGGCAATACGAGAAATGATCGCATGAGGTCGAAGCATTCATTGAGATGTACAACACATGATGTCGGCAAAGAGCTCAGACGTTTGAGTTCTATTCTTGTCGCCGGACTACTCGGCTGTGACCAATCTCAACACTCGGAGATTTAGCGGAGCGCAAAAATGGCAGCTGGCTAGCCAACTGAAGTAAGACTGCCAATGCATCGATCGCTGGCTGGCTAGCTGGTACCCTATTGCTGTGGCGATACAACATCACACCCAGCACTTCCATTCGACAAATCTTACTAGAGGGAACAGCCGCAGAAGACCCGCGCTCGGAGGGAGGGATTTGCTTTGCGCCGGCTGTGGCACACTCCACCGATTAGATACAAAATATGGGGAACACGAGCGGACGGGCCACTTTCTCTCTCGTGTTTAGGCTGGATGACTTCATACGGTTGCAGTGCGGCCCACTGCCCGGCACGACCAGCCTCACAGCCATCCCACCGGGAGCGGCGGCATTATGGTAACGAGATGGAGCTGCCAGCACAGAGTGCCGTGGATATATAAGAGCCTGGCCTTGTCCTGTTGCAAGAACATTATCATCACAACATCAACACATCAATCCACTACTTAATACTCAACACTCATCCCAATCAATAACACTTCAAACAAGTCAACCTTCACCGACCATCAACATGAAGTTCACTACCGCCGCCATCGCTGCCTCCGCCGCTGCCCTTGTCTCCGCCTCTCCTTACGTCAAGGCTCCCAGAGACACTGAGATCAAGACCGGCGATGTCTTCCGTATCGTGTCCATCCGCTCCGGCTCCGACCTCCAGTACGGCCAGGTCCAGGCCGCCAACGGCGGTTTCCTCATCAACAGCCCCAAGCAGAACGCCTCCTGCTCCGAGGACGTCAACTACGCCTCCTTCAGGCTGACTGACGCTGGCGAGCTCTACCTCAACACCGCCAACCCACCGCAACAAGCGTTCGTCGACCGATCCGGCATGGGACAGGGCGTCTTCCAGTACACCACCGGTGCCCAGGGCGCTGGCCGTAACAGTGAGCGCACTGGCTTCGCGCTCGATGAGAACAACAACCTCATCTTCAAGGACCAGACAGACCAGAAGATTGGCTTCCAGGCCTGCCCTGGCTCCGCTCAGGGCGCTTACTCCGTCTGGTTCGACATCAACCAGAACCCTGGCGGTCACACCGGCTGCCTTGGCTTCATTGCCCGCGCATCCAAGGAGGAAAACCCCGTTTCTTGCATGTACACCTCCAACTAAGCTTGCTGCTTAGCATGATGGGGATGAGGGGATCGTAATCCTTACGACTTGTGTATATTGGACTTTTAGCATATCCTTACACTCTTAAGCATAGCCTGGTTGGGTTTCCATTTTTTCAAAACTTCGAACTGTATATATTATCAAGAAGTAGAGAGAACCAATGCATTATTGCATCATATATTATTTCCTGTGCACGCGAATGTTGGACGCTCTTGCCTGATGTGCTTTGGGATATCTGGTGAGGGACCGAGACGTCACCAAAGCTGGCAATAGCTCCACCACCCCTTTTGCATGGGCAATGCAGCGACCTCAATCACGAGCAGAAACACCTCTAAGCTGCCCGTATCCAGCTACGTAAATGTGGGTCAAACCAGTATTTGTGAAATGAAAACGTAATTGGTATCCGGTCGTTGTGAATCATTCAAGTCCGTAACGTGCTGCAAGCAAATCGTGAAGCACACGTCGTTCAACACGTACTCCCAACATGGCAAGATAGCGCAAGTTTGGGTTCAGATCAAACAACTTCACTTTCACATCACCTAATACCCACCAAACCATCCCTGCCCCTTCACCAACGGCTTTACAACGTTCTTCTGCTGCACCGGCACAGCCACATTCTCTTTCTGGAACCACTTCAGCCCCGCAATCTCCCAGTACGTATCCGTGAACGCTTCTGGGTTGTCACGCACGTAAGCTTCACAGGTCTCGACGCCAGTCTTCGCAGCACAACCACCAGACTTCCACTCGCTACTCGCCCAAGACCCACAAAACGTCGTATCGAAAACAATCTTGAGGTTCTTGAAATTTTTCTCAAAGTCACACTGGCCCGAGAAATGCGCAATCGGTGTCCCAAAGGCAGCGACATCGAGCGTGGTGTTGAGGAACGTGGAGGACGCAGGCGAGGGGAAGAGAGTCGTGAATTGGGCCGAAATGCGCGGGATGAACCATACGCTGATGGATGTGGAGGTCCATTCCATAGCGTATACACCGCCAGTGACAGCGTTGAAATCAGTGCCATAGGAGGGGAAGGCTCTGCTCTTGCTGCTGGAAGGATCGCGGGATGCGAGGCTGGTGGCGGGCATGGTGGACGGCGCGGTGATGGAGCAGCCGACGTTTGCATCCTGGTCTGGGGCTGCGACGTTGCAGTCGTCTGTCTTGAGGTGGCCGGTGAAGGGCGGCGATGTCGAGTCTGAACCCGATGCTGGAGAAGTGGTGTTGGATACAATGCAGCCGGCGGACGTGTGTAGCGTGACGGAGTTTGTCTTATAGTCGTTCACGCCCTCAAGCAGGTCGATCTCGCCGGCGTCGGGCCATGTTATCTTGCCATTCATCTCTGCATCGGAGCCGACAAGCCAGTACGCAGGCCAGGAGCCACATGTTGAAGCAGGCATATGCCGTATGTCAGCGACGAGTAAGCCTTTGTTCCAACCTTTCTTGCTTTCGAGACGCACGCTAGCGCGACCATTGGGATCCTTGGATTTGTAATCAGCGCCTACGAAGACGGATTGTGTATCGGTGAAGTAGCCCACAAGGCCTTGTTCGATGGCTGAGGTATAGTTTTGGTACTGCACAAAGCCTTCAGTGGGATCCGGGCCTGAGAAGAAGTCGAAAGCCGAGAAGAAGTTGTAGTAGGAGAGATCCTCTGTCAGCTTGTAGGTGGTGGCAGATTGTGCTGTCGTGATGGATGGAAGGATGACGCTCAGCACCGCCTTTGAGATTGAAAGCGTGCGCATATTGATGGCCGGGCGTGAGAGAGAACTGGAATCGAGTTGTCGATATGGATATAACCTGATGAGAGTCGAGCCGCGCAGCAGCTTTTAATGTTTACTGAGAAGTCTAGAATCTTAGATAGAATGTATACAATTTGTAGCTGTGGAGACTGAAAGCAAGGGAGACGAGTGGAGATATATATGAAGTCTCGTCAAGTCGACATTGTGCGAGAAGAACACCAATTGAGAGCTGGTGTGGAGCCAACAGCGTCCAAACAATACCTTTAGCCTACTGTACCTGAACACATTATTGACAGCGAGTATGAACAATAGCACGACTGTCCAACATCTCTGCAAGTGACGGGTACCGACGTGAAAGCGACTTGAAAACCAACCTCTAGTAGGGTCGTGTATGCCTAACGCATTGAGTGCAGACACTTGTAGTCCTGTTGCACTACCTTATGTTTGGTACTATGGTCCAGTGTTTTGAAAGACACTTGCGTGGCTACTGAAGCGGTGGTTTTGAACGCGTGTCCAAGGGATGTACGGGAGATCGCCCTGACCTGCCGACCTTTGGCAATTCGATAGCCTGCAGAAAACCCCTCGATTGATTCCCTGTGATAATTGCATGAGACTGTTGTTGCCTTAGTCCTGTGCTGAAGGAGTGGTGTGTAAGATTAATATTGAAGTAGAATTGGAGGAAGGATGCACGGAGCCAAGGGCAGGTGCAGCGAGATGCCTTGAAACTGACGTCAACCTTACCGGTAGCTCTTTCCCGCAAAGCGAAGGACTCGAATCAAATAGCTCACAAGAACAGAGAGCCCGATCTGAAACACATCTCATCATTATTGCCCAGCTCGGCACCCATCTACCCTAAACCTTACACCAGAGAAATAACCACATGTTTCGAAAGTGAAAAAACAATATACCCATAACAACACAAGGTATATGACAGAACCGCTCGATGCCCGTACGCAGAAATCCAATCAGTCGGGTCTCATGCAATGTATATAACATGAAATCGTATGCGGTCCAGACCTGACGGATCGATGGGGTTCCGTGACCAGCTGGGTGGAGTGGGTGTTCCATCGTAGATCTATGTAAAGAAAGGCTTCTCGTCGTCCGAGTCTATCTCGGGTGGAGTTGAAGGTTGACTTGCGAACTTATCGAAGTTTGCCTTCGTTCTTGGCCTCTTGAACCTGTTCAAAGACCTGCGTTATTTGTTAGCAACAGTCATCGGACAACAAACATGTTGACATACCTTCAACATCTTCCTCCTGGCACCCAGAGCATTGACACCACGTGCCTCGAGACCTGCATCATCCAGCTCGACAAGCTCCTGCCATTTCAGGTCCTTGAGGTTGTCGGTGTACTTGTGCAGACGGAGACTGCGAAGCCAGTTGGGGATGTCCTGGAGCAGGGTGGGGTCGGTAGGGTCCTCTGGAGGCTTGGAGCTACCACGGCGACCGCGAGGTGAGCGACCACGGTTGATCTCGTCGCCCAAGAAGCCACTGTTGTGGTTGTCAAAACCTCCACCAAGGCCGAACTGACCGAGGTTCAAGGCGCCCATTCCGTTGTTCATCAAGCCAGCGTTCGCGTAGTCGGCAGACAGGAAACCGTTGGCTTGCGGCGAGGCAAAGTTGCCTATACCGCCCATAGCACCTTGCATGGCAATACCGGGAGAAGCAGGACGAGAGCGACGACCGTTCATGGCGGCGAGCTGCTGAGCCTGGAGAGCAGCAGCTTGCTGGGGAGTCAGCACCTGGCCCAACTCGTTGGTCATGAGGATGTTGTTGCCCATAGGAGGGAAGCCTGGCGATAGAGGAGCATTTCCAGCTCCGTGGCCATCGGAGGATCGAGCACGGCGATACTTGCGGACGTCATCCAGCTGGATGCGATTGTTGACGGTAGAAAGAGCAGCGAGCTTCATGGCGGTGGCATTGGCGACCATGTCAGCCTGATTGGCTTGCTGTCCAAAGTTGGCGACCATGGGCGTGCTTAGCTGAGAAGCCCAACTTCCGCCAGGTGCGTACGCAGGGGACAACAGAGGCATGCCGGAAGAGTTGGCCTCGAGAGCGTTGAGAGTTGTAGTCTGTACGTTGTTGGTGTCCTGCTGGAGAGGAAGACGGGGAGAGCGGAGGCCGCCAGCAGAGGGAGGAGGAGCGGTGAACTGGCCCATAGCAGGCTGCGACGACTGCTGTTGCTGCTGCTGCTGGGGCTGCTGCTGGCCGGAAGACTTGGGGCGCTGAGTGGACTGTCCCTCGTTCCAGGGTGAGGCCGGAGGGGCGTTCTCGCTCTTATTGTTCTCCTGGGGGGCGGAGATAGTCGGTGCAAGCATCGAGCTGCGGTCGCCTACGATGGTGCTGTTACGGTTGGAGGCAGGAGGAACACCGACAACCTCAGTGAATTCAGATTTCTGCTTGGCGATTGCCGCGGCGGCATCGGGGAACATGCGGTGAATGGTGGAGGGGTCCAGGCCCGAGGCTCGCTTTCCAGCGCCTGGGGATGGAGGAGGGCGACCCATCATCGAGTGACGGTTCTCACCGGTGCTGAGCTTGCTCATGGCGTCGCTCAACTTCTGGGTCATGGGGTCTGCAGAGTGTCAGTCACACCATCCGAGCTTCCTCTCAAGTATATCAGGACCACTCACCCTTCTCGCCAAAGTTGGCGGGAGAGAGCACGCCAGACATGGGCAGGCTCTTGGACATCTGCTGCAGGACCTGGATGAAGAACCTAATCTGCACCTGGGTTGTCTGCTGGAGCAGCGCATAGAGGGCAGCAGTGCGCTCAGCCTCGCTCAAGACGCGGAACCACTGTTCGATGGCGCTCAGCTCGTCCTTGAAGTCCTGGTCGAGGGTGGCCGTGGCCATCTCCTCAAGCGTGTTCTCGTACTGGTCGATGTCGGCGAGCCACTGCTGGGCAGCGCGCTCCATCTCGTCTGGGTTGCCCGACTGGGTGTTCTGGCGGCCGAAGTAGATCTCGGAGGCGGGGCGGATGCCACGGTTGGCCAGAGGGGAGGAGAAGCCGCCCATGTCAGCAGAGGCGCGCAGGTGGTGGCCAGCGCCGAGCGAGGTGCGGTTGACGGGAGGGCGGAGGGAGGAAGAGCCCTCGGGGGTGCTGTTCCTGTTCGCTGATATATGGCTGGCAGACATTGTGTCGTCTCGGGAACCTACAGCGGGCGGGTAGGCAGGGGTATATTCTGGGGTCTGTCAACTATTGGCACAGCACGGCCGAGGGTGAGGACAACTGTTACTAACACTAGATGCGTATTATGCTTGATGGTCGCGCGACTCTCCTGCAGCACCAGCTGGCCTCAAAGGAGCTCGACTGCGAAGGTGGCCGTCAGGAGACGTGAATCGCCGAAGCCGAAGGCTGATGCAGGGAAGCGAGCTTGGTGGAGTGCACGAGCAAGGCAACCGGGGGATGGTACTGTGAAGAAGAGACACGAAAAATAGTCAAGATACCGGTACAAAGAAGGAGAAGGCCACAGGGGAGGGTGTGGACAGAGCGAGTGTGAGCTCACGTCGAGGAGGAGAGGTGGAGAGGAGAAAGTCGCTGCAGGCACTGCATGGGTCGTCTCGAAGAGTGTTTGTCGAGATGTTTAGCGCGGCCAATCAAGTGGGCTGTGCCCTGGTTGTAGGCGTTTCAGCAGCCTTGTGCTAGCGACTAGCAGTCGTCGTGCTGACAGTCAAACGGAGAGGGACATGAAGCAAGAAGAGCACTCGATGCACTGGCACACGCTGCATTGCATGCGGTTGCGTTTGCCTGGTGCCTGAGCCATGGTACGGGTACGGTGTGGTCGTAAGGGATTATTTCCAACAAACCCTCATAGGCCCTACACATCACACTTGAGCTGTCTCGAGTCATCAACACCACCAATTCGTCACAAGGCAACCGCTGCGTGTCCAGATCCATTGCCTACCTCTGCCATCCACACTACACCCAAAAAGCCCCCAAGCGCCCGCACACAACACCGCAGCCTCCAAGAGACTCGGAACGCCCCGTCTGTAACGGTATTGCGGCGTCCGGAGCCTCCCATTGGCGTTGACAATCTTTACTTGCTACGCAGACTGTCGTGCAGCGCTCGGGACTTTTGTTCTTCGTCTCCACGCGTTTGACCATGTCCACGTCAGAATCGGATCGCAACATGGGTTTCCGCGCGAATTGCAGGGGCAGTGACAGAGCCGATCAAACGAGTTGGTCGACCGACGATCCACTCGAGCTTTGACGGGCCTTGCGGCTTCCGGACCCTGGGCTATCTTTGGCCGCTCGCGCCTCCGAGGACCATGGCATGTCAGCGAGTGCGAATGCGATTTTGTGAAAGCTGATATCGGTAGAAGATGATATTGCTCTCATCGTGAGCCGATCACTTTATGCCTCCGACAATGCTCCCAACCATAACAGCAGCCTCCCTCTCCCATCCCTCCCCCTTCGTGCCGCCTTTGTCCCCTGGTAATCGGCTTCCTCGATCTACGCACTCCCTCACTGCATCTCTGACCCGATCTTTGTTGCTCCTCAGCGTCCTCGCCGACACCCCACCCTTGTACATGATCTCCTGCATCCTGGCTGACATGTTCGATGCTAAGCTGCGCCAGAAATAGCTGGGTAATGAGCTTGTGTCGAGGGCATGGAGAAGTGGTTGGAGGAAGTTCTCGTGATTTGCTGTCGAGGTCGCTGGCGCGAAGAGAGGATGTGCGGGCGTTTTGATTGATTGCAGTAGCGATTGTAGCGCTACAATGTTCTGGCAGCGTGCGGAGATCTCGAGGAGCGTGCGGTCAAGCTGGGGAAGCTGCGTGAGAGCTCTTGCGAGACTTGCTAGTGAACTCTTCAGACTTGTTTGCAGGTAGTCTTGCAGTGCGCTGAGCATGAGTGTCGGCTCGAAATCATCGCCGGTCGTATGTGCATTGGTGGGCGAGAGGAGATATAACGTCTGTAGCGCGGACGTCGTTCTACTCTTCGTATCCTCCGTTTGGGCAAATGTGCTTGCTGATGTCTGTCCGGATGAAGAGAGTAGACTTGACATGCTGAACTCCTTGACGACCTGCTGTGCTCTTGACGCAATGCTCCTTTCTCCAGGCACCACCAACTCGTTCTTCAACGTGTTGACCGCATTGACCTTGTCCAACCCTGCGCCTTCTTGTCCCGGCTTTGTGCTTGTAAAGATCTGACGCAGGGAGAGTATTGTATCCGCGCTTCTGACCATAGCCCTGTGATCTTCCTTCTTTGCACTACCAACGCCACCTACTTCTGACATGCGTACCTCAAGCTGCCTTCCTAGCATAAAACATCGTGCCACCGCTCTGCCCAGTCTGACCGTCTCGACCAGACGTTCTGCAGTGAGACGAACTTGTTCTGCGACTTCATATCGCTCAATAACTTCCTTCTCGAGTGTCTTGTAGCTCTCCGTCAAGCTTGCGACCTGGCCTTCCACCTCAGCAAGTATCCGTCCGCTTGACTCGGCATGATCGCGTGTGTGTTCGAGAAGGGGTAGAGCGGATTTGGTAGTGAGCGTATCGATATGTGTGTCGACTTCTTGTACGTCGAAGAGGACTCGCGATAGTGGTGTTGACAGATCGAGTGGGGTGTCTGAGGGGTTGTTCGTCGCAAGCACAAGCGTGTTCGCGAAGGACGTCGCCGAGAAGTCTGGGTCGAGAAACGCCTCGTAATCTATGTACGACGGCTCATCTTCTTTCGACATGGTGGGCTTTCAATTGCAGCGAGTGTGGAATGTGAGGCGTGGTGGCTTGCAACTGAAGATGCGTGAGGGTCTCGCTCTAGCGCGTTCACTGCTTGCATGACTCGCGTGAGCTTCTTTTTTACTTGAGACTACAACTTCACGGAATTTGCAGAATTGGCGCTGCTTATTTTTTGAAGTGCTTAAACATTTTACATTATTTGGTATCTGCTCAAGCCATTGATAAGGCGTGCAGTGAAATCATATCCTCATGAATCGTAGTGATCAAGCATCCGTCTACCTGGTGCCGTAGTTGGGTCCACCGATACCAGCCTCACCAGGCTTGTTCGCGCTGGGGTCGACACCAACGTTTGAATTTCCGCTGTCGCTGGCTACTGGAGCCTCGCCAGGCTTGGGCAGGTCCTTTGCGTCATGTGCGTTTGATGCACCGAGGCCCTTAGCTGTAACAGATTGTTAGTAACGAGGTTGAAAACCAGAACATATCGAGATTGCGCAAGAGAGCCTTGGAGAGTCCATACCTTCAGCCTCCTGCTTGTTGAACTTGTCGGAAGCCGCGTTCGACTGACCGGGGGTCTTGGAGTGAGGCATTGTGAGGATCTGGGGGATTTTGGAATGATGGGACAGTAGGAAGATACGAAATGGAGTCTGTATCTGAATATGAGAACAATCTATTCGAATTTGGCGGCTCTTTCTGTTTATAATCGATGTTTCGGCCGTGATGTCACTGATGATGCTTCGATCGATGATGCCTCAGGGTCCACTAATCTCGCGTCATGTCAGAGACAACATCGCGACTGATCAGAAATCTCATCTCCAACCTCAGATTTTGGAAGAACTTGAACATTCACATTGGCTATTTCTGACACCAACCTTGTCCGGATTTCGATTGATTGGGTATATGCGCGGAAGTAGTATGGACGAACGCTGGTGCGGAATCTGATGGTAGTCCCCTATTGCTTGGCCTTAGGTAGCTTGAAAGGGTGCGCTTCAGTGTTGAAGACATAGTCGTCCAAGCTGATCAAGCTCGGGTCACTGAACAGAAGGAAGAAGTACTTGAGGGTCTCTGCCATCCAGAAGCTCTGTCGAAGCGGTTAATGAAGGACGTTGCAGCAGACAAAATACGTCTACTTACTTCCATCGAGTCCGTCATAGGAGGAGTGTCTGCTGAAATGTCGAGCAAGGCAGCGTTACCAAGATCGGTATCCGTCACTCTCATGATTGAGGTCCACATGTCCCAGCCTGCTGCTTGCCATGACTGCTCACCCGTGATACGGTACATGATGAAGACACTCTCGATAGCTTCAGGGCGGAGGATATAACGGCGGTCTTCGATGGATGAGAAGCCTGGAGGCAGTCTGAGACCTGCGATATTTTTCAAAGGGTCTGCTTCTCTCTGCAGGTCTGCCTTTGCAGTAACCTCGGTATGCCATGTTTCGTCATTCCAATGGCACTCGGTGGTGTTCGCACACTTCACAAGATGAGACACCTCAGGCATGATGCCTGCAGGGTTGCTCTTGTATGCCCAGACGCATGTGTCAGCCAGCTTGCGCCCTATCGTGACGTGCTCCTTGTTAGCGAATATCTTACCACCCAGGGCAAACATGCCACCGGTGTAACAGCCCAGATGCTGTAGCTCTGGATCCAAAAAGACGGTTGCACCCTCGACCCGAACAAATCCTGAGCTGAGCATGTCGGAGTCATCTGGAGTCATGGGACGATAGATATTGTGCTTGATCGCAGTAGTCATACTCTTGTCGTACATCGTCTTGTACACAGGGTCAAGGCCACCAAGTAGTGCGTACGTCTTCGCAAGATATTCGTAAGTAGAGTCAGCCATAGAAGACAGGGTGAATCCATTGTCTTCAGTGAAGTCGAGTTTCCTCGCATTGACAACGATTGGCCACATGCCGGGCAGTTTTGTGCTGTCCTGCTGCTTCTCGAGTTCTCTTGTGACACGGGTGATAGCATCGTACCACTTGGGGTCGCCTGTAAGCTGAGACAGACGCGTGAACTCCATCGTCATGGAGCCAATCTCAGCGAGCAGGACCTGGTTGTCTGCTAATTGCTGCTTGCCCTCACCTGCGGCGCGGAAGTCCCACCTTGTTACAGGCATGTGGTTGGGTGTGTCGAAGGCATGATAGAGCATCTCTCCAACTTCCTTGGCCTTGTTGAGAATTCTTTTCTCTCCGCTCAACTCGTAAGCTGCCAGCAGGCCTCCGAGGTGTCTGATGTTCGTCTCAAATACGTTGACCTTGCCAAGTGCAGTGTAACCGAAGTTGAGTCTCTCCACATCCTTAATGGCAGATTCGAATTCTTCCTTGAAGCCCATAATCCATAGCGTGTCCAAAGCATCGATGAGTGTCGCTGCCCAACCTCCAAAGTGGTCGTTGACCTCGCCACTAATGGGTTTCAGCTCGTCGTGCATCCAAGCCATCTGACGGTATGAGGTCCAGCATTTCCGGAATTGCTTCCTGACCTCTTCCTTCCTTGTCTCGCGTATCTTTCTTGCTGTAAGGTCTTCATCCTTGAAGTCGAATTGTATCTTGGGTAGCTTCGCTGGTGTGCCCGTGGGTAGCTGTGCTATGCTCTTGACGGGATGCTGGAGTGGCTTCCTCGCCCAATCGATCGATTTGTATGGTTGATTTTGCTGCTGTCCTGGCTGCTGCGCTTCAGCATCGTTCGCGGCATGAGCCGGTTTCGCATTTGGATCAACGGTCTCGTATGGGAAGCTTGTGGAGTACAGCATGTACAAGAAGGCGGCCACAAGGATTGTGTACAACCCATAGCGCCGTATTAGCGCCATGGTGAATTACAATTGATAGTAAAGAAGTGAGACAAAAGAGAGAGGGGACAGCGCACGCGCTGTGGAATTGAAGAAAGGGAGCATCTGCACGAAAACTGGGGGTCCAACCGTTACGTACGATACGCCAAGGCGCAGCAGGCGCCCTGTCGATCGCGCGCCGCTTCCTTCCATCAACCGAACACCATAGCGAACTATCTGGAGCTATAATTGACTCTTGTTTGGTCTTGGTAACATCTCGTATCCATTGCTCATATTGACCACATCTCAGGATTCAAGGGGTGGAACCACTTGTTCTAACCATGCACAGAGGTCTCTTAGCTCCGCACCGCCCATGACGTGCCCCATTCCTTCGTACTCTTTGACTGTCAACACTTCATCCTTGACCCCAAACTTGGACAATGCCTCACAGCACAATCGATGGTATCTCTTCGGTACCAGCCTGTCACCAGTCCCTCGCGCAAGGAAGATTGGTACATCGTACTCGACGTCCTTCAGTAACCCAGCTTCTTCCCTCAATGCTGGCACCCGCTCAGGCAAGGCCATATAGCCACTCAATCCTACCAAGCCGCCCAGCTTGCCGGCATACTTGGATGTCAGACCGGTCAGTAGAGTCATGACATGGCCCTGCGAGAATCCTGCCAGCACAATCCTCTTTTCTGGGACGCCTTGCGCGACCAGCTCATCGATCAGTCCTGTGATGTATTGAACGCTTTTCAGCATTCCATCTTCATCCTCATCATCTTCGAGCTCAGGACGTGAAGGTGGGTATGGCGAGAGCCTAGTTGGCATGTACCATGCTGTGGTACCTAGATCATGCTCCTCAATTGCGTTGGGTATTGTCCAAGACATGTACGGAAGCTTTCCGGCGCGCTGGAACTGTTCAGCAACTGACGAGGGACCTTCTGCCGTATCGCCCAGACCATGGACGAAGACAATCGCTGCAGATTGAGACGGGGAGGGTGCTGGGGAAGTTGCAGGTAGGACTATCGGTGGCTCACGGGTAGGCATGCTGGGCTGGTCGCCAAATGGAGGCTCGGAAGGGTCGTGAAGTAGTCCAGAAGCACTCTTGTAGGGTACAAGACCCTTCAGAGCATTTATCTCGAGATTAGAGTATCAATGCTCGTGCTTCATGACTAGGGCATATCGCCTACTTAGATACTGCATAGCAATTCCAAATGCCGTATACCCCGCCTTTCCGTAACGCGTTGACGCGCATCCACGTGCTTCCTAGGCCGTGGCACTCCCGAACTCTCCGCAACACCAAACTCAACACCAAGCCATTACTATCACTAACGATGCCACACGTCGAGGTCCTCCCCAATTCGGCGGCTGCCGTCGCGCCAGGATGGACGTATGTGGTCGACACCGGCTACGACCCGTCGAAAGTTGCCATCAATCCCAAGAACAAGAAGCGCGCCGCCGCTGCACCGGGCGGCCAACGCGGCGAGAACGAGCTTTCTGCACGCCAACAAACTGCCATTGCACGACGTATCGCCGAACTCGAAAGGGACAACGATCCCAAGCAGAGCATTTCCATACCCGGAAAGCCTTCGGTACCGAAGACGCAGAATGCACGAAGAATTATACAGTATCAGCGACAGATCAAGCACTGGCTCGATGATGAAGAGGCGCAACTTGCGCAGCAACAGCAGGCGCCACCTCCACGTAGAGACACAATAAATGTACGGACTGCGCAGTCATTGCGCAGACAGAGCACGATGCCGCCAACGTCCACTGAAGCTACACCTGCACCGATTGCACAACCCTCACGCATGGACATCGATGCTGCATCTGACGATGCTCTGCTCGATGTGTCTAACCTGATACCACCACCGCTGAACCCCGCGACGCTCGAGGCTCTGCTCAGTGCGCCTCCTCTCTCATATGCAGCGAGTCATGCAGCACCTCCACCAGCTGGAGGCCCGCCGCAGAGACAGTTTTGCGATAATTGTGGATACTGGGGGACAATCAAGTGTAGGAAGTGCGGTGCAAGAGTCTGCGGTCTGGAGTGTAAGGATGCGCATGAAGCTACGAGGTGCTTGAAGTGGGCCTGAGAAGGAAACCAAGAAAGATGAATGGAGGAGAAGCTTGCATTATACCCAGATATCAGTTGTTTCAAGAAAAGAGCTTCGGGAGTAATCAGGAAAGAGTTATTCGCTGACTGAAGAGGTATTTTTCCCTTTTCATCCTCGCCTCTGGTCAATTTGATCACTTGCTGCGCGAAGCCTTTCCATTCCTATCGAGACGATAATGTACAGGTCATGTTACATCACACAATGCCAACGAAATCAGGCAATACCGGCATTGTGCCGTGCTTCGACGAACGCCTTACGTCCTGCGAACTTTGGGTCGATCGAGTGTTGAATCAACGCAGCTTCCGAACCGAACAACTCGCCTGCCTCTTTTACCAACTTTGCGACCTTGATCATGTCGGCTTCAGCATCTGGAGTGGCTTCTCGCAAGGAAGGGGACAACAGCTTGAGGTGTCGTATTTGCATCTCAATGCTTTGAAGCAACGATGTGATCACAAAACTTGGCGCTTCTGTGGGGTCTTCGACACTGCTGTTTGCTGTCAGTCATTGACTCACTTTGAAACACGCAGAAGAGCTCTTACACGTCGCCGTCACCATCATCATACAACTCAACATCCTCGTCATCATCTATGTCGTCCAGCGATTGCATCTTCAGATCCTTTGGTTTTGCTGTTCTGCAGAGGTCGTGGAGCTCGGTCACTCGTTTCAAGAGGCGGTCGAACGTATCACAGGCAGCATCTACTAGATCGTGCATGTTCTTATCGATCCTTCCCAGTCCATCCAGGTTTGCGACATGGCTCCAGATGTGCAAATCTCCTTCGAAACCTTCGACAGTGTCCCGAATCTTGGCAAAGGTCAGATCTTGGGGATTCGCTGGTTCGACATCCAGGTATGGAACACATGAGGAACAGATCTGAGCCAATCTGTCCTGCAGCGTATCATACTGGAAACGCAATTCTGGCTGTGCAGTCGGCGAATGCGGGCTTGCGCTAGTACTTTTCCTCGGACTTCTGGCTGAGGTCTTGTTTGGCGCTGGTGGGTTCTCTTGGATGATTATGGGAGGTACCCTGATCTTTGGCTTCTCAGGCTGCGAGGTGCGACCTCTAAGTGGCACAGGAAGTTGGCTTGAAAGAACGGGCTCGGTTTTGAGATCGTACTTGTAGGGCGACGGACTTGGACGGACTTCCTCCACGCGGTAATCTCGAGGTGTTCCAACGCGTTGCTGTTCGATTCTCTCGCCAGACCGAGACCTGCGACTTGTCTCCCAGACCGGAACGCCAAGACTGTCGGATTTTGCATGATGGTGCGTTGTGGAGACATTCCTGGTACTGTTGTAGTACTCTTTCATCCTTTGTTCATAATTTTGCCTTTCAAATCGCTCCTGCTCTTCGATACGATCAACATGGCCACTGGACCGCGAACGCTGCTGTCTGCTGGCAGGGACCTCATCATCAACCCCAAGAAAGTCTTTCGAGATAGTGGCCATCATGTGCGGAGTAGTCTTTTTGGAGACGAAAGGTTGTGGAAATGCTACGCTGGCGTCTTTACGCCATATACTGGAGCAAGCAAGTCGAGCTGAAACTCGGATTGGGCGCACAGAGCGGCTATGCAACTGCGATCATACCCAACGAACACCCACAACTTCGTCATTTTCTTGGCAGGTGTGGTCGAAGAACGATAAAATTGGTCCGGCACGTCCAACGTCATCAACAAACATTCAAGTTTGGCCTAGGCAATAGAACATCTGATGATATTGTGGGGGCCGTTGGGGGCCGTTTTAGGGCTGAGCATCGTGAACAGGTGTTCAGCCACCGCCACACCTTGCTTACATCCAATCACACTACACCCACCTGCTTACACCAGCCACCGCAAGCTGAAGTTCGCATCGTTTCGGCCTTGATTATGAGAGGCATGAGGCCGCCTCATCGACACCTTAAACTCTAGCTCTAGCTTCACGGGCCTCTCATCTCTTCTTCTCTAATTGTGCTTTCCTGCATTGCACGACTTCTCAGTTCACTACACCCCTCTCGCCTTAGGAACGAATCTCCATCGCGGTATACGAACCATGGCTGAGATCGTTGGCATCGCGTCTGGCATACTCGCAGCCGGCCAAACTCTCAATACCTTTGCTCACCAGATACAGCAATGGAGAGATCTTTCGGAGCGCCTTCTTGACCTGCGGCAGGGGTTGCTTGTATCTAAACACGTCTTCGAGAGGTGGCAGCATAAGTGGGAGGTCAACCAACGGCAACCGAACGTCTACCTACGAGCTCTCTTTGGGCATGAAGGTTGCAACAACATACGTCTGACTCTTTCAGGCATTCAGAGAGTCACCAATTCATTACAGAGCGATGTCGACGATATCATTGGTCGTACATTACGCTTTCGACCGGGTCGGTCGACCCAAAGCAGACTTATCGACCCAGGCCTTGTCGACGATTGTCTGGAACGGATTCGTCGCAGGACATCGTGGAGGCGCAAGTTCGTTTTGAGCGTCTGGAACAGAGCCGATGTTATGGAAAAGAGGCTCCAACGACTGGAACGAGAACTGAGGGCGCTCGAAAGTCATACCAATTACTATCTCGAAAAAGAGCATCCTGACATCTTTTCGGAGATCAAGCGCCTTCCCGGACGAAACTTCGTTCTGAGGCTTGGAAATGAGACGTCAGCTGCTGTTCGAAAGGTGTCAGAGACGCTCGCTGCGCAGAGAGATGCTGAATTGCTCCATCGCGCCACAGATCCAGGAAACAGAATCCATATCGGCCTCTCTGTTCCACGCATACATCGAAAAGATTTCGCGTTTCTCTTAGCATTGGGCGGCAGAACGCACGAGATTCTCGTCCAACCTGTCAGGATCACCACCACCAACGGGAACGATCCACGTGTGCCACGCTCTCTTGCTTCTGCTGTGCCGAACTTGAGGCGAACACAAAACAATCAGGCATTGGTGAGACCATCCTCACGAAGCACCGATGGCTTTCAGCTCACGGTACCGCCCGTTCCGCTGCTCGCTCAACTCGAATTCAAAGATTCTCTGTCCGCCATGTTTACCAATCAGAGCACGCGACTGGGGTCACAGATTCTGTACACACAAGACCAAAACGCGCTCGCAAGCGGTATCGCCCAAAGCTCCCTCCGTCTCATTGGCAGCCGTTGGCTGGACTTCCTCGGCAGCAGCAATGTCCGCTGGCGCCGCACCACCGATGGGCTGTGGGCAAGCATGCTCACCGCCACACCAGGCGATAGCTCCACCAACAACACATTGAAAGACTGTCTCTCCTCCAATCTGAACAGGAGCCGTGCACCTCGCGACCTGTCAAGGCATGCACATATCTTCCGCATTGGTCTTGTGCTTACAGAACTCTGCCTCAAGACCTCAATCTCCTACATTGACTTCGATCCCCGCACCGAAAGTGTCAAGGTCTACATGGAAGACGAGCGCGGCACGACCGAGAAAAACGCCCACGACATTGCAGCCGAGGTGGACTTGACATGCAACCCCTACCTCGGCAACATGGTGTTCTTCTGCCTGAGCGCTTTACAAGACAAGGAGAGACTGGGCGACAAGGACATCCAGGGTGACTACTTCAATGTCGTGGTCAGGAGTGCGGAGGATCTGGACAGACTCATCAAGGCACCGAGGCGACGAGGTCCAGGGGGTGTTAACGGTTCGGGTGGAAGTAGCGGAAGCGGGTCGCCGCACATTGGTGGATTCTCGGGCTATACTCGGTGAAGGCTGTATATGCTATGTTGTACTATAATCTCTTACGCTGCTTTTGGATCTTAGCAATAAGCTTTGTGAAGTCCACACCTTCTGTTACAGATATGTTTGTACTTTGATACCGAGATTCGGAGGCCTTCATGCACGTTGAAAGTCATGACGCCTTCCTTTCCTGGGCACTAAGAGACCCTCACTGCGTTGAAGAGTAACAAAGGCACGGTCACACTGTAGCACGTTGACTACAACACCCCAGATGTACCCGGCGACGTCACAAAACATCATCACGAAAGCTACAACACATCAGAATAGATGTCAGACGTTGTATTACTACCCAATGCCAGCTAGCTATAGACGGTAATTACAAGTCAATGACTATCTTCCAGATGTGATCCCGTATCCCAATGTTATTCATAGTTGGCCGCCAGGCCCCAGTGGTGACGAGTCATAACCCGCCGATTAATGGTCAGCTCTGGTAGCGAGTAGAAGATGCTACTCAAGATAACCGCCGTAGTGCTCATCGTAGTAGAAGTCTTCATCAGGTCCCCAGTACTCGAGCGGATCGTCTGAGTCCCATGGATCCTCGATATCATCCCGGGGTGTGGGAGGGGGATCCCAAGGCCGCAGGAGGGGGCCGCACTTGCAAGTCGTGTATCGATAGAAGAAGTAGTTGGAGTACCACAAGCTGCGAGCGAACTCGGTAGACTTGTAGTGGTAGTAGCCCTCGTCTTGGGTGTAGTTGTCGTCCATGATGACTAACGATGGGTTGTTGTTCTGGGAGACCTGCGAGAGAAGCTTCGAATGAGATCGCCGCCTTTGTGCCACCAGCGCTTGAGGTGGTCGATGAGACGATGGCGATGGTACACGACACTAGGCATGCCCTCGGCGTCGCGGAAGGTATGACGGTTTGAGGTAAAGGCTCTTGCTTCACCTGCAGTATCTTGAATAATTGATGTAGCGGAGCGGTGAGCTGAATCTGGCGATGGGAGCTCGAGAGGAGTGTTAGAAGAACCGAGGGATTTGTAATTTGTAGCTCGAGTGTTGTTGTCGAGCGTGGCGTTGCGAGCTGAAGAGAAGCGTTTCTTGAGGCTGAACTTGCCTTTGCGTACAATGCGTGGCTCAGTATCGTCGTCAGACGTGTCAGAAGCAGAGAAGTTGTCTCGAAAGATCGCCGTAGGTGGTGTCAGAGCTGAAGTTGGGTATCGCTCACCAACGGCGTGAGGTTGGTCACCGTTACGCCCAAAGACGCTGAAACGCTGTAGCTGGCGAGCGTGAGCACTGGAATTGGAGTCGGTGCCAAAAGGCGAGCCAACTGGTGTGGTGAAGGTGCCTACTGTAGACGCGTCGGAGATGTTGTTGCGAAGGTGTGAGGGGCCAGGGCGAGGTGACTGCCTGACCGTTGTCGGCGGGGGCAGCGAGATATCAACAGAGGGGATTGTTGATGTTGCCCAAGGGAAGTTCTTGTCTGAGTTCCAAGGGCGTGTGTCTGTTCGTGTTGGGGTTGACGCAAAAGATCTCAAGGACCTCGTGGTCAAGCCTGACTCGACTGAGGCACGTAGATCTTGGTGGCCAACTGTGAGGGCGCGGGGACGGAGCGCAGCAGGTGAGGGTGCCTCGAGCTCAGCGAATGGAGTTTTGGGGCGCGTCGAGCTGTTGTCCTTGGGCTTCTCACTAGCGCGAGATTCACCTTGTGCACACTCAAGCCCTTCATCATCCTGAGCAACCGCAGCACCAAGTTCCTTCTCTTTGCTAGTAAGCTCCTCATACAACGCATCCTCGATGATGACCAAGTTCGGCGAGCCGGCAATGGGACGCAGCCGGGCAGAGGAACGCTTCTGCGCAGGGCCGCCTACCTCTTGGATATTCTCCATTGCATGCTCCATGATCACCTCCTCAACAACAAACGGGCCCTGAGCGTCGAGCTTGTAGTACTCACGTAATGACGGCAAAAACTCAGACAGGCGCTCCGTGAGAGCATGTACCGAAGGCACAGTGACTTGTTCGATCTCCGCCAACAGCTCGGGGGACATGGCGCGGCGCATAAGCAGCAGGTTGGTCATCTCTGCACGCTGTGCAGCTTCTTTAGGCGTATTGAACTGATCCAACTTGTCACAAAAGCTTCGGTACTTCTCGCGCATTTCACCCGCTGACACCGGTCGCTGCGGTGTTCCTTCGACAAGCGCAGGCACCTCGACCTGCAGGTGATCCAGCGAACGAGAGTTACGCAGACCCGGTAGCTCTTCCTCCAGCTTCTCGAACAAATTCATGCGGCTGAAGTTCATCGACGGTAAACCGTGTGCCTGGCTCAAAGCGCTGCCAGGCGCACTGCCCAGAGCGCTCCGCCGATACGAGCCCATGGACGACCGCCTTGAAAACAGAGCACCCTCGTCGACCGACGCGCGCACGCCCGCTGGAACACCAAACGGAAACCGGAAGTTCGAGTTCTTCAAGTTGCTGGCACTAGTGTTCAGGCTCGAGTCCTCGTGGGACTCTTCTTTCAGGTCTGGAAGATAGTGGAGACCTCCAGGATATCTGTACTGTGACAGCCTGAGATCGGTGGTGGTCTCATCGTTCGCGGTCGACAACGGAAGGTGTGGCTCGCTCATGCTCGCGGCCGGGTTGCTAAGATTGAGTGATTTGCGGCCTTGCCAGACAAGATGTGTTGTGGTCTGGCTATCTCGACGGTTATCCACAGGCTTGGGTACCCCAGCTGGCGAGGACTGCACACGAGACCTTGAAGAGCTATCTTGAGGAGAATACACCGATGACGGCTCGGCAATGGCAGGGGGCGGAGTGCTGACCGAGTGTTGATGCAGAAGACGCGCAACACTTACATTGTGCACCGGTGGTGGGGCACAGTCTTTGGGAACGTCCACCCCTCTGACAGGAGCAATGTTCTCTTTGAACAATGCTTTCTCTGGCGTCTTGATCGAATCACCGAGCGATTGCTGGGACGAGTTCGCGCTAGCCGCAGGACGAGGGTCTTGTAAAGTGTCTCGAGAGCTGTTACCGGTCTTGGTCAGATCTTCATCCTTGCTAGGCCGCTTTCCCCACCGCTTGAACATCATCCAGGATGCGACTCCCATCAATCTCTGTGCTTCCTTGGACGTGCTTGACTCTCGAGGCGGTACCTGCGGCGGTTGCTGATTGACACTGAGGGTGGACGACGAGCCCGAGAACGAAACCGAATCTTGCTTCACGCTGGGTTTGGAACTGGCCCGAAATCTGTTCGCCAAGGGAAAGCTGGATTCACGAGGTGGAACGCGTGGCTTTCGAAGTACGGCAGGAGCTGGGCCCGATACAGGTGCTTCAGGCAGTGGCCTTGAGGTCGACATATCTGCAGGAGCGGTCGGTGGTGGCTCTGCTATCGGCATTGAGGCGGACCGACCAGGCGTTGCTGTGCCTTGGGCGGTCTTGAATGAACGAGCGTCCACCTCTTTGATCGATAGCTCCTTCTCAACCACTGCGTCCGGGGAAGACTTGTAGGATTTCGCATCATGTTCGTCGTCCGGTTCAGCCTCAGAGGCCTCAGACTCCAGCACATCCGTGGCAGACTTGAAGGACTGTGGATCAGATGACTTCTGCGCATGGTTGCTCCTGCTCTCAAGTATGTCGTCCTTACTGGGTTCGACACCAGGCCCCTTCTTTTCCTCGTTCATCACGCTCTCGTCTTCGTGTCTAGACTCAGTATGCTGGTAGTCATTTAGAAGATCAGACATATCAACCTCAGTGGTGGGTGCTGTGTCTGGGAACTGCGGCGGCTCATGGTCGGGAGCGGGAGGCGCTACAGAACCCACCTGAGCTCCAGTGACTATGGGAATAGAATAGCGGACGGCGAAGTCGAGCGTCGACGAGTCCACAACACTCGAATCAGCCCGGGACAGTATACTGAAACGCTCGTCAGTACCATGGTTGCGCGTAATCTCCTTCGCTTGCGCCGAATCAGAAGCAGCATAGGGTCCTATATGTTGCGGAAGCTGATCACTGCTGTCGCTGGTAGAAGGGTCTGCGCTCTCATCCATCGATGCTGTGGTAGAAGCAGGTCCCAATGCCTGAAGAACCATGTCCCTTGTGATGCGTCGGACGACAGGTGATGCAGGGAGCTCAACAATGCCGGGGACAGCAGTGTTGGACACTCGAGTTGTGACAGAAGTCCAGGTACTACGAGCCGGAGTCGCAGGCAGCTCAGGAGTTCCACGCTCTTCCTGTATGGTCTTGATGTTGTTGACGAGGCAGGTCTGAATGGGGTTGACCTCTGGTTCAAGGATCTGCTCACGTTCAAATTGCTCACTATAATCGTAGTAAAGCGGACCGCTGATGACTTCTTCCTTCGCGACAACTCCGGACATGGTGTCAACGAGAATCTGAGTCCCTGTTGGGCTGAGAATCACCTCCAGAGATGAGCCATCACGTGGAGTTGGCGGCGAAGGCAAGTCAGACGAAGGAGTGTCAGAGTCGTTACGCATATTTGTCGAACCACTGGAGAATGATCCTTTGATAGACCTGTGGATCACACGAGGTCGTTCCAGGGGAGCGCGAGGATGGAACACGGGTGGAACCGGAGGTATGCCACCATGCAGTTGAGGCCCGCCGATGTATGCATGTGAGTGGCCGTGACTTGGGCGGCGAGGTACGCCTGGCGCTCTGTCTTGATATCCAAGGCTCGTATCTGACGGAATCCTCAGTCTCATATGACCCTGGTGCTGGATCTGCCCCTGACTACCATCGCCATGTAAGCGTCGTGGACGTGAGCCAGTAACATCGCTTAGCGCCGGTGATGCTGGCCTGTATGATGGGCGACGGAGTCGAGTGGGGTAAACGTACGGCGACTTCGGACGCTGGATGTGTTCGTGGCTACGCAGACTACCCAGAGATCGGTTGCTTGACAGTCTGAAGGTGGGCTGAGTAGTGTTGGTCAATGAGAACGACCGTTGACTGTCCCTGTTGTTGTTGCGGCTGCTCCGGTGGCGCATTGGGATGAGCGGCGACGACCCGGGAAGGTCCATGATGGTGGGTGAGAGGGTGTCAGCAACGTACTGCGGGCCAGACGGCTCGCGCATCGAGGTGCGTCGGGGTGCTGAAGAGGACGAAGGCCACTGTCGATGGTGTCTGCTTGCCCGGCTAGACGTGCCTGACATCGATGAAGTTGTGGAGAGCCTGCTGCTCGCGTCGCGGCGTCGCGGAGCCCGCGGTACGTTGGCCATGCCCGAGATGTCCCCAATCAGGCCAACGACGTTGCCCATCTCTGTGGAGGTACGCAGCATGGACATGACGCCGGGGGCAGATGCGAGGAGGTCCTGCTTGTCAGCTCCGCCGTGGTGTCTGTAGGTGGCTCGAGGCATGGCGGATAGGTTGGACGCCCTGCTGGTGCGCCCGCTGGCATTGGGATCTCGATCGGCGAGCATCGTGCTGCCCAGGAAGCGGATCTACTGACCAGGGTACTATTCTGAGCAAGAAAAGAGCTGTGGTAGTAGGGCGTGTGGGTGGTGATGATGTGGGTGATAGAGGGATGATCAGACAAGGGGACGCCGCAAAATGGCTATCCAAAAACAAACGAGTGACTGCGGCTTTGCCCTCACCAAGACTCCACCAACACGAGAGTGATGCTGACGATAGACAAGTGAGTGCAAAGAGGACGAGAAAGAAAGAGGAAGCTCGAGCAGAAGAGGCGTTACCCTGCAGAAGTCGCTCCTGCCTGTGCTGCGGAGGTAAGAACGATTCCACAGTGCGATCAGGAGCGCAGCACGCGGTGAGCAGCGACCGAGAGGGCCAACAGCGACAGCACGAGGTAAGCATGACCATACAGCGATAGACTGATATGAAGGAACAGTACACGCTTCAGGAAGATTGAGCGGCATAACAGCCGCTCTGGTTCTGTACGTACCTACTTGTCCCTTCTCGCAAAATCCATGCCAACGTTCGTTCCCGCAACAACAAACTCAACACCTCCACTGCAGCTACTGAGCCTCACTCAAAGCACTTGAGGCGCCTCTTCGCATTACCGCACTCCCTGACGAACAGACTGCGTAACACAAACTTTTGAGGCAGTGACAACCCAAGTCCGCACTCTCCTCATTCTATCAGCCTCCACTCGAGGTTCGACGGAAGCTGGCGCACGCACTTGACATTTTGGCATTGACGATTACCGCTAGGAGACACGGAGACCATGTACAAGATTTATGTACGGCAGACGCCAGATGCTGAAAGAGCCAAGACGAAGAAGATGGTATATGCAACGCAAAGGAAACCAAGGAGCAAACAAAAAGGGTATATGGCTGCGAGATGCCAACAGAGACAACGCCCGCTGTAAATAGGACAAAGCAAATGTGAGGGTTATGTGGTTCACTCCGCAATGGTATGTATGTCATTCTTCTTCTTGGTGAAGAACCGCCTTAGTGACTGGAGACTGCTTCTTTTGAGCAGCCGCTTACTTGTCGTTTCTGAATAAGCGCTGGTGGAAGTTGGTGGCCGATCTGGCGGGTCGGCAGACTTCACAGACCGCAAGTTTGAGCTTGTTGGCGTCATAATACCTAACCTGCCAGACATCGACTGTTTGGGCGTATGCTGGGCACTGCTCGGGAACAGGCCAAAGTGAGCGTTCGATGACGCTGAACGTGGTGGTGGTGCTGTGCTGGCTGGCGACATGATCGAAGCTCCTGACAAAGAAGAGTAAGCTGAGTCCTTTGCTGTCGTTGGCGGACTATCCCCGTCTTTATTGGGCATACTCTGCCGATGACCGCGCTTGTGGCCGATGCGACTGGAATCGGTGTGGGGTGGTGCGGCAGCCTTACGTTGTTCTTCACTGTGCCAGGCTTCGTGATGGTATTCGGGCTGCTTTGTTGTAGGTCGACTTGGCACATGCACATCAGGACGAGAAATAGGCGCTTGAGGTGGCGAAGCGGGGGCTTCGACCTTAGGCTGAGCGTTGCCAGCCATGTAAGGGTTCACAGGCTCTTGCTGTAGTTGGTAATGCGGTACTCTCGAAATTGGACGTCCACGTGCCTCTCCGTCAACATCAAGTGGCGGCCTGCTGTCGGGTTGTGGATTGGCGAGGAGGACCGGTACTTGTGGTGTGGGGGGAGTGGGAAGAGGTTTGTTCTGCGAGCCTTTCCTGGATGCTCGACGACCATTGTCGCGCATATTTGACTTGGATGAGTTCCGTGAGGACGATGTGGTTGCAATCTGCACAAGTGTTAGCATAAAACCTCGGCCACTATTGACGTCAACCACATACCAAGCTTCGACGGCTGGCAGCACCACAGCGCTTCTCGATTTCATTGCAGTAACTACTAACTTGCACCAAGACCGTACCAAGTCGCTCTGCTTTCGCCACCAAGCTCTGTAAGAACTGCGCCCAGCCACTTGTGTTTCCGCACATAGCTGAGTATATGCGCCCAACGTCATCGTTGTGATATGCCCACTCGTCGCCAATGTCGCGCAGATAATGCTCTAGTTCGTGGTTTGCGTCGCGGTAGATGCTTATGTCGATCAGGTAGTCGTTCAGCAGTTGTGACATGCGATTGATGGTTCGTTCGATAGTGATGTTTCCGTCTAGTAACGATGAGCGGTATGCGCGGTCGTCGAGAAGGCGGTCGAATTCGTTGACATGTTCCATAGGCACCCTCAAGCACTTGTGCCTGAACAGCATGTCCTTCAAGCTCTGTTCCAGGTCTTCATTGGCGCGCTGCAGGAAGCTGTCGAGCTCATTGACGTGTTTAAGGAGGATGTCAGCGACGTCGGCGGTTGACTTTTCGAGGCGTTGGTGCAGCAGGTGGACGCCGAAGACGATCTGGGTGATTGTCTTCAGCAAGGGGTGGAATTTGCCCTTGGGTTGGTGCCGCCAATGGGCGTTGTATGTGTAGTTGTAGGAGAGCTCCTCCGCATCAGCTTCTCTGCACAGCAACTGCTGGCGAGTCTTGACGCCTCGGCCGGGAGTCTTGAAGGGCACGAAGCCAGTTTCGCCCGTTGCGTCGAGCATCGACTCCTCGAAGGCGGCCTGCATCGACGGCAGGGGATGGATGGGGAAGGTCGCGGTCATGATGGGCTTGTCGCGTGCCTCCTGCCATGCGAAGGGATCACGATGGTGTTCAGCACTGCGACGCTCCCGGTGGGAGGCTCTGCGCAGAGGTACCATGGGGATGCGCCCGCCAAGTTGCCCAATGCAGCAGCGCTCGTGCTGTTCTCCCGGATTCCGAGGAGGGTGTTGCCCGCTATATCACGCAGGCAGTCCCGAGCCCAGAACAGCAACTCCCAGTTCAGGGCTGGGGGCTGCGCATAAGCACAAGACAGTTCCAGGTATTATTCCAGGACGGAGTGTGGGAGGCGCCAGGGGTAGGGCAGTCTGCAGCCCACCGGCTGTTCTAGCACTCTTCAGCGGCCAGCGAGGTGTGCCGCATTGCTGATGTTTGGAGTCGCAAAGGGGGGCTGCACGCTGCGCTGGAGACCAGCGTTGCACGCTTGAAACGCTGCGGAAGTGCGCGGCAAAAAACGAGTGTGGGGACGAGCGAAGGAGGGCACAGTCAGGAAGATTGCTTTCCAGTCAGTCGTCTGCAGTCATCAGCTCACAGCTGGCAGATCGACCGCAGGATGCTGGCGTCTTCTGCTCGCCAGGAGAGCTGCACGAACATCCGAGCTCCGCAGTACCTAGCCACCTAGCGTCCGGCAGCGTTCAGGGCGCGGTGGGGATGGCGCATCTCCACAGCGCAAAACTGCCAAACAGACGCGCAGCTGAGCGGAGCTAGAGCAAGGTTTCAACGCTGCCAACCTTTGCGCCTCTTCGTTCCAGCGCGTCCCTGTTTCTTGAGGTTCATATGCTGGAGCGCGACGCATCCTCAACGCTGTGACCCCTCTCTGTGCGACGCCTGGCTTGCAGCAGCCATCGTCATGCAGGCCTCAGCACCTGATCGCGAAGAAACACCCCCCTTCACTACGCCTGATGCCTCCATGGACGAGCAACCAGCCGTATCGCCTACGTCGCCTGACTCAGCTGAGAAAGGCGGAAGCAGTGATCCACTAGTCACGAGCGCTGCCAGAAGAATAGCCGACGTCATCAACGACTTCAAGCGTAAGCTCGATCAGCGCGACGGGACCTGGGCGCACGCCCAGGGGTCATTGGAGTTGACGCTGAAGACTGGCCAAGCATCTAAGACCTTTAGGTTGTCTGTAGCGCCTGACCAAGATGGTGATGAGTATCCTGTCACAGTGCAAACAGCTCTCAAGAAGCCAGACGTGATTACCATAGACGACAATACGACACCTGCACAACCCACCTTCAAGCCCACGCGACGCGACTCTGATGCTGAACTCGAAAAGGATATTGTATCACGCAAGAAGCACAAGCTCGACGATGGCGAAGACGATACGAACAAGCGCCCGCGTACCAGCAAAGATGAGGACGACGAAGACATCATGCCCTTGATCACCAAGGATGATCTCGACGATCTCCTGGTCAAACTTCGGGAGGACATTCAAGAAGACACTTCGGAGGCCGTCAACCATGTGCAACGACTGCTACGACGCTTCAAGGAAGAATGGCACGAACAGAGCCAACGTGACTTTGAACGGTCGCAGACACAACAGTCAGGGGCACCCTTCCGCAATTCAGTCTCCGCGGCAGGAGCAGGCCCCGGCCCAGGCGGCTCATTTCCCTCGCCAGACGTCGACCGCGACGACACCAATGCCTCGATAACCGACGTTGTGCGCAGGGAAGCAGGGCTTATATCACGGCAGATTAAATGGGTGGAGGACTGCAGGCGGGTGGCCAACGACGTCCACATCAAGCGAGAAGACACATGGCGAACGACCTCCGCGGGCTTCCATGATCAGCAGCGACAAGACCGTGAGAACTTTCAGAACCGCATGGTCCACGAGTCGGCGATGCACTCGCAGACGTTGAACCAGATCTTGAATGAAGTCAAGGCGATTGGGTTGTATGCACAGAACATGAAGTGGGAAACGCCCAATTATCTTAACAGCATGCCGAACGTATCACCGCAGGTGCCCACGCCGCCTGCCTTCCCTACGCAACAGGGACCTCCACCGTTCCCTACCCAACCAACGCGCACCCCATCTTCAGGGTCGAAGCAGTCAGCGCAGCGCCAGAACTTCACATGGAAGACTGGGCGCGGGCCAGGTACACAGAACGGCTGAGGGGTACTAAACAACGTCCCAACAATCGAGCAAGATGCCCAGACATGAGGGCGACAAGGGCACGCCGGGTATGAGAAGCAATCTTGCATGTATTTTATGTCACGGAAGAGCTCTACCAACCTCTCCACCTTGGCCAGACATCGACCACTTCTTCTTCACCTTGCTCCGAGTCTACAATTAGATACCACCCAAAGCCAGCACCAGCCACGCAGGCGTGGTTCGGCCAGACTTCGATCTTATCGCCGACAGTCAGCTCATTGCACTTGCTTCGGTCGCCCTCCCACGTCAGGATACCATGCTCCTGACTGATTCGCCCTACGATCCAACCCGTACGTTCGGCGCGCTCGTCGTACACTGATGGTGTTTTCGAATTACCCAAGGAGCCAGTAACGATGCCCCAACCTGGATAGCTCTTGCATGGCTCCCTTCCTATTGCCAGACTGCCTGCTGAAACCAATGCTTCCGGCTTCTCGCGCTCGGCGTAGACGGACGTGACTTCGACAAGGATTCGAATAGCAACAGCGTCCTTATTCAACGGCTGAAACCCTTCTCTTGCCTCGCCCTTTGCAGGACGGGCATGAGTAGCGATCTGCTGGCAGTCCAACAAGGGGTAGACACCAGCATGCAACTCCACAGCAAATTGCTCCTTCAGCCTCTTCAAGACAGCATGGAACTCAATGACCCTCGGCGAATCATGCGTCAACATGTTCTGCGCCGCAGTCGCTGTTGGCGTCGCGCCAATGCTCAGAACCAGGCCTTGTCGCAACGAGGGAGGGACGGCTTGAGCTGCGATTTCCAGTCCGAGTAGTTCGTCGATCAGCCCCGCCGCTGCGTCATCTTCACTATTACCGGAATACGAGTGTCCGAAGTGGCTATAGAAGCCCTTGAAAATGACGGCGCCTCTCCAGCCTTTGGTGCTGTGACTTGACAGTACGGCATCGACTAGAGATTGAAATTTCGGCGAAGAGGTCATTATGCCCGCGCGGTGGTACCCAGTATCTATCTTGACGAACGCGCCGATCTTCTTGTCAGCTTGGTATTCAGGATGCGTGGTCAAGCCGGTATGGAATCTAGCAAACGCATCCCCATTATCGACAATGACGTTGATGCTCTCCGGTGCAAGACCGTTGGCGAGAGAAATGAGCCGTGGTATAGCGCCTTGGGGCACGGGGACGCCATAGAGAATCTAAAGCATAATGTCAGTCTAGTAAACCGAACCCATTTGCACTTGAAAAGTACCGTAGCCTGCCTTCCCCGCTCCTGCTCTTCTTTCACAAACGGCGCAAGATTCTCCGCTTCCGCGACCGTTGATACTATGAATTGTGCCGGCGTGCTTTCGAACCCTGGCAAGCCATCGCCGACCATCATCTTCGACAGCTCAAGCGTCTTGTGGCTCTTGACGTGCGCTCTGAAGCCCACGCCTAGCTTGGCGCAGATTTGTAGCATGGCAGCACAGTTCTTCTTGATCAGGTGCTGGTCTAGGATGATTGAGGGTGTGGGAAGGTCTGTCAGCTTCTGGCCAACGAACTGTTGCTTTAGGGAGGCAACGTCGGCAAGGGGGTAATTGTGCGCCATGATGGAAGGAGTCCAAGGTCGATTAAGTTGGTCCGCTAGGTTGAACGAGTTGATAGAGACGTCTGAGAGAGTTTGCAGATATACGTTAAAGCTTCGGGGAGCGAAGGTGACGCAATATATATACTCTCGTGCTCAACGGCCCAGTCTCTTGACTTGCTTCTTAATGATGATGTGCTTATCCTACGGCAGATTCTGTTGGGCTGAGCAACGCAACATATGCCTTCCGGTCACGTTGCACTTCGAAGTTCGCGGCGAGATTGAGTCAGAGATAGGCCGCGGATGAGCGAATTCAGCTGCCAGTAGGAGGAGGCTGTGAGAAAGCTGGGGGTAACTTTTTATAACAATGGATTCGGAAGGGCGTATGCTTGACCAAATCAAGCGACCGGTTGTGAAGTCTGAAGGTCTGGTCGTGTCGGCTCTTAATTTTCTGTGGATAATCGATAGTCATATGCTGGGGGTAATAGTTTGGTGTTGAGGTTGCGGCGGACATTGAATCTCCGATCTGAAGTGGGGCGAGGTGGGGTGAGGCTGACGGAACGTCTGCTGCATTTGGGACTAGTGAGTCCATGAAGCATCTTGACATGCATGTACTGTATTGGTATTGTTTATTCAGACTGTTGCCTCATAGCTAGGTACACTCTTGCTCAGGAATGTTAGATGGAAATTGTACTCACTTCACCTGTGTACTTAAATCACTGAGATGCACCCTACGGGACTGGACCTGGCCACGCACTGCTCAACCTTCTGCGCCTCGTCAAGACACTACCTGGACTAATGCTCCTCCGATCTGCACCCATTGTAGCGGCGAAACTGTTCTCAAGGATTGCATCTTCCAGATCGTCCTCTTCTTCGATCCTTTCAATGATCTCTCTCGGCGCTTCTTCTTCGAAGACTGCTTGCAGATCTGCATGCGGACTCATCCCACTCCAGCTCCAGAAGCCACCATGGAAAAGCCATTTGGAGCGCTTGCTCGGTCCTGGGCCACTGATACTGCGTCTGCGTGTCGACTTCCAGAGAGTACGGCGCTCGTGCCATGCAATGGCGAGCAGAAACGGAAAGTTGAGTACACGAATCGCTGTGATGTTGATCTTATGAAACCAGCGTGGCGTCAAGATAAACTTGAGCGGCAGGAGAACGACGAAAGCCAGTAGATTGAAAGGCGGCCGGTAAGCAAATAGGGTGTCCGACTTGACGCCCTCGAATGTCATAACTGCACGGCGGAACTGGATCTCAGCGGTGGCATCGGCGGCGATCTTCGAGAAGGTGTTCGATAGGATGGATACCAGAACCGTCAAGAATAGGGTGTTACCAATGAATGCGTAGATGACCATCAAGATCGGACCTAGAATCTCGTGGAACGTTGGTGCTTCGTCGATTCCAGTACCGTCCAACCCAAACCAGATCCATAACATCCACTTGGAGATGGTGATGACGTTGGGAGCATTTGCATCTGTTGCTGGATTCGACATGCTAAGCCACTTGAGAGCCAACAAGAAACCACCAAAGCACCAGAAAGCGATGAGGCTAAGGGCGGTAAACTCTTTGACCATCGCTCGCAGCGAGATAAAGAGCATGTTCTCCGGCATCAGGTTGAAAGCAATGCGGGGAAACAGGATTGGCGAAGCTATCGCCAGAACATCAAGGGCTTGCCGACCTGTCTCGTCATTGCCAAGGATCCAGCCATGTACGCGCATCCAGAAATACACAATATAGATGGCAGAGAACGTAACGTCAAGGAAGGCCCAGAGCTCTTGTGTGTGGACCTCCCATCCGTGCTCCACACAAGAGATTAGCTCATCAAGCACCCAGCCACCTCCATATAACAGAAACACAATCTCAGCTGTTGTCAAAGTATGGTCAACCCGTTCATGCATACACCAGCAGTAGCATGCCAGGAGGATGACAAACTGGACCACTTCGATGATGTTGCGGGTACGAGGTACCATGAGACGGTATTGGTTGAGTAGCGGTGCTTTTCGAGGATCGTATAGAGATATTGGCTTGTGCTTGTAGTGATCTGGAATGATGTCGATGAAGGTCGTTGGTGTATACACGATTCGTCCCCGATATACGGCATCGATGACCTTCTGGCTTGCTGAACTACTCAGAAGGATCTTGCTTTCGGAGACAATAGCAACCTCGAGAGCCGTCAGCTTGCCCTCATAGTCTCCTTGGCCTTGGTATTCCGAGATGTGTCGAGGTGGAGATACGTCATCCGGAGCGCCCTGAAACGGCTGGAACGGTGCCACAAGAACTTGTGCCAGTAATAAAAGTCCAGGCTTTCCGGTGCTCTCTTCGTCATGTCGGCGCAAGACCTTCATTGCCACCAGTTCACACATATTGGCTCTGGTAAGGTCTACGGTTTGGTGGTGTTGCTGGAATTGCTGTTCGCGTAGAAACTGCATGCGATTCACAAGTAAACAGTATACTATCACCAGTCAGAAGTGGTTTAGAGCTAGGCCTTGAACACGCACCTATCGAGATATCATCCTCATCATAAAGTCTGTCAACGAGAGGCTTCACAATCAATACATTCATACGCGGTTCTCTCATTTGCTCGATCGAGTATGGATCTTCTATCAGAGCCAAGACGAGCCTTCGTATGCTGATGAGTGTTAGCATGTGCTTACAGGATCCAGTGTTCTTAACGATGACAATGACGTTACAATCCACCTGGGAAAAAAAGGAATCCAAAGGGAAGACTTTGGGAGATTTTTGCAATGGTGGTTACCAATAGAGGATGACTTACCGATGGATGTTGTAGTACACTTTCAATCCAGAATGCGGATACGGTGCAAACACCTCTCGTGGTCCCACAGGCTCGCCATTACCATTGAAGCAACCGTCGGAGCCTGCGTGGTCATCATCGGGCAACAGAGTCTCCTGCTCCTCTCGGCTCTTCGCTGCACGTAAAGCGTCGCTCAAGGTCCGCTGAGTGTCGGTAAGATGTGGTCGTCTCAAATGGTTGCGGAACTCTATGTGGCGCGAAGACTTGCGCTGAGATGGCGAGGGCCTGCGCTTGGGAGAGACATCACCGCCGTTGCTGCGTATAGCAGTGCTATCGACACTATCGCGACTGCTATAGTCCGAGGTCAATCTTGGTCGAGGGAAGGTGCCATAAGCGGGACTGCCAGCTGTGTTGGTGTTCCAATCTGGATTGGATGTTGGGCCGGACATATGAGGCCCCGATGAGAGAAGCTGTTGTAGGTGTAGTGAGAGGAGGTAAAGTCTGGATCGCGTGCTAATCTCCGATAAGGCCTAATTCTCTAGGATTCGAAGCCGCTAGAGAGGTTCAATCCGCAGCAATGGCAGTATGTAAGGGTGTTAGTATCCGTGCTCTATACGCGAAGGGCGTCAGTAGAATGGCGCAGAACAACGAGGGTACAGCATTTACTGATACAGATAACGGCTCTGGTTTGTGGGGAATGTGAGGCAAAGATCAACATGCACCCAAGAATGATCTTCGTTTCGAATTCGCGCTAACGATAAGGCGGAAAGCGTGCCCGCGATTCTCGACGCAGCGCATACGTCACCGCCTTGTCAGTTCGTATGAGCACCACGAACCCCAAGCTTCATTAATTTCACTGACGACATCCAAGATCTTAATTGGCTATCTAGTACTATATTCGAAGTTCTTAGTCCAACGCGAAACACCTTTCAACATTATCCGCGTTGTTGCCCCACCAAGCCGGCATTTTGATCTGCTTTCCACTTCCAAAGAACAAGAAGATTAAGAGCATGTTAAAATTGAAAGCGGCATCGAACGCGGCTGCAACAATATAGTTGTATCGCTTCCAGATCTTGAAGTGGTGGCGGAAGATCCAGTACATGGCGATAAATCCGCCTAGGAAAGCAGAGAAATAGCCGGTCGACAAATTGCCGTAGAACACACTTATGCCAGAGAAGAAGATCGTCGTATTCCACAGACGGAACTTCAGCTGCGATTTGGGAAATGCGCGGTGCAATGCGTACACAACAAGCGGTAGTGCAGCGCCAACAAGAAATCCGTACGGCAGAACCTTAAGCTCACTAGAAGCGAACATCCGTTTTGGACCTATAACAGCATACTGTATGCCAATCGTGTTAGAACTCACTAGGTTCTGCCCTGTCCATTGGTGTAAAGGATCTGTCTTCGCGCCAGAGAGGTAGTCGAACTTCGTATTGAGGACCCAACGGATCACGCCGTAGTTAATTGGTATGCCCAGGATGCTTCCAAAAACCTGGCTGAAGAAGACAGTACGTGGTGGAATATGCATGTAGTGTCCAATACGCTGGTCCTGAAGCATATACTGGGCACGGTACCAAGCGTCGCCTGCTATGGAACCATAGACGGAAGGGCCGCACGGATGATGGTGAGCTGCTCCGGCAGCGGTGTGAACCATGTATCCGTAGATAAGTTCGTTGAAGTCGCCGATTGCGACTTGGTAATTCGAGATCGCGTACAAGTAGCCGAGAGGGACTACGACAATAAAGCCAGTCGCTACACCAACGATTGCAGTCCACCAAGGGATGAAGAGTTGACCGGATCCTACGATCGCAAGCACGATGATGAATCCAGTGAGGAATAATGCCACAAACCACCATCCAGGGACTTCTTTGTATGCGCGCTGCAGGACGTTCAGACGATCAGTGTACTGGTGATGGATGTTGGGTTCTGCAGCACCAGTCGACGCTTGCTGCTTCCTCGTCTCGCTACGAGCTTTCCGTGCAGCCATGTTCTTTCCAAATGTTGCAAGTACCGCAGGTCCTCCAAAAGTAGCTAACCAGACAAAGGCCGAGGGCAGTTTGGCGTAGTTGAAGAATGTCGCCCATGCGAATTGCAGTCCCATGTAAGCTTGACCGTACTCCTCCCATGCCGTTTCATTGAGACTGAAGTCACTGTTGATGATCTTGGCTGTTGGATACTTCGTTCCATTGGCCTGGTACAACGAGTTCGACATAAGACCGTGTTTATAAGAACCCAGATTGCCCCATTTGGCTGCTGGAAGCAGGACCCAGCAGTTGAACGCAAAGGCAAAGAACAAGACGGTCTGTGTCCAGAATGGTGTAATCAGAATCGATGTGCCGTTCCAGTTGATGTTCGACCAATCGAGGCTAAGGTTCAGGAAGCCCATGCCTCCAAGGCCAGAACCGATGAAGTTCGCAACCGGGTTCTTTGGTGCTACCCAACACAGGAAGGCGAGCGACGATGTCATAGGAAAGACGTACTCGGGCAGGAATTGCCAAAGCAACATACCGACAAGGCACATGAAGAAGACGTGCATTTGTCGCTTTGCCAATGGGCTGTTCCGGTCTTGCTTTCGGAAAGTTTCGAATAATGTGGTTTGCATGAGTGCCTGTGGCCAGACATACTCAGGCTCCCACAACAATAGAGAGCGAGCAATCGCGGCGATTGCGTATCCGATCCAGACAATGGCCAACATGAAGAAGACGGCTACAGCAGGATTGATCCGTGTATCGTACCACAGCTCTGCCATGGATATGGGTGTGTAGCCCAGATTGTACGTAGCACCAGAAGCTGCAGTCAGCGTAACCAAGACATGCTCTTTGATGCTCCATGGTGCTGGGTTCAAATTGAAGCCGTAGCCGAAAGGCAAGCTGACCTGCCAGGCTGGCAGAACTTTGGCGAGAAAGTGGCCGACATAGTGACAGCCAATCTGTACGAAGAAGATCGAGTATGGAGCCTGAGTCGTACGGTAATGGCTCATCTGCGACAAGAAGGCTCCAGGAACTATGAAGAGGACGCACAAGACAAAATATCGGAATGTTATCGTCGGCAATGTGGGATCATCTTCCAAAGAGACAGTCTGGCGCACGATGAGTGGCAACTGGGCGATTTCGGGGTCATCGTGGGCTTCTTCTTCGAGAATCGCAGTGTCGTCTACTGCATCGAGTTCAGACGGTGATTGGGCCTCTGTAGTGTTGAAGTTGGCACCCTTGTTGTCGGTTGCCGACCCGAGGTCGCTTGTGGCTGGGCTAAGCTCAGCACTTGTGGTCTTGGCCGCTGCCTTGTCAGCTTTAGAGTCGGTCATCTTGGCTGGCTTGTCGTTCATCCATTTTGCTCGAGTCCACGATCTTTAAACGCTGCACTTCCAAACATTCGATCAATTGCGCCATTCGAAGTTTGCATGGTGTTATCTCAATAGCTAGCCAACACGGTCAATTGTTACGTCCTCGCTTCCTCGGCCTACCCACTGACAGCGCCGATTGCTTGCATTTGCTCCACCAACAGCCGCTTAGCTCGATCCTTGAGCAAAAGCTTGCAATTCTCTGCAACCCAACGTTACAGCCCCGGGTAATTGCGCGGTACAGCATTCGTGTTCCGGAAGTGGCGAACGCCATGTCATGGCGAATACAGCTTCTCAATAACGACAGAATTTCGAAGAGGAAGGTCCACATGTTCACTGCGAGCATACCCACTCTTGCGGACGAAAATTGAGTCTTTGCGCGGGCTCGCACCGATCCTACCCAGCCATTGCATACGACGCATTTGATCAATCATGCCGATGCCGCACAGATCATCGTCCGTTCGATCTAGCCCGGACTCCGTCTGGAAGAGATTACATCCTGGAAGTAGCTTCGCAGGAGCGCTCGAGGCGGATGGGGGTATCTGTGGAGGGACCAGATTTATGGCCGTGTCTGTTCGCTCGGTTCCGCGTGTACGCGGAAGCCCTCACAATGGACACAGAAGTCAATATTGGTCGCCAGCTCTCCGACCCTCAAGCATCGCCCACATTTCCTCTCTGTGTGTCTGTCCGTCCTCACTCTCGCTAGCTTGACCAGGTCGGCCTCTCGACAACGATAGCAAGTCCATTGACTGTCGCACATGCAGCCCTGGTGGCCAACGCCATACAATCGTATCGTTTGTGTCGCGCAATCAGCGCAAACGGGCACACGTGCGCCTCTGGTCGCAACGATCTGTTGATCGCGCGAGGTGCTCAGCTGCATCTGGTGGTGAACGCGACAGCCTTTGCACACCTTGAAGGGCGCTTTGTCTGTGGGATGTCTTGCGCATATCCTAAGCTCGCCCCAGTGCCTCATCATGTCAGGTAGGAGATGCTGATCGCAGGGAACGCCTAGTTCGGGTGGTTGTGGTATGGACAGCATAGGTCCGTTGTCGTTGAACCGACGCATAAAGGCAATAAACCTCTGCTCGATACGTTGCGCTTCGCTTCGTTGCTGCTCTTGTTGCGTCTCCCATGCTTCGACAAGGCTAGGACACAGATTCGTGACGATGGCTTTGCTGATCAGCTTTGGTTCCTCCACGATGATGCCGGCGACATCGGGCTTGAAACAAATTCGCCAGTGCTCGTTGCAGTCTTCGATAATGGCATGTGGTGCGGAGCTGTGTGATGCTGGTGATTGAGCATGGTCCATGATTATGTTGAGTATGAAGCTACGCAAGGGCAAAGTTCTACGTAGATTCATGCTTCCTTGTTCTGTAAGAGGGAGGGGGGGATATATAGCTTTTCACATTCACCTTTCACTTACGTTGACTTTCACCTAAAGGGGATGACCCACCCTAACAAAAATAAGAGCAGGCAGACGTTCTGCAAGAATCCGGATGAAGAAGCAAGAGGCAGAGGTGATTGAACGTAAGAAGCAAGCATAGCGCAAAGGACGAGCAAGGATGCAAAAGAAACAGTAGACATTCAAAGATTCGTATACATATATAGTGATGCACGAGTAGCATGCAGCTACGGGTATCCTAGAAATCCAAGCAATGCGAACGCTGAAACGCGACCAGATGAAAAGCGATAAGAATTTACAATGCCTCCTTGATCTTATGAGTCTTCGTGACCATGCGATGTGATCGACACTGGTGAAGGAGGTGGTTGCGGGTTGCCTGTGGTTCGCCTTTTGGCAGCTGGGAATCCATTGTCTACATCCAGCGAGCGCTTGCGTGTTGGCGAAGATGCCGGAGAGTTGCCATTTGTGTCCAGCTCCCCAGCAGCTTCACCCAGTGTCTCTTCCTTCTTTCTCTGGACAGCCTTCTTCCATTGAGTGAAGGCGAACGCAGCTAACGCAACACGTTCGAATGGCGATATTTTCCTAGGTCTGATACCAAGCCAGTCGATCTTCCTTAGACCGATAAGTTCCTTGTTTGCAAAGGCTTTCGACAAATTCTTTGACAAGTACTCAATTTGTTGTTGGTTCAGACTTTCTTCCTTGAGAGCGAACCGCAGCGTGAGGTATCCCCTGGGTTCGAGTTGGACGTGTGATCTCTGTGGAACTTCCTTCTCCTTTGGATTCATTGGCGCTAGGAGAATGTTTTGCTCGTTTGGAAGCCGTGGCCAAAGCTGTGACGGCGTGTCGTGGCGCCGCTTGTCCATGTTGATGCGGGAACTCAGATGGACTGTAGAGAACGGCTTCTCCCGGTACTCGTCTGCAAACTCCTTCAATTTGTCGATGAGGACGCGTGTGAAAGACTTGTCGCCAGGCGATGAGGTCGTCTGGTCGTGTGGACAAGCGCTGAGAAGCTCGAATTTACGGATTGACTGTTTCGCTCCTTTCGCGATATTGCTTGAGTAGCATGTATCCAGTATAGTCAAGACGTCGGCGTCTACTTCTTCCGCTTTCAAGATCTGTTCAGCCTTGTCCCAATTGGCCACAGCGTCCTTCTGGAAACACTTCCCTTCGACAGGGTTCATACAGGCAGTCAACTGTAGATAATCCTCATCATCGCAATACACGCCATGTCCAGTGTAGTATATGATAAGAAGGTTGTTGGGTCCATCGTATTCTTCGGCAAACGAGCTGATACGGCTATTGAGCTGTAGTTGCGGCTTTTTACCCTTGATGATGTTGAGTTCGACGGTCTCGGTCTCGTAGCGGAAGCGGTTACGGAATACACGTTCAAGTTCCTGTGCCTGTTTTCCTTTAGCAACCGCCAATGGCAAGTTGTTGCTAAGAACGTACCTCTTTCTTCGTTTGGAGATCATCCAACTCGTCGGCCCATTTGATAATAAGTACAGCAACCCGAGAATAGCCCTCAGACAGGATGGTGTGCTTCGCCATAGCTTCATCCCACCACATCCGCATCTCTGCAGCACGCTTTTTCTCATCGTCAGTTCTAGAAATTGTACTGCCAGCTTCCAGAAGGGCGCCCGTGGATGAAGATTGCCGAGCAGATTGCGACACATCCTCAACTGAGTCGACACGGAAGTCAGCGTGTGTATGAAAGATCTTGTTCCCAAGAGAGTTGGCGCGCTGGGGAGGTATGTCAATATCCATGGCTTTCACGGTGTGCGACGCAAGGCCAAGAGACTGCGACATTGCGTTTGAAGTTCAGGGCAGCATGAACTCCTGGAGCTAGTGATGTTCGCAGCAGCCCTCAAAATACAGCAGACGGATTCACTAAGCCTTTCAGCTCCCATATTGAGGGGTTCGTTCACACGGCAGAATGGTTCGCATTTAGCAACGGCTCACCCCGCCCGCTCGAGCTAAGCACTAGCGCGCTTACTCGCCCCGTCCACTTTCACCGTGGGGGCCAAAAGTATGCCTGGTCCATCTCCTTCCATCTCGAGACTCTGCTTTCATATTCATATCCGAGCAACAATAGGCTGCCGTGTGTCGATGCCTTGAAATTATCCATGCTGACAGCAGCAGCTCTGACGGTTTCTCATATGGGACGGCTGGCTGACATCGGTGGCTATCATGCAGATGTTAGAGCGGCTGTGCATAAGCAAATCCACCTTAAATTGGGGGCCAAAACGCTTTGCAGCTCTAGGCAATCAGTTGCCTAGGAGGCCTGCAGCAATGGGCGCGTATTATATCAGATAACCTTCTCTCCAAGGGCATCACTTACGAGGCTGTCGAACAAGTTCATCGAAGCTTCACCTCACAAGCCTCACAAACCCGAAAAAATGTCCACAAACGAGCACAAAGCTACACCTATGCAAGCAAGCGAGCTCGAGAACGCACCTGTGCAACAGACCGAGGTCGGCCATGCCGTGGTGACTTTGCCACTCATGCTGATGCAATGTTAGGAGACGAACACACTGGATCTCGTCGACAACAATTACCCACAGACAAAATCGTCCGTCAGCAATGCGAGAGATGCTGTTCTGGTAAGCGCGCGACTTCACAAGCAATTATAGAGAGCTCCACTCAGTAGGCCACAGCAAAGCGCGAAATTCCAGAAGGACGACTGGGTGCACATGTCAGTAATCGCAAATGGTAGGAGAAGTAAGGGCATCTTCCAAATCTACAATCCTGTCTACAATTCAGGCGGGTGGGTTGACTACCAGCTGATAGACGCTCGCACTGGCCAGTTGTACAATCGTGGTACTGCGGTTCGCGAAAGGGACCTGAAAGCTGGAACTTGATGAGGCGTAGCCTAGGAACGGGACGGGCGTGGCAGTGTTCGGTGTTCACCGCTTTAGGATTCAATGCAGCTGAGGTATCGCTCCAGCCAATAGACTTTTGATGTTTAGGGTGGCTGGATGCATTGAAGGGCCACACTCAAACCTGCGGTCATCGCCTCTTTTCCACCTCAACTGTGTTGCCTGGATCATGTAAAAGATTCTTCACCCGCCACAGTCTTTTCAAGCCACATTTGTTTGTCGCATTCCATTCTGCTCACACTGTTCCTATTTCGTAGAATTTCTGATACTCGTCAGTACTTAGCGTTCTGATCGTTGTTGCCGTTACGGCTCGTTTGGAGTTTCACCCCGCGAAAATGGCCCCCATACGCACCATGACCGGCGAGACCGTCACGGATGAAAAGGCACCACAGTCACCAATGTCGCCCACACATACGGATACAAGCACGTTGCAAGGTGACGCGATCATCGAGATTGGAGAAGACCACGAGCCAAGTATTGGGTCCGAAGTAGCTGGCGAAGCTGCACAGCCTGGTAGGTATTCAAACGACTGTTCCAGCGTTCGGACTTGCCCGCCTTCATGTTCTCTTTTCAGCTCAGAGGCTACGCTCTGAGCATATCAAACACGTTCGTTGCGCGCAAGAGTCTCTTCGATGTACGACACCAAGAACTGATGGGACATCGAATTCATTGTTAGCTTTCGTCCCAAATTCTGACAAAAGATAGGAGATGAGAAAAGGCCGAACTTCTTGCGACGAGTGACAGGCTCGTTCAAATCTGAACCGGAGCCTTTACACGTGACGGAAACAAGAACACGTACATGTAAGCTAATTGATCTCACCTTCCAGCGGCACTTTGGCTGACGGCCCATATCAGTGGAGAACAATCCAAACGGATTCCCACGACTTGCAACTTTCCAGGCTAGTGATCCCAATTTTGGGTTATACAGGTCGTACAGCTATTTACACTCTCGCATTCTCCTTGACCTACAAGATGAGATCACCGAGCTCGAAAAAGAGCTTGACAATTGCGACTGGGATGATTTTGAAGAAGATCCCAACCGCCCAAGGACTCGCATTGTGGCGGAGGGGCAAGAGGGCGAGCGCACACGCAGAACAGTTCTCCGAGAGATCAAATCGAAGCTGATGGAATACGGTGTGTATTGTTATCAGCCACAAAAGCAGTCGACTAATGCAGCACACAGATGAAGTACTCTTCAATATTCGCAGACTCGAGTCTTTTCAAAGACCGTCTGATCGTGACTACCGTAGTGTTCGTCGATACTACAACAACATGAAGCCGTTAGAGGACGGTGCAATGGAATCAGTCCGCTGCAAGGAAGATATCGTTTCCATAAGCACTGGTCGTGAGCGAGCAGCTTTCGACGGCGGTGTTGAGACGTTGATCAGCCAGATCGATGGAAAAATGCAGAAGATCTTCAGTTTGAAACAGCCGCCACTCCTGGTAAGCACTCTAAGTCTCAAGCTAGGGGGGAAATCATGTCTGACACTTCCCAGAGATACTTCCGGACACCTGAACTAGCAGCGAAGACCAAAAATACGGATATCTCCCTCTACAGTGCTACACGCATTGATAAAATGGTCAATATCTTCATCACGCTGGTTATATTCGTTCTACTGATCGTCCCCATCGGTAAGCCAACATGCTCAATACATGCTTAAGATGCGTAGACTGATTCGTATAAGTTACAATGTACCAGTTGACGAGTAGTATCACAGTCGACGGCAACACCCCGGCCGCCAATTCGAGAAACACATTTAACGCAGTGGGAGTGTTGATCGTGTTTACTCTGCTCTTCAGTAGCTGCATGTCTCTTCTAACAAAGGCAGCCAGACACGAAATGTTCGCCGCATCAGCTGCATATTGTGCAATATTGGTGGTGTTCATAGGAAACTTCACAGGGCCTAATAATTAGCAATAGCGGCAGTAATGACTCTATGATTGTTACGACCTCACTGGTCTGAAAACATGACACGCGTAACTCAAACCCTGCAGCGTGTTCATTAAAGGCACAGACTGGACGAATCTATGTGTCCGAGATATGACTACAACCAATGGTTATGGTGGTTGGGGACGACAAGTCATCATTCAACCGGAGGCGGGCGCTGTCACACAGTCCATAGTTGTCCTCTGATCAGTCGGTTTCCTCCTCGTGGTTGTCAATCCGAGAATCTGCGATATAGAGGTGGATGCCAATTGGGCATTGTTATGAGTCAGAGAACGGTCCAGAGGGCAGAAAGCTGATCCGTACTGAGCGTCATTTCCTTCGTTAAGATGTCGTCTACCTGCAATTAGATTGGGCCAGCGCTACGGCAGGGATGTGAGCCAACCTTGCAAGGCTGAACCGAAATAGCGCACGGCTAAAGACGCCTCCCTATGCCGGGCGGCTAACGGATAGTTGTTTATGGGGGCTGCTTCATCCCAATGATGTCTTCGCCTTACTCTCTCATGTACGTTTGCGCTGCTCGTGTACGCATGTGACGATGCCATAACAATCTTGCTTCTCACTCATACAAGGCCTTGACGAAATGAGTGGCATCCAACTGGCCCGTGAGCAACTCCCCCTAGTAATTGTTCCTCCCAGTAAAAAACTCGCTGAGCTAATTATGCATAGAATGCGAAGTATCGTAAAGGAGATAGAGTACATATGCCTGTTATCCGAAATGGCGCGCGGGTAAAGGCAACGTTCATCGTCCATTCCACGTTCTACAACCCCAAAGGCTGGGTCGATTATCAGCTTCTAGATGACCTGACTGGCCAGCTCTATCGCCATGGCGCAGGTGTCAGAGAAAAAGATCTCAAAGCAGGAGATGGGGTAGACTACGCATCCGTTGACACAGCATGGTCCAGCTCCAGCAGGAAAGACATGAAGAAGAAAACTTCACAGGCTACTGTAATTGAACCACTTCTTACCACAGGGTCGCCGAAAGGAGAGCATCTTGAGCATGACAGCAGTGGCACTAGGCGTCTTGACGCTGGTCATGCTGCTGAGGCCGAGGCGACCGAAGTGCGAAGGAACCGTGCGCCTTCTCTAGAGAAGGAAGACCGCTTGAAGAACTCTGCGGCTGGAGCGGGTGAACAAGAGCAAGAAGGCCCAAAGCGAAAATTGAACGTGCCAGATGAACCCCTAAGCACGACGCGCTTGGGTGAAGTGGTAGGTGGCCAAATCGCAATGCAGCAGCAGTCCAACATACCAGAACCCGCAGCTTCCGCAATGGGTCAGCAGTCCTTCGTAGATTCCGGTTATGCTTCCGAGGATCGCAAGATGAACACTTCAGTATCCTCCAGCGAGGCCTTGGAACATGCAGACGTTGAAGTCACTTCTGTGTACTCGGATACATCAATTACACTGCCCTTCAAAGAGAAATATATTGGAGAGATCGCTGACGACATACTGGAGCACATCCCCACCGAGGTACTACAGCATCAAGATGGATCTCTTGGAAGGCTATACGAACAATTACCGAGGTTGCTGAAAGCATTCTCTGTCGAACTTGCGGACTCTAGCAGAACACAGGAATCACGAGATGCAATGGCTTTCATCAGTAAGCACCGTCAGTAAGTGACCTTGATCTCTGGGTTCCTAGCCATATGGGAAAAACTTTTTGCTGACAGAGACTAAATAGGGCGATAGTGGACCGTCTAAGATCGCTGCTGGAAGGCGAAGCCGCTCGAGACAGACGTCCGAATGTGAGAGCAGAAGAAAGGATCTTACCATGGCTCGCTACACTGGATGACCCTGCCATTGACCCTGATGAAACTTTTATTGGGGTAGAAGACTTACCTGAATCAGCGGAAGAATTTTTCGACGAGACTGCTTTCAATCAAATGCCTCGTTACCGAGATCTCATTGTTAGGAGCCCATCTCATGAGTGGTTTGTTAGCCAGATCAAGCGACAGTTCGCCACCGTTTGCCCGAACCCGGACACACTTTCGCCAGTACGCGGGACTATCCTGTCCAAGCTCTCTACCATGAAGCGTTTTCGGACCGTGAGCAGATCCAGGAATCCGGAGCACTGCAATGTGGACTTCTTTATGCATTGGGATCCAGTCTTCTTCTATAATTCGCAGGAATACGGAGTAAACTACAACACGTTCACTGAACAAGCAATCGCCCTTACTGGGCAAAAGGATGATGCGCAAGCAACTACCGTCAGCCAATACTTGTTTCAAGTATGGCCTTCTGTTGCTACAGCTCTTCTCGCAGCCTTGCAGTCTTTATCTGGTTCAGTACCGAGCGGTAAGAGAATTGGATAAAAAGATATTGTTCATAGCTAACATCTGACCGCAGTGAATGGAGCTACCAGACTAAAGCTGAACTGCCAACAAGCCGGTGCTTTGATCAAAGTGTCAGCTGAAGGCAACATTGAAGCCGTTGCTGAGGTCGGTGAAGCCCTTGCTTGGCTGGGCGCTGCGATGAGGTCTCCTACAAGTGATTGTAAAGTCAGCTCCTGCAGACCTGGAATATGTTTGAGGAACGAGCAGCCCGACCAGATCTCATGGAACATGATGTTTCCGATGGTGGAGCTATCAGATACACTCAACAGCCCATCAGCGAAGGGCACCTGTTGGACCGGTCTATTTCGAGATGCTGTCCTTGTCGAAGGCTTTCCGATACCGAGGAAGCCTTCAGGCTTGTTGGGACTCGAGATGCCCCTCAACATGATAAGTGCTCTTGTCGGCTCGAAAAGAATCACGAGATTTGCCGGCTGCCTTTTCATCAAAGGGTTCAGCACCATTCTTGTCCTTACGAAACGAACCGAAAGCGTATGTTCATGGCATCTTGTCTTCACCGAGAACGGAGATCACATATCTTACGACGATGCTCGGCTTGCGTCAATCTCAAAAGTCCAAACAGACACGATCAACATACATGAGCTGGAAAATGATAGGCATATTGTCGGATGGTGTTCCAATGTTCAGGTCTTGACTGGTAGGTCGTTGTCTTGTCTACGTGCAAATTCGACACTAACGTTAGATTTACCTAGGTTCACCCGAAGCGCAATATGGTATAAGACCGAGTAAGCTGTCAAAACCTAAGCCAGGCTTTGCATTTGACAAAGTATCGATCTCTGGAGGGAAATTCGTATCTGGCAGCCTCTCCTTCTCGATCGCTAAGAAGGACAAACCCATACACATCAAGGCTCGAGATGACTACATTATGCAACTCAAGTGGATTGCGAAGAAGTACGTTATTTTGTACGACGTTGAAGATAAGAGAGCCTGGCTTGTCGACGGAGTGAGCGCTCTGTTGCACCTCGTCCGTGCCTCCCTGAAACACGAGCAAGGTGACGACTTCAGCGACACTTTCCTCTTCCGACCCGAACAACTCAAGGAGGCCGATGGGTCCCGAGTCGGAAAGCATGCGGCAATATTCGTTCTGACTCAGGCCATGAACCAGAATCTTCCTCTGCACAGAAACGCGGACGATGAGTTTGAGGAAACTTCGGCGGAACAAGGCGAGCAGAGTAAGACCACCAGAACTACGAAGTCCAAATCGACTCACTACTGTCTCCGAAGTCGAGTTGAGGAAATCTACCACTTGTTGGAACAGATCATTGCCTACCAGTCCCAGGCGAGTTCTGAGGACGGAATTGCTTTCGAAGTCAGAGCCAGTCCTCGGGAGCAACTTGAAGGCTTTGACTTCATGGATGTTGCGACGGATGAAGACCCATTTTGGCCTCGCGTTACAACTCTGCGGTCAACTGGCAAAGGATGGGTCGACTTCATCCGAGAAATTCAGGCCATCACTTTGTTCGGCAGGGGCTTCGGTGAATTACTGAAGCCTGCACAAGAGCCTGCACCATGCATGTGGTGGAAGGAAGTACCGAAGAAGACGGACCACCTTACCGCTTCAGTCTCAGATCTCAGAGACATACTCGAAAAATGGGGGAACACAACAGAGGCTTTGTGGCAGCTTGTCGATAAGATCTACTGGCACAACCCCGATAGACTGTTTGAACCGTGCCAGTGTGGTACGAACTCAACGGGGAAGTCCTGCGACCGTGTTCAGGTGCTGCTTCCGGCTAAGTTCCTACATCGATTCATCCGAAAGTGGAAAAGCCCAGCGACTCTAGGCAATCAAGGCGCTGTCATCTTCGGTCACAGCCGAACGATACCCTTAAGGTGGAGTGATCGCGGTGATGTGAAAGAAGGCGACCCAGAGGATTTGGCTGTATCACTGAGCAATGTTAGCATTGGAACTGATGATTCTCCTCAGAGTTCAGTCAAGAGTCTTGTTCTAGAGTCTTCACCAGCTTCGTCCAGCCCAGGTTTGTCGCAGACTTTGCCCTCATCCACAGAAATTGGGCCTGGCGTCGGAACTCGTCGGAAGAGGCATTCACGATTCGAGGCTCTCAAGAAGATGCGTCATTAATAGGTTGTTCAAATAGCATCCAAGCATATCAGACTTGACCGGTAGAACTGCAGTCCGCAAGAATATAACGATATTTGCTGACCATATGATATGCTCACAATGGGTCTCTGCGACGCGATTGCGTCCAAGCCTACTCCCTTGCCTCCTTCATCCTAACCTTCACACCATCAGCAGGGCATCCAGTCAAGCTAAGCTTGGTCCTGAAATAGCCGTGTCCGCCATTCTCCACGCTCTCCCAAGTGTTTCCGACACCAATAACTTCCTCAAACCTCTGCGCCAATCGTACGAGCACATAGCCGGCTTCGGTAAGGGCGAACTGCATGCTGTCAATACCATGTATCTAAGTAGGAAGATTGTTGCATACCTGCTGCCCAATGCAGATCCTTGGCCCACCATTGAAAGGCAGGTACTCCCACCCAGACTTCCTTCCATCCCAGCGATCCGGACGGAACACATCCGCATCTTGACCCCACAGATCCTTGCGACGATGCATCACGTACACACTGTAGTCGACCGCCGTACCCTTACGGATGTAGATGGGCTTGTCACCGTTCGGTCCACCACCAGTGGGGATTGTCGTATCCTTAAGAGCTTGGCGACCATCAAGAGGAACGACTGGGTGGAGGCGTAGAGCCTCGTTCATGATCCACTGAAGGTAGTTACAGGATTTAAGTGTCGAAAAGCTGATGTTGCGGGGATGCTTGTAGGTGCCAAAATCCTCCAACACGATGGTGCGAAGCTTCTTGTAGACCTCAGGGTGCTCGATGAAGAGTGTGTAGGTGAATGAAAGGAGCGAGGCAGTTGTGTCGCGACCGGCGAGTAGGATTGAGATCATGTGTGATCGAAGCTCGACAGGGTCTCGGGTCGAGTCCGCAAGAGCGTCGAGGAACACATACTTCTGCTTCCCGTTGGCTGTCTGTTTCTCAGAGATCTTTTCTTGGGAAAGCGCCTTGTTGACATAGTGATCGACGAACTGCCAGCAGATGTCGCGGTGACGTCTGAATTCCTTGTCGAAGGCCAGGAATGACATTCCACCCATGCGTGCAGCCATGGCTACTGTCGCCTGACCTGCGTCAAATGAGGTGGCGAAACTCTTCTCGTTGACAGCTGTGGACGGTCGGCTCGAAGAGTAATCTGGTAGGTGGGACAGTTGCGAGCCAACACTTTCACCGAAGAGGAACTCGGTGGCGGAGTCGATTGTCAATCTGAAGAACAACGGCTGTATGTCCGTTACGTCCGTCCACCCATCTTTGTTGACTGGTAGAACGTGCATGAGGTTCTTGATATGCTCCTCTTCTAGGTCGAGGTCACTGACCTGCTCTCGAGCGAACTGAGGGCGCAACATGTTGCGAGCATGTTGCCATTCTGCACCATCGGTAGAGAACTGTGGATCAATTTAGCATTGTTTCTCGCGATTTGGCGAACGTACTGGGACATGCAGACTTACAATGCCGTGTCCAAGGAGTGTAGAAAAGTTGGCGTTCCTTCTCGAGCCCAGGCCGAAGTCCTTGAACTGTGTGGCAAGAATAGCCTGAATATTCTTTGGGTGGTTCGTAAAAATCGATTGGATACCTAAGATCGTCTGGTCAAAGGTGGTGATGATTTTTCCTTCCTCGGCACAGGCAGCGTCGACACGACCCTTCAAATACTGAGGGATTTCGGACCTCTTGTCAGCCGCGATCATTCGTTTCACATTTCGAATACCCTGGAAGTCGAGGAGGTTAAACTGGTACGCAGGTTCGCATCCCAGTCTATTAGCTTCGTTGCGGTAATGCCGCTCTCTGAGTCCGTACGCAATGAGTTTGTAAAGAACAAAGGACACACCAGCCCACAGGGCCAGAAGTATGGTATTGTGCATGCCGTCTGCAGGGTCCACGCCGTTGATGGGCCTCGCGAGGATCGACGTTTCTAACGGTCTTCAGACACAACCTTTGCGCGACCTCAAAAGATATGGTAGTCGATGTCTGCCCTTCGAAGGAGCCTGTCACATTTGCCGAATAGAGACCCGTCTTATGTGGCCAGCGGCTCGCCATGTTGTACCCAATGTCACCGCTGATTAGTGGTACGCTAACGCCGCCGGACACTCTTTCCGCCGCAGCGGGTCGTCCGAACGTTCCTCTTGCCTGCTCCACCCCTTCCCACGTGAGTAAGGTTACGGGAGGATGTTATCCCTCGGTCGTGATTGGGTCCCTCGAAGCGACCTTGCTAGGCACCTTTTGTACAAGTACAGTTAGGCTTGCTCGACCGCACATTCGGACGTTTCTACTTTTCCGAGTCGCAACCCGAGCCCACTATGAACTTGTCTGTGGCACAGTATTTGCGGACGCGGTCCAACACTAGGCCGCCTACTCCTTGGCTAGCGGGTTGCTCCCGGGTTGCGCTTCGGGATGGTCCGACCCTTGCATTACTGGTCTTCGAGAACTCGAAAGTCTGCTTGTGGATCAACAGAGGGTCCCTGTTGCCAGAAAACGTCCAGCACTATCCACATGGCTAACCGTATTCCACAGTCTCTTAATGGTCCTCTCTTGAAGGCAGCATGTTGCCGTCCGGCTGAGAGTAGATGGCGCCAAGGTTGCCGACGAAGCGTCTAAGGGCCACGCTGATGGCGGGGTCGAAAGCAGGAAATGGTGATCGATGGCAACGTGACGTTGCATGAACAATCTGTTTTAAAGGCAGGCCTCGTATGAGAGCACGACCATGACAAGGGTTAACCTTAACAGTTTCACCATGGAGGGCTGACGTTGGTGTTGGTTTATGCGCAGCTGCATGCTTACTACAAGGCTGACCTTAACGAGCTTTGTCATTAGGAAAAGTCAACATAGGTATCTCGCAAAGCATTGTACTCTTAAACGTTTTTGACCATGTTCTAATCTAGCCAACCCAATGTACGGATTCGTTATCGCTCATCGAAGTCGTTACTCATGATTTGAGCATCTAGAGCTCATCCCGCTTCCTCATGCTAGCCTCCCGAGACTTGAGCCTGTACACGCCAACCGAGTGCCTCTCAATCTCGGCCTCGAAACGACCGCCCGGAGTAAGAGTGCCGACCTGCTGACCCCAAAGTGCAGGGTGCATGGACTCGACGCCGTCTGCGTAGGACATGGCAGTCGCATTGAACCTGGTAGTGCTGTTGCTGCTGATCGGGACAGTGGTCCCGTTCATACCAGCAAGGATAGCGCCAGCCTCGGCCTCAGACATGCGGTTCGCCCAGAGGTCGTAGACATCCCAGGTCTGGCTGAGCTCAGGTGGGGCGCGGTAAGCACCTGCTGTGCGCTCGTCGAAGAAGACCTCGTCAATGGTAGCGTTCATCGTACGTGTGGTGTTACCAGCGTTAAGAAGAGCAATAATGCGGTCACTATTGGCTAGAGTTCGGGTCCACAGTGAGATCTCACCCTCACCAGTCTCGTCAGCATCAACCAGGTAGCGCCACACGCGCTTAGCAGCACCTGCAGAGGTGTCCTGGTTGATGGCAATGATGGCGGGGTTGGAGTAGATGGCCAGATTGGCGGGAGACAGAGTGCCGACGTTAGTACCAATGAGCATAGGCGAGCTGTTGATGGCCCACATGCTGAAGTGGACGACGTACTCAGAATCGCTCTGACCGCCATTGCCGATCTCAAGCATGTCCATGTCGTTGAAGTAGCCGGACATGGTGCGCGAGGTGATAGCCGGCATCTTGTTTAGGATGTTCATGACAGAGCAGTGAAATCCAGGCCATGCGCAGCCAATAGCTTCGGTGCAAGGGCAGCGGTCATCCGGCCGGTTGAAAGAGTCGTATATATCTCCAGACATGCGTCCAGAGTTTGCGATTCTGTAAGCCCAGTCGAAGGGGTCATCGTTGCCCCAGTTGCACATTGCGTAGATGATCTCGCGGCCGGTAGCGTTGAGGGCCTCAGACATGACGTTGTAGCGGTCAAAAGATAGTTTTGGGGATCCAGACTGTCCTTGGTTGAAGCAATTATCGTACTTCAGGTAATCGACGCCCCAAGATGCCCAGAGGTCAGCATCCTTCTGCTCATAGCCGAGGGATCCAGGGTAGCGACCGCATGTCAATACACCAGCAGAAGAGTACATGCCAAACTTGAAGCCCAAGTCGTGGATTTGGTCAACGACTGCTTTCATGCCGCTAGGGAACTTGTATACTAATTCGAATTGAGTATATTATTTTCATAAATCTCCAACAGGCTCACTTACTGTCTTCGACCAGGTAGCCAGACTCATTACGGCCAACAGCCCAGCAGTCGTCGAGAACGATGTAGTTGTAGCCCAGATCACGAAGACCATAGTCGATCATATCTTGCGCGGTGGTGAGCAGTAAGCTCTCGTTGACATCGCAATGGAAAGCGTTCCAGTTATTCCATCCCATCTGAGGGACCAAGTTGAGGCCATTGTACGAAGAAGCTCCAGGAATGATCACGTCCGGCTCTTCGCCACCAACTTGTCTGCGTTCAAACATCTGTGCCTGAGGAGATGCGATTGCCTGTCCGAAGAGCAGGGCTGCTGCGCTTGCAAGCTTGAGAATCGCCATCTTGTTTGTCGAGTGAAGTATGGTATAGGAGACTGAGAAGCTCGAGGTGTTCTGCTGATTACTTGACAGTGCGCACCGTTCTTCTTATACATAGAGCCCAAGATGCTTCCCAATGCCGAAGTCTCCACGAACCTTACTCTTCGTGCAATGCGTACGTACCGCACGGTCGCCCGCCATCTTCGCTGGTCTCCGCACCATGATTTTGCCAACGCTGATTACCAGAAGCAGAAAACTGTCCGCAACATCGTCATCACTCAGAAAGGTCCGAGAAACTTTGCGCTGCTTTGCGGGGATACTAGTGGGGCGGACGTGGAGCAGATTGCTCTGATTGGCTCTTGGGTCTAGCGACGGGTGAGGCGTGAAAGTCGTCTCCATAACGTTCACTTGTCAAGCAAGCCAAGCTGCCAAGCCGAGTCTGCAGGATGGAGGTTTAGTAAAGAGCCTCATCTCAGAAAGACACCTGCCCAGCAAATTGACACTCAACACCATACAATATCGCTTGGCTTCAACGCACAGTCTGTGAGATGCGTACACAATCGGTAAGATGCACTCAGAGCTCCGTAGCCGATACCGCAAACCCCGCTCTTTGCGGCACGGACGATCCTCCAGCCTCCCGATTAGACTTTGCTAGGATACAAACTCTTGAGAAAAGTGCAAGCCAAGAACAAAGAAGCGTATGACTACGGAACAGTTGCAACGAAACAATGACGGCCGATGCTCTACGTGACAAGTATAAAAAGTTTACTACTATGCATACTCAGATGAACCCAAAAAAAACGACATGACCTGAGCATCAGTGCACAACATCTGAGCACGAGAACAATAAAGCTACAAGGCTCTTTATCCACAACGAACAGCTTCCATGCGGTTACGGATCTAATCTAGGAAACAATTCCTGCAAATCACCGCCAGTTTTCCGCCATCTCCATCTCCAGCTCCAGCTCCACGGACGCTGTCCGACGAGCCGAGCGAGATCGACGTTGATCATGCTCACCATTGGCCTCAAAGTCGGCCCTGAAGCTGGCGCGAGCAGAGCCTCTCCACTCCGACGGAAAGCTAGCCTGTATAGACAGCAGAGCCGCAACGCTAATGTACCCCAGGTTTTCTAGCCCGAGGATGACGTGAAAGTAGTCTCGCAAGAAGCATGCGAGACCGAGTCCGATGCGGAGAGAATTGCTGAGCTGCATGGATAGAGTAGAAAGCACCGTAGAGTCGTAGACCTAGCAGGACCCATCGATGAGGCAGCATGCACTCTAAGCCTTGCAACTCATCAAACGCATGCATCGTTCCACGCTGAGATACAAACAACGACGACATCACTTCTTCCCCTTGGTCAACTCACCGTCATTGGGAATTCATAACTATGGGGCATCTTCTGGAATCTTTGTCCAGCAGCAACCCCTCAGATGCTGCTCGCATGAAAACCAACAACACAAATATCAACGCTTCGCATGAAACGGCCTGCAAGACACAACACTGCAAAAGCCTCTCAGAATAGTCGTCCAGCTTTGACTTCTTAAGAGACAATTCGCAGGGGAATCAATAGTCCGCCTGCGAATTACTTGTGGAAGAAAAAAACAAGTCCCTCTTGACAGTGACAATCAACGACGAGCCGAGAACAGTCAAGCAACACACCATCCGAATAAATCTCACGATTACCTCCCAAGAAGCACATGAGCTGTCCAACACCCTCCATTTCGTATGTGTAGTGTCCTTAAAACGTTAATTCGAGCTTATGCTCTGTACGGCGTCTGCTAGTCTATACCCCAAGTATTTTTTATTCCGTTCGTTCACTCCGTATGCATCATGCCAAAGATTCCCAACGCCCAACGCTATGCAAACAAACCGCCCCCTTCCCTCGAACTCACCTGCAACATCTCAAAAATCCTTGTCCTAGGTAAAGCTCTTCTTCGGCCGCATATCCACAATCTCCAGCGGCGCATTCTGCAACTCAACAACATGTCCCGGCTTCAACGCCTCCGTATAGATATTATCCACATCATGCGGATGAAAGATGCCCGGCTTCGTACAACTCAATATCGCCTGTTTGCCAGGCGGATCGGTAAGCCTGAAGCACCCCCAACTCGGCTGCTTCGAGGGCGCACACACAATTGCAATGCTTTCGGGCATCATGACCTGATAGCCTACATGCGTATGCAAGTCGCGGGAGCTCATGAAGCATGTTTGTGTCGGGTGTGTGTGGATCCAGCCGATGACGAGAAGCTCTTCTTTGTCGCAGTAGTCGAAGAGCTCTTCTTCGTTGAGCGTCTCGCAGGTATCAGATGTGCTTGTTTGTTCAGGGATGATCAGGCGCGTTATGAAGAGGGCATTGTTCTTCAAGATGCCGCAGAGCATGCCGCAGGTTTCGAGGTTGAGGCGCGTGTTGTGGCTTGCGCAGTTGAGGAACTTTTGTCGGAGTTGCGAGGGGAGGAAGACGGGGCGTAATGGGTCGCCGTTTTCGAGGAAGGCGGAGGGTTGGAAAGTGAATTCGTCGAGCTCGTTTGACGGTGTGGGAGGTCGTTCGTCGGTGTATTTGCCTGGTACTGGCGGTGCACCTGGAGCGCCGGTAGTGTATTTGCCGGGTACAGGAGGTGGCTGAGAGTGATCGTAAGGACTTGAATGTGTGGGAGTGGAGGGCTTCGGAGGAAGAGGCGGTGGTACTGAGGGAGTGCCGGAAGACCTGTATATCTGCTCTTTCGGTGGGCGCGCTGGCAAAGACGGCCCTTGCGAGCTGGACTGTGACCATCTATCTTGCGCAGACGTGTGAGGTACGGAGGGGTAGTTGTATGCTGAAGTCGATGACTGAGAAGGCGGCCGCTGAGAGTACGACGTCCGCTGCCCTTCGCGCTGTAAGCGCGCAACTTCCTGAATCTGACTGGACAGGTCATCGCCGGATCGCCTTTGTCGCGCATACGCGTCGTCCCACGAGCCCCAGTCTCCGCCTGTCCTTCGTTCCTGCTCTTCCTCTGCTGACACTCCTGCCTGCCGCACACTCCGGCGCTGTGTATCCCGCCGCCGAACTTCCCTCTGCGCCAATCTGGCCGCCAGTGAATGGTTGTCCAGGTTTCGGGCGTCCAGCTGTTGCCGTTCGCCATAGGATGTCCTCCGTGAGGCTCGGTCTTGCATCGACAGTCCATCCAGTTCTTGAGACAGGTTCTTTGCACTCTTGCCTTCTAATGCCTTCAACGCCTCCAGCTGTCGCCCCCTTTTCGCTTGGTACTCCTCATGCCGCCTCTTTATTCGCGGTGCTATGTGCTCAAGCTTACCGACGTCGCTGTACACGGCGGCCGTCGCAGCTTTGAGCGCCTTGCGGTTCTCCGGCTTACTTTTGTCTGGATGCGATAGCAGATGGTTGAGGACAAGATCGGAGTGCCGGTATAAGAGCAGGTAGGTTTGCGCGTCGTTGCCTTCTGCTTCATAGACTTGCGCCTGAACAAGTCAGCTTTTTGCCATGGTATGGCTTTGGGTGCCCTACCTCCTTCTGCATTGTACTTGCGGTGCGTAGCCAGTTCGCCAGCGGTATGTGCGCATTGTATGTGTAGTTCGTGGCCTGCGCGACTACGTCGGCCACGCTGGGCGCATTGCGGGTAGCCATGGTGGTGGTGGGATGTGTGAGACGCTGAGGTGAGCGCTGGCCAGGAGAGGTTCAACTTGTGGGCGATCGGGATCCGGGTCGCTACCGGCGTGGTGGTTGATTACGCGTCTTCATCTGTCAGGTGTGTTGTGCGTTTGTCGGTGCCTGACGTCTGAATGTCGAAGCACTGTGATGGTTGGCGTGGTGGGGCATCCATGGATCGTCATAGCTTGGGCGCCAACACCCAGTGTGTAGAGCTGTATCGAGGAGTGGAATGCCTCCAGGACTGGTGGCTTACTGGTAGACCTTCGAAAAGGAAACAGCTCACGGGCATTGCAATCGTTGTACAAGGTATGCCCGTTGCAGAAGAAGAAGCGTTACATCACAGCAGCAAGAGCGAAGCGCGTGTTCACGTGGGATGCATGCAGGGTTGCGTCTGGGCGCTCAATGAATACACCATGAAGTTCGTAACCATTCGAGTAGAGCAGACAACAGAGACAATAGCAACAACATATCGCGGGTATCTCATCGCTCTTCCGAGTCTTCAGAGAGCTTGTCCCACTCGCTGTCCGTACTCAGATCCCCCGTGCTCTGATCAAGCCCTCCCTTTCTCTTCTTCAGCGCATCATCCACAAGTGGCGCAAGCCGAGTAGATGCACCCGTAGTACTAGCACCAGCCGGTCCTCCACCAGACGCGCTTGCGGGCACAGCCTGCGGCGTCTGCTCCCTCTCAGTTGGTCTCTCGACGAACACGGTGCTCTGTGTCTCTGGCCTAGGTGCACGCTTTTCCTTCTTCGCTAGTCCCCCGCTCTGCTCCTGCACCTCCTCTTTCGCGTCGACCTCTGTATCATCCCCTGTATCCTCGTTGTCCGCTTGCTCTCCGTCGCCGGTTTCCTTCTGGCTTCCCCGCCTCTCTGCGCGGATGCGCTTTGCTTCCTCTTCCGCCTTTTGTGCTATTTGTATTTCCTTTGCGAACCAGTTGATTCCGTACCAGAGACCGCCGGTGAGGAAAGAGAGGATCACGAAGTGGATGCTGTAGGTAGCATAGAAGAGCGCGAAGAAGAGGAGCTGGAGGGCGCCGAAAGAAGCGTTCGTGGCAATCAGGAGGGTCGGTGTAGGTCCTGCAGTGAAGATAGACTCCCAGAGGTCTTCGAAGAACTTGGCCGCCATGTTATCGTGGTGTTCGTGAGGTTGAGGCGAAGTGACGTGGTGTTCCGAGCTTGTTTGGAGCTTATGCGAGGTCTACGGCCTGAAGTACCCCCACTGCTGCCTGGTGCTAAGGAGTGAACAGGTGGTGTCTGTGTTTGCGATGTTGTTTTTAGAGTAAAGTGGAAAGCTGGAACTGCGTAGGTGGCGCCGAAGCCGAAGCGCCAGTATCGACTGGCGTGAAGGAGGCAGAGCTGCAAGCTTCGTGAGTCCTGGCGGGGCTTGCGGTCAATGCAGCGGAGACCGAGGTGTTTGTGATTGGCTCCCTTTGGTGATACGCATATTAATCCTAAGAACGTGACTGATATGCAAGGGTGTATGACGGTACCTTAGATTGCGTAGTTCAAATCATCACTACGAAAAATGCGGGAGTTGAATGTGCAAAGAATGTGTATGCGCTGATTTGCATGCAGAAGTTATACGCCAACTGTTGCAGCGATACGACCAAAGCTACATGACCGCACAGTTTGTTGCTGGCTTTGACGAGTGACGGTAGACGTATCTTGACCTACTCTTGTGCTTCCTTCGCCTTCGTCCATCATACTCGTAACCGTAGTCATCAACGAAACCATGACCCGTGAATATGCCGTTGTCAAAAGAGCTGTAGCCGCTACAGATCGCCGGATGCGATCCATATGGTCCTGTCAAGCGATGATCATAGCCATGGCTGTTGACAGGTACCATCGCACGACTGGATACCAAGGGCATATTCGAAGTCATGTCCAGTCCTGGACTACCTACCCAGTTATTCATCGCCAACGGCGCATTGCCCCATGAGCCGGGTATGGCGTGACTACCTCCAACATGGCTTCGAATCAGTTGATTGCAGCCCCAAGGCCCTTGAATCATTTCAATGATCTCGCGGTCGGCAAACCCTCCATTGCACTGCGGACAGGTAAACGGAGGCGCAATCAGAGTCTGGTAGGTCTGTCTCTTTGGACAGCTGAGTAGATCTGAGAGGAAGCCGCAGGGCTGAGACATAGAGATCCAGGAGTGACCGCATGTGGGCGAGTCGTACAAAGTGCAACCACACATCTTGAACTGACGAAGGATGCTGGACCCCAAGGCTGGTTCGGAGGGTTCGGATTTTGCAAGTGTGCCGTACGAGACCGCTAGTTGGAGGGAATTGACAGGCGTTGATCAAGGGAGACTAGAAGGGCGTCGAGGTAAAGTTTGGTATTCGCTGAACATATATAATATACCCCCGGGTCTCTGTGAAGCGTACATGGCCCCTTGTTTGGCGCATGCTGTTGATCGTGAAGTCTTCGTCGTTCGTCTCTGAGCATTGAAGTGGCAGTTGATATTCACCACCAGGAGATCACTGATCAGGCTTCTCTGGCCCATCTAGTGGTACCACGGTGTCAGATTCCTCGACTTCCTCAGCTTCGGCATCGTTTTGCTTCTTGATCGCTTGCATCAACTCGTACAGCTGACCGATCTGCTGATCTACGCTTCGTTAGCATATAATAGCTTCACGGACAGGCAGTCCGCATACCACTCATCTTGTCAATCTTGGCTTTGTCCATCCTCTCTCCTTTCCAACTGTCACCTTGTAGTGCTTGTGCGTACATCTGCCACTCTGAAAGAAATCCAATCTGTAATGCTGTGGTTAGTACGTGCTGTCACGTGTAGCGATTGGAACACCTACGATCTGAACAGGGTTGTCGATGTCCTTGTGCGCTCTGAACTCAGCTTTGACATACATGTCCCCAAGCAACCGCTGTTCTACAGGCAGCACTTTTCGATGTGTACGGAGTAATGTCCTGTAGAGCGGAATTGGTGGTAGCAGTGCTGCAGGAGCTGGCCTGAACGGCCCCTTGGCCGCACCCGCATCCGTTGCAGTAGCCAGTAGTCTTGAGTATACCCTCATGATGCTCTATTGAAACGTTGGGAAATGCAAAAGATGAGGCGCAAGACCGAATGATGAATTCATCGATGGTCAAGACGCTCGATGACCTCAGCCTCGGCTAGCGTGGTCAGGGTCTAATGCACATCATTGACCAATCTTTTCGAGCAACACCTCCGCAATTCCGCAGTCGACACCATGCTGCCTACGCCCTCGACCTCACACGTCGACTTTGACCGCGTGTATGAGCCAGCTGAGGATTCATATCTGCTACTGGATACGCTGTCATCGCCCAGTGAATCTGCGTTCCTATCAGGGCGCTTCCCGCAGTCCACAGCCCCGCCATTGGTGCTCGAGGTGGGCGTTGGCTCAGGCGTTATCCTAGCCTTCGTTGCTGCAAATGCAGGCAGCATATTCGGTCGTCATGACGTGCTAACATTGGGGACTGACATCAACAGCTTCGCCTGTCAGGCGGCTTCACAGACAGTATCGACCGCAATTCAAGAGAAAGAGAACAAGCATGAGCGATCTCTATTTCTAGATGTCGTAAATGGCGACCTCGCAACTTCGATCCGTCCGCACTCAATCGATGTCTTCATCTTCAACCCACCATATGTCCCCGCCGAGTTGCCCGACTTCTCGCGCCATACCGATTACAATGCTGTGCCTGAGGGCAAGACCAAGACCAGCTTCGAACAGGACTCGTACCTGCTTGAGCTGTCGTATGCGGGTGGAGAAGACGGCATGGTGGTGGCGAACAGAATGCTGGATCAGATACCGGGCATCCTCAATGAGGGATGTGGAGTGGGTTATGTGCTCCTGTGCGCGCAAAACAAGCCCGACGTCGTTAAGCAGCAGATAAGGGGTTGGGGTTCAGGATGGCAAGCAGAAACAGTCGGCACAAGTGGAAAGAAAGCGGGCTGGGAAAGACTGCACATTGTAAGGATTTGGAAGAAGGCTGACTAAAACGTCGCCTCCATGTCCGCCAACGCCGCCGTGCCGCCTATGTGCCTCAGCATATCTAGCGCGATGCTACCCATATCGTCTAGCAGCTCTCGGATATCCGGACGCTTGTCCGGTAACTGCTGCAAGCATCGAGTCATCCACTCGTTCAGGTGGTCGCTATATTGGCGGAGGATGATACCTCGTTCTGTGAGACCCATGTGGGCCTGATCAGCTCCATTAAGATTGATCGGGATGACCCGTCTTGGAACTGTCGCTGCACAGTACCGACCCTCTGATGAATACGGCTCCACTAAGTCTGGTGACCTTACCCCCTTTCTCATCTGAATGGCTCTGTTCGCTACCGTATCCTCTATCGGTCTTTCTCCAGTCGCAAGGAAGTGAACGCAAGCGCCCAGCGCCCAGATCTCTGCATCTTCGGTGTTGATCAAAGGATTCTCTGGAGCTTGCCATTCAAAGGTTCCAACATACGACTTCTTGGTTCCTCTTTCCTGTTGGTACCAGCACGCACATTCGAAATCATGCAGCCTGAAGGAAGGATACGTGGAGGAGCCGTTGCCGACGACTAGGATGTTCTTCGGTTTGATGTCTCGATGGAGTAGAGCGCCCCGTTCTTCCTGTCTGGTACCAGGGTGGTTGAATAGGAATGCCAGAGCTTGTGTTATCTGCAGGAAAAACCGCCAGATGTAACTCTCCGGCACTGGCTTGAAGTTCTTACGGTCGAACTCGCGGGATTTCCAGATAGCCAGGTCGCCCAAGGGGTAGTAATCGAACAGCAGCACGCCTCGACTCGGATCCTCCATGGGAGCAAATGCAAGTGGATGGACGACCCTGTTGCATCTCGGTACTAGGTCGAGGATGCGCATCTCGTGAGGTGTCCCATCGGGCACAATCTCGACGGTCTTCTGAACGACGAAGGGAGGGCCACGACGAGTCTTTATAGTCCTCAATAGGATGACTCTCTTATCGAATTTGCTGTGGACTACCCAGTCCTTGGGGCGGAAGTCGAACGGATCAGACTGCTTTTCGCGTTTGCTCCGCTTGGCTGTTGCTGTATCGCCGCCTTCAGCAGTTGCTGAGTCGACGCGCTTTTTCTGCTTCTTCTGCATCCTTTCTAGGAGTAAAGACTGTTGGGTTTCATGGGATTCTGGAGATGAAATGATATGTGCTGAAGCAACGGAGAAGTGAAGAAATAGGCCAGAGACGCCCGTCTTCTAGGCAGGGTCGACGGGACGAGCCTTTGAACGAGTGGGCAGCTTCATCTTACGCGTCTCGCTTTCACCTGGCTTTCGTGGTGGATAGGAATGCTGTGGGTGAAGGACGCTCCGATTTCACGGAAGCCATCTCGCGTGTACGGAACCAGGCAGAAACACTGCGCAGGAGGTAACCATGTTTGACACCATTGCAAGAGGCGGCGAGGAACAGGAAGCAACGGCCCATCTTACGAACGAGAAGTCGCTTGACAACACCAACAAAAATTAACAAAGAATACCAGCAAGGATTATATCGTAGCATGAAAAGATTTGCAGACCGCATGCCCGTTCCGTATCCTGACCGCTCATCCCGAGGCTGTGAGTGGCATGAATTAACATAAGGTGACATCCCACGGACCACCCCCACTGTCTCACCACCATAGCTAAGCAGACAACACCACAACTCTCCTGAGCCAACATACCCACCGAAGCAAAGCCTATGCGACTCAGCCTCACTACAGCGGAGTCTCACATAAGCCATATAAAAGCACCTTACACGCCGTACTGCACATTCTATCAACTTCACTAAGACATCAAATCAATCACATCGACATTCACCACACATATTACCTACTCCACTACCTTCCGATCAATCCGCCACAATGTCCCGCACCCCACCAACAGGCCACTGCCGCGCCCAACGCCAAGCGCTAGAATATCACTCAACCAGCGCATCGCACATGGTGATCCCCGAGACGGTGCTTTCAGAAGCACAGGAGCACGACTGGGCAGCGTGCTACAACGAGGTCGAGAGGTGGCATACTCCGGAGCCAGAGAGCGTGCATGAGCAAGGTACGTCTTCCCACACGAAGAGAAGAAGTAATAAGTGTGGATGGAGGGTGTGCTTGACAATTGCTGACTCTGTGATAGAGATGGGAAAGTCGAGACCAGTGAGGGTGCTGAAAGGTGATGGACAGAGTGAGGGCGCAAAGTTGTGGAGTTTGAAGGCTGAGAAGGATGGGATGTGCACGGGATGTGGTGGAAAGAGGGTTGCGGCACAAAGCTGATTTCATGGTCTTGTTGTGTGTCTTTGACCTCGTAGAGGATTTGCTAGATTGATAGAGATAGATGTCCTTCAAGACGCATAGATTAGGGATACGTAGACCATACGTCTGGAATAGAAGTTGTGTCTATTATTAGTTCTAGGTCCGTCTCATGACGCCTTGCTAGATCTATCGTGGATATCGTGAGTTCATGTGCATAAGATCGTAAGGCTTACTTGTCGGCCACCTCTTCCTCAACCCAGTCGCGCCACTCTTTCCATTCTTTGTACCCCAGTGCCACCTTCTTGCCCTGATACCGGATAACCTTCAGTCCCACCTTCGGCCAGTCATCCTTTCGGCCGCTCCAGCCTGCCTTGCGCATCAGGCTCACCAATGCTTCTTCCTTGGTCCAGCCTTGTTCACGCGCTACATCGGGCAGATATGTGGAGCCGTAGCGGCGCCCGTGGTATGTGAAGGAGATACGTATGCCATGCGTCCCGATGTCCCACGCCAGGGGGTCGTTGTTGGGTGTGGGTTCAAAGTTGGTGAGAAGCGTAACAGCGGCTTGGAGAGTGGGAAGTTCGCGCGCGGTAATTGGGGAGAAGCGGGTGTCATCGAATGCGCTGCTCCTGTTAGCATTCGATCCTAGTTGGAGCATGTGTGCGATGTATGTACCTTGTCAGCGCGTAGCTGCCCAGCCCCTCCTCCAAGTCCAGAGGCTCAAATGTTCCAATGCATCCTCGCAACCTCTTGTCCCCGCTGCGCGACAGCGTGTTCCAAGTGACAAATAATGGGTGGTCTTCCTGCGCGCCTTCTTCTTTCTGCAGCGCTGTGCCGAGAGATGTGACGCTTGTACCTGCGCTGCTGGTAGAGCTTGTGCCGCTAGGCGTGGATGCTGCGCTTGACGAGCTGGCACTGAAGGGTGAAAGAAGGCGTGATATGGCTGCGGGCTTAGCAGGCGAGTCGGTCTCGTCTTCAGCGTTCTCGGTGGTGCTGGGCTCAGTGCTGTACTTCTTCCAGAGAGCTTCGACCTGGCGGAGGGAGAGTGCAGGACGCTTCTCAAGAGAGGCAGCAAGGCTCTCAAAGCAGTATGCGCAGTGGGCCTCGGTTGCCATGGCGCTTGTCGGTTTTTAGGATTGTTCGACCAGAACTCCTTCGAACTGGGAATGCGCGATAGCGAGACTCGAGATAGTTGAAGAATGGTGAGGGTTGAGCTTAAGGGACTGTGTCGGCGGCTACAGGACGTGGAGCAGGGCCGAAGTCTGGTTGTTAAGCAAGGCACTGGCGGCGAAGTACCGGGTGGCTTCGGCAGTCTTTCCTGGCAACTCTCCGCGGTGGACGGTACAAGAGCGCGAGGTCACTTGTCGGAATATTGATGGGGCCTGGGAGCTCTTGTATCGCCTGCGGAGAGGGAGGTGAGCGAGTGTGGTGTGGTCGAAGTGGAGGCACCGTGTACCCCGCTGGTTGGTGGTGTTGCGATCCACAAGTGCTGAGGGGCGGCTAACTGCACGACGTCACCTGAACAGTAAATGATACCAAGGTTCGCACCTGGAACAGAATGTATTGATGATCTATACGCATCTAATGAAATGCATCGAAAGGCAGCATACAAGAGTGCTGGGACTCGCAACTCCTCCTGCGTTGCCCCTCTGCTTGCTGATAAAACCTAAACGTCAGTAGAAGGTATGTAACCCCAACTTCATGCACACTCGCCCTACGGGGTAAAGAACGGTGTGTTTGGTAATGTTGGGGCCTTCGATCTTGGCACGATAGATATTCCTTCAGCAGGTCGAGCATGGAAGAGCTCTGTTGCTGTACACACTAATGCCGGTCTTATCGAGGTGTGACCCTCCTCTCCCCAAACCACTTACTGGGAACAAACAAAAAGGAATGCTCGCATGCATCACTTAGCGCAGTTGATCGGGACCGATCATGACTTTTCGACTTTTTCATTGCCGCATCTCAGTGCCTATGGTGTGGAACCCATGTCCACCCGTCTGGGGCTCGTTGCCGCCAGAGAAAGTCCGAATGCCATTGACGCCGACCAGATGTCTCATGAGGAATCGATAACCGCCCTGTGTCTCGCTCGTTCGTGATCATTCGTGATCGTTCGTCGCTTAAGCAGCATCGCGCTTGCCCTCCTTGACCTCCTTCTGTGTGGGTGTTAGCTGGCCGTGTCCGGTGTATGTCGCGGAGTGATGGAAAAACGCACCAGGGCGCGCATGGTGCCGTGCAGAGCATGCCTGTGGTTACGGCGGAACTTGGGGTCGGTGCCCTTGAGCGAAGGGTAACGGTGAGTCTTAGGCTTCTTGATACTGCAACGCCATCATGTCAGCTGTGCCATCCTTCATCTAAGCGTGCGTCTCGGTGTGTGGAAGGGGTGGATGCGATCGATGTCCGTTCGTGCGCGCTCGAGGCAGAGTGTGTGCGTACCCGTTCCTGTGGTTCTTCTTCGACTGGTTGTGCTGAGACGAGTTCTTTGACTCTGAACTGCTGTTAGCAGAACTCCCAAACTCCCGTAGAGTTCTCCAACATACTGGCCATGGCGACTGATTTGCGTGTCGATTGTCCGGTTGGATCTGTCGAAGCAGTTGGTTGGATTTGTCGATATTGGCTGTGTTAGGGCCGTCCTAAGCGAGCAGCCGCGCTAACCGTTCTAGGCCGACCAATTTCTAGGACGGTGACCTCGACGAACACCAGACTGGGAAACATCACGACGCGCTCACCTAATGCAATCGATGGAGTGTTGATCATGTAATATTCGTGTATCATGTAGTCATTCCAGCATTCAATCTGGGCGCTCTGCTACCCCCACCACTCTTTCATCCGCCGCCGTCTTCTTTTAGCTACTTCTGTAGACATTCACGACTGTCTTGCGGGAAAGTAGAAAGACAAGGGACTCCTAATTCTCCCTGGACTGCTCATAGTCCATCGCATCCTGACCACTCTGCTGCTGGCGCATGCGCTCACGGATGACGTCCTGTGCTGTGGAGGACTGACCGGGACCTGGTGTTCGGTTCGCTGAGTCACCCTCGTATGTCATGCCGTCAATCACCCGTGCCTGTTGTCGCTGCTGCTCAGTACTGGACGTGGTTTGTGTTGTTCCTAAGCTTGCGACACTGGCACCTGTCAATGGACTGGCAGGAGCCTGCTCCCTCAAGTAGCCGGGCACTGCACTTGCTTTTCCCACAGCAGGGCTACCAAGCTGGCTAAGCTGCCTTGCAGGCGTCCTGGCTCCCTCGCCGAAGCCCACAAGAGACGCCTCGTCGCTGAAGCCGCCAACGCTGGATGTCTCCTCGGTCTGATCCTCGCTCATGCGGTCTGGCTCATTGACACCTGCATCGCTACCGCTTGCCCAGGTTGTACGGCCACCAACGCTACCAGTGGCTGAGGCGCTGCCAACAGTGCTCCTTTCGCGGAAGATTTGTGGTTGATTGTTCGAGTCGAAATAGCCAGGTGGTGGGTTGGCGGCGCTCCCTGGACCGAGACCTTGCGGAGTACGGCCGCTTACGCCGATGCGCTCGAGGCCTGCTAGACGAGAGATGCGATCCGCCCGCTCGGCATCAGCAGGTTGTTGGTGGTGAGGAAAGTGGCCGCGATGTCCGTCTTTGATCGCGACCGTTGACAGCTCTGACATAGTCGTGGTGGCCGAGTTGGGCGTGCCCCTGGTGAAGTCAGCACCTGATATGCATGGTATGTATGAAGTACGTACGGGATCTCGCTGGGAGTTGCTGGATCCGAGGGCGGAGGCGGCAGGTTGATGAGAGTAGGCGCGTTCGTTGCCATTGTGGAGAGTGGGTATTTGCTACGATGTGGTGTGGTATAAGAGGCAGAGTTCAAAAACTGGAAAGCTGTGGTAGAGCTAGAAAGCTGTGGTGCAGCTCGCCTGTAATGTAAGGCAGGGACGCCCTCAGGGATGACGTCGGTTGCGGGGCTCAAAGGAGCAAGAGATACGCACGCGAGCCGTGTATTCTTGATCCGACGATTGCACTGATCGTCAGGGGCAGCCTCGTTAATGTGCAAAGCGATTTGGGAGCGCTGTATTTGGTTTGAATAATTAAACGGTCGTGATGCGCTGCGTGGAAGTGGAGGAGCATTGAGCTGTGGATGCAGGGTTCACGCTAACTTGGGGTGGGTCGGTAGCTGTGTCTACCTCTACGCCTCACTCTTTCCGGCCTCATTCCATAACTTCACACCTGAGGCCGACATCAATCTCGAGTACAGTCATATATACTGCAATTCACCGAACACACACACGCGAAAAGTGTCCCTGAATTGCCACTCGATGCTGCTTCGCATCCTTCAACCAGACGCACCTAAAGTTCAGCACCACGAGAGCTTGGTCAACAGACTCACACCTTAGCTTGCCGAAGCAGAATGTGATGGCAATTGCGGGTACTCGGATCCCGTCAAAAAATACGCCTACGAGATACATCCCGCCTGCTTAGACGCCAGTGCAAGTACTGGGCTTCGAATCATAGGTCAACTGTTCGAGGAGCTCTTGCCCGCCATCGACGTTGCTCCAAAGCCTATGTCCTCGCTCACCTGAAGAGATCCAACACGATACCACACAGCCGACCGGACAGCAGCGCCCCCCGTTCTTCGACTGCACAATTGAGCACTGCGTTGGCAATGCAGCCATCGACTTGGCCAAGATCGGTATCGTGTACCAGTACGGCCAGACAGTGCTCGCTGTTTTCGAGTTTCAAGAGGTAGGTCATAGCCGGAGAGTCCGCTGCTCATCCTTCCCCTTACAGCAGATAATTGAACGTCTACTCGAGGCGTAGACGATTTGCTACACACTAATTGGGAATACTACATTTTATGATGCCTGAACACGACTGTGCGCGTAAAGTCGGTGCTCAAGATGCATGGAATATCTCCACAGGAAGATTTCGATGTACAATATGACAGTGGCTCCAGATTCAAATGTGGCTTGGGTAAAGAAACTTTCAACTGCAAGTCCAATTGCTATTACGTGCTGATTCGTTTATTTGTCCTCCGTGAGATCAGGCAGCAACAATCTGTTGCCATCCTCAGGCAGCAACTTACTACAATGCAACTACTCGGTACCAACTTGGGCACTACCAGCTTCGTACTGTGCTCCCATCTCAGCCTTATCTCAAAGCTCAGATACTTGCACTCCCACACACTATGTCGACCAAACCCTACACCGGCCCCTCAGTCGCCGATATGATTCGCGACAGAACACTCGCAGAAAACATTGTCAAACACCACAACCACCCCACTAGCGACAGCATCCTGGACGATGACAACTTGAGCCTTCTGCAGCGGTTCGTAGCAGACCCGAGTGTGCGCGACCAGATTCTGAAGGATGAGGGTATCGACCCCAATGGATCGCTGCAAGGACAGCAGGCGAGCCTGGCGGCGTATGTGGTATGGGCGCACGGCAGAGACGAGGTGAACGGCGGATTTTTGAAGGATGGCGATATCAAAATGTTGAGACAGTGGTTTGAGGGTGGGAAGAAGAGCGTATAAGTTTATGCAACAGGTTGCTTGTTCATCTATGAGGCCGCGACAGAATGTACATCTGGATGTCGTATCAAAAACTAGCTATCTACCATGTGGCCGTCTTTGGGCGATTTATCTTCTGCCTTTTCCCCACACCACACTAGCAATACATGTCTGACCATATCGCGATGCTCCTGTGAGGATCCTTCGAATCTTCTTCACTGTGTACTATGTTTCTACCGATACGCCCATCCTATAATTACTACAACTGGTCTCACATCTGTCGACTTCCTCGAGCCTTGAACAGCCCCAGCAGTACGAAGGAGCTAGCCGAGGGCAGAAGGGCGTTTGCCTTTGTTATACGCAAACTTATCAAGTCATGGCCTGACTGATCAGCAGCAAAGTTTGCTTGGCGTACCGAAGATCACAAGCTCTTGATTGCGATGTTCGTATTGGATCGGTGTGCGTCGTCGACTTGCAGGTCGCAGCAAAGGAAATGAGACTTCGCGGTTTCAGGGTTCAACCTACAAGCTTCCCGCCCAAGCCGGATCGACGCCGTCAACCATGTGTCTCGCATCGCATGGCGTTGCTTGATCCAGCTCCTCAAAACGTTGTCGAGTGATGTTCCAGCTCACCATTTCGAAACTGCGAATCATGTTCACCACAACGGTCTTCATCACTGCAGCGTTGTTGGCACCTCGGTCCAGGCCCACCTTTGAAGGAGTTTACGCGGTGCGCGCGGTGTGCGTGCTATGCGCCAGCTAACCTCAGCCAACATTAGCCGACAATTGACGCATCTTGGCATGCAGGAACGAGCCATGGTCAGACCGCGATTCGCTCCCTGCACTGCCTCCTATCAACTTTTGGAGGATCTCCAGATCCTTTTCGTCGTATCCACGGTCTATCTGCGTCGTGCGCTTATCGCATTCAGGTGGAGGGGTTTGACATCAGCAGCCGCTTGCCATGTGCGGATTGGTGAATGTGCAGCCCCTGGGGCTCGCCGGCCGTTCATGAGCTACGAATAGCTAGCCCTCATTTTACTATCGTATCGTTGGGTCACCCGCCAACGGCGTATCTTAGGGTAGGCTTTGCTCTTTTCTTCGAGTCTTGTCCCATGGCTTGACGCTTCTTGTTCTACCACTTCCCTCACGCTCTCACGTCCTCACATTCCTTTTTCTTGGTACACTTGCTACCATTGTCAGTCTTTACATACAAGTTATGCCATCATGATTCACAAGGGACTCCGGATCTCTTCCACACACCTCGTCTTTTACATTTCTACATTCATTATCGCGACACAGCTATGGTATTTATGGAGACAATCCGGGAAGGGCGGGTGGTACTCACATGAGCCGCGGAGTTTCATCTTTGACGCAGACAAGCACGCAAATACACACACATTCAGCCACGACCAATGCGACGCCTCTTTCCCCAAATTATACCATAGCCTCGACCAGTCTGTAGCGAGACGGCAAGGGAGAAAGGTACACATTCAAGATATCGAGATTGCAAAGGGCAGATGTATGCTCCGGCTTATGATATACGGAGGCGAGGTATGTGGAATGGCTACTTGAGCACCGAACGTAAGCTGATAGTACAAGCTCTTCGTAGTCGACTCTGGCAAGCCAGAGGAATGCTACGTAACGAATGGGAATGAGCGTGAACGCATCCTCGGTACTCTTGCTCAGATCGACCGAGCACTCTCAACTTCGCCAACCTCCGACCCCTCGGTACCCAATATCGAGTTCTCCCTCTCCCTTGACGACTTGCCGCGGCGATCAAAGGGCAAAGGTGTTTTCTTTGGCTACACTCGTAAGGAAGGACGGGAATACAACGACATCTGGATGATGCCAAATTACGCCTACTGGTCATGGAACTATACCCATGCACCAAGCTGGAACAGCATTCGCCGTGAAATTGAGCTCAAGGAGAAGGAAGTACCCTGGGAGAAGAAGGACCCACGAATCGTTTGGCGCGGCAAGATCAAGATGGCAAAGCTGAGGAAAGAGCTTGTTCGCGTTAGCGAGGGCAAGTCATGGAGCGATATCAAGCCTGTCGTGATCAACAACGCGACAGATGTGCACACCAAGGACGTGATGAACCTAAGACAGTTCTGCGGCTACAAGTTTACTGTACAGACGGAGGGCACTTCGTACTCGGGTCGCCTGAAATACTTGCAGCTGTGCCGCTCGGCTCTTGTTACCCATCCGCTTGAGTGGCAGGAGTTTCACACCCACCTCATGCGTCTCGCCGGTCCGGATGTCAACTATATCGAAGCCTCTGAGAATTTCCAGAATCTAGAAGCGGCGATGGACTACTACCGCATACACGATGGTGAGGCGCAGGAGATTGCGAGGAACAGCTACGAGACGTTCGCGCGACGGTATTTGACTCCAGCAGCCGTAAGTCCAATAGCACTCTTGCACCTGGAGCACACCTAACATTTTGCAGGTAACGTGCTACTGGAGGCGACTTTTCTGGACCTGGTCCTCGGTCCAGGGATACGAGCCGCAGCTCTACGCACCAGACAAGGAGGGCAACATGGTCATGCGAGCTACGCCGTGGACAGCGTTTGCAGCCAACTGGCCGCACGATCCTTCGGTTATTCCGTGAGAAGGAGAAGGTGGGGGTAGTAGCATTCATATAGCGAGCATTTGCATCATGGCGTTTATAGGTAGACACGATACCCGCATTCACATAACGAAACATAATTTGGATACAGACACCACACTTTTAGCCACGGATGCACTGACGTTTGACCAGTTGAATTACAAACACAGTCTTGTTTGAAATTGATTGATCTGAGATCAACATAAAGTCGTATAAATAAACAGTCGCTTGCTTTTTGATAGCTTGCTGGATAAACACTCAACCTTGGAATTGCGATGTCTTAGAGAGGCCTCTTCTAGACGACTGGGTTCTTACTCAGCCTCGTCATACCCCAGCACTTCACGATTGACTAGCGCACCCTTCACTGTGTCCGCGACCTTTAAAGTCCACAGCTTTTTACCGTTAAGCAGGAACAGCTCACCCTTGCGGCCGAAAGAGAAATTGGCCAGACCGCCCGGCACTAGGACTTTGCCTAGTAATATGCCGCCTGGGCTCCACACACTCAGTCCATCTCCGCATGCAGCGTACACGTTGCCAGCTGTATCGCATTTCAGGCCATCTGGCACGCCAACGTCGGCCATTGCGAAGACGCGGCGGTTCATGAGAAATTTGGATTGTGCGCGGTCGCCTACGTCGTATGCGTATCTGCTAGCTTGTCAGCTCTCCATGATCGTGGGGGGAGCGTGTTGAACGTACATAGTACTCGCTCTCTCAAAATCTACATGTCCATTTCCATGAATGAACTCTGTGTCACTGATATAACACGTCCCCTCTTTTGGACTAAAGCAAATCCCGCTCGGCCGCCCGAAGCCGTCAGCAACAACCCTCACGTCGCCCGTGTGAGGATCAAATCTGTACACCTGATTTGGCAGCTCGGGTGGTGGGCGCATGCCCTGGTCATGCCCGTATACTGGGTCGGTAAAGTATATGCTGCCGTCAGAATGCACGGCGACGTCTTTTAGCGAGTTAAAACGCCGCCCGTAGTAGTTGTTGACGAGCGTGCGGATCCGGAAGGGGTAGTCTGCTTCCATCTGCACCAAACCTGTGGGGTTCTCCATATCGCCTTGGGCGCAGAACAACACGCCATCGAGCACACCGTCATTGTACGCAGCTCCGCCGGCGGGGTTACGGACTTGGTTTGGGACTTGGTGGCGGGTCCATTGATTGTAGAGGTTGCGCGTCATTTTGCTCACAACGGCGACTTTGTCCCGGCCTGCACCAAGACTGTATTGGTTGCTGGTAACGTAGAGGACGTCGTTGGCGGGTGTATAGACACCACCTTGGTAGGCGAAGGGAAAATCTTCCTCGAAGGCGACTTTGAGGTCTGCGGCAGCGCCGAGTATGGACTGAAATTGCTCGTTGTAGACGAGAATCATGGGTTGGTCCATGGGAAACTGGGTTCGCGATATTGACAGCAACCGCTGCTGCATTGGTACAACGACACGCCTGATGCCACTTGTGGTGAGGTTTGGCCAGTTTGTCGTCACAGGCTGCTGGCCGCCCGGTGGCATGTTCGCATAGGTCGAAGGGGCAGGCGGAGTAGGAGTGAATGTGCTCTCGCCCATAGCATCGGCTTTCCTCTTGGCCGTCGCTGGCGTTGTCCTCGCACGCGGCGGCATGCCTTTGTCGTCGAGCACGTCGTTGAGCTCATGGTTGTGCTCCATGCAGACACCAGTGACCTTCCACCCACCGCCAGCGTGCGGCTGCATCTTCGCGCGCCATGGACATCCTGTCATGCGGGTTGCGTAGACCTTGTGGCCGATGCCCTTGCTCTTGTATTCCTTGGAACGCGCACATTGCAACATGACCCGCGTGATCTTCTTCTGCCCGGTCTTCGTAGGCGTGTACGACTTGGTGCGCGATATGGCGATGCCGAAGCCACAGTCACGCCCAAGATGGGCGCGTATCTGCTTCAGCCCTTCGTGGTAGTCTTCAGCTGAGACATACTCGGGCAGCGGACGCGACGTATACAGCGGACCATCGTGGATTTGCGGCGCTGGTTCGGGGGACGAGGGCGGATCGTTGAAGTCGAGTATCTCCCCAGGCCCCGGACGCGGCGCGATTAGTGCCATGATCATGGGTGTGTCTCCATGGTGCCATGGGTGGGTGAGGAGATATCACTACCCGGCTCAATTTCGGAACGCTGTGGTGACACCCCTGACAACCTTGGAGACAACACCGTCCAAGAACTCAGAAGCACCATCTCTCGAACGAGATATCGTATGGAGCATTTACGACATTGTGCTTCGAAGTAAAAGCTTTTGTTTGGTGAGTGACCAGATGTTCGTGTCTGCAATGAATGACCAAGCCTTTCAACCTTGCAACACGAACATCATCACACCACAACCATCAACACCAACACCAACACCGACACAGACACCGACACCACCACCGTCTAGACCACCTAAAGATAGACCGCTGCTCTCCCGTCGTTCTTTACATGTTCTCGATCTTCGGCCCCCGCGTCCTCCGCGTGCTATGGACCCTCCAAGCCAGCGAGACATCGAGAGCACACCTCATTGGCGTGACGCGTCTCGACGCGATTTATCCAATCGTCATACTTATCCTTAGAGCAGCCAAAGCTCCACAACAAACGCATGACATATTGACAACACCATCAACAAGCAATCCAGCGACGTCACACTGCTGCCGGCTGTGTTGAAGTGATCTGCTGTCTGCACCTGATTTGACGTAATTGCATCCATCATGTCTGCTTCACGACTACTTGTACGCTCTGCTGCTCGCGCTCCAACTAGACTGCAAACAACAAAGTTCATTCGACCTACAATCACATTTACATCCGTCAATACTTCAAGACCTTTCTCACTCACCACACAACCTAATATGCCAGACCAACTCAAAGCCAGCGAGGTCAACTCCAAGACCGATTCTTCCGTCGCCAAGCAGTACGACAACGAGACCGACAAGACAACGCAAGTCGAGGATTTCTTCAAGCTCGCAGATGATAAGAAGATCGGCATCCTGAACACATACCGCAACGGCGTCGGTACGCCAGTTCTCGCAAACCTCCACTCATTCCATGACTAACATCCGGCAGGCCCAGTTGGTCGCTCCATGGCCGTCGCCCGCCGCGATGGCCCTGACTTCCTCTTCCTCGCCAACAAGCACAGCCGCAAGTTCTCCGACCTCGAGTCCAACAAGGAAGTTCAGATCACCTTCCAAGACAGCAAGACCCAGGATTGGATCTCCATCGCCGGCACCGCAACAACAACCTCCAACTCAGACCCACGCATCAAGGAAGTCTGGTCGCGGGTCGCTTCTGTCTGGTTCGGTGACCTTGGTGACGGCAAGCACGACGGCAGTCCTGACGATCCGAGGATGACGCTCATCGAGGTCAAGAGCAAATATGTCTCGTACTACAAGACCGAGGTTGGGTTACTCGGGTATGCAAAGGAGATTGCTGGGGCTGCAATCACGGGTGGTGTAGCGAACACAGGTGTGCTGAGGGAGTTGAGCGAGCAGGATCTCGAGAAGGCTAGGTCGACAAAGTAAGCTCTTAATACGTTATGGTAATGTACTGCTGGTCTAAGATAAATAGACCTACCTCGAAACTTTGAAATCGTTTACTTTCCGTTTCCCTCTCCGCTTTTGTCTTTCTCCCCGGTAATGAACTTCCTCACCCTCCTCACCGTATTTAAATACCCCATCCCATCAACCACATCTTCCCTCTCCACCCAGGTCCCCAGCTCCTCCGCCTCGCCAAACTTCCGCTCGCCAGCGTTCTCTTCGTACTGCCGCAGGTAAGCGTCCTCGACATAACTCCACTCCGGCATCTCGCAACACCCCGCCACGAACACCGTCCTCTCCGCTTTCAATCCCGCCATGAGGTTTTCCATAGCCTTGGGAACGAGCACTTGCACCATACTTCTCTCTGGATCGAAGCCCCGGATTAGTGCGGCGCACATGACGCGGGTTGTTCGTGGGTCGAGTGGCTCTACGAGACCGAGCTTTGAATTCGTGGGGAAGTATGGGATTCCGCTCCTGGGTGTGCGCGGGAGAGAGGTGTATGGCGTGGGGATTTGGGAGGAGGAGGATTGGACGATGTAGATTATGCTTCCGTTGAGAGTGTGTATGAGGGATGAGGGTGAAAGAGGCTCAGAGAGATTAAGGAAGCCGACCATGTCCTGTGCATGAGTTGGCGTGGAGCGGTAGGTGAACTCCCAGGGATGGTAGGTTGTGAGTAATTTTGGGGTCCATGTTGGGTTTGGGGAGAGAGCTGTAAGGTGGAAGTAGGACTGTATATGCATGGCGCGAAGCTCGGTGTCTGTCCGTAGAGGTGAGAGGCTTGGTGTTTGTGCTGTAATCTCGTAGAGGACGCTGCGGTGCTGTCGAGCGAGGGTCTGGAGGGTGTGGAGTCTGTCGGCGGTGGCGGTGTCAATGGCACGTGTGTCGCCGAGGTGAACAATGTTCTGAGGTCTGGAGCGTTTGAGTAGCTGCTCTGAAAGTTCGAACTGTGTCGCGTAGAGGGAGCCTGATGTGTTGATGACTAGTGGTAGGGTGGTGTCGCGCGAGTAGAGGTTCTTGTATGCTAGGTACAGGTCTTCTACACATTCTCGGAAATAGTCTAGGTAATTCACAACACTTGTTGGAATAACATGTGATCGAACTATCTCATCTCGTTCGGCTCCTGGTTGTGATGCAATTGTGGGATGCGTAAAGCTGGGTCCTAGGTTTAATTGTCGTACAACAACTAGAGAGATCTGACCATGCGGCGAATACTCTGGTTTGCTTTGATCTATGTCCAGATAGCAGATTGCTGGAACCGCGGGCTTTGTCTTACCCATGCCTGTAAGATACCGGTTCAGCAATCGTCTACTGAAGGTTGATTTACCAGACTCTGGTGAGCCGAGGATGATGGTAGTAGAGGGTTCACTGGCGCAGTCCTCGATCGTACGAAGCCAGTCCTCCGGCGATGTGTGCGGCTGAAGAGGCCGTTGAAGCGGGTCGTCTTCGGAGTTGGTGATCTATGACGATGTTAGTACTTTTACGTAGATCATTTGGTACTTGAATTGATGTCGAGGCTTCAGCTACTACTCAGGTCATGAAGAGGTCGACTTACTATTCCAAAGGTTCTCCGCCTCTCTCCTTGTGAACCCGTATTCCAGATGTCTCCGTATAGAGGATTTAGGTTCGCAAACGGGGTGGGTTCTTTGCACGATGTGAACTGCACATGATTCTTCCCGTCCAAACCTCTGATTTTAAAGATGGGTGATGTGGCTGGCACGTAAGCACGATATGTGCGGCCTTTTTCTCCTTCTCTTGTGACAGCACCTATGTTTGCACCGTTGATGTTGATAGCGCCTCTGGATACTTTGAAATCGAAATGGCCAACGAGAGCAATCGTAGTGTTCTTATCCAGGTTACAGCTCAGTTCAGACCCGTTCTCAGTGAACACATCTTTGGGATTATGTTGCCAGTTGCAAAACTTCAGATTGCGCTTTGCGACCACTGGCTCTGGCTCGGGTTCAGATTCTTCGTACTCTGACACCAGCTCCTCGGCAGGTGGGCTTGATGGCGCAGGGAGCGGCTCAAGTGTGGTCTCCTCTACAACAGCAGGTTTCGTCGCGGCTTGTGCTCTCAATCTTGCTGCAGCAATTGCACTGAGTGGTTTCTCGGCTCTTGCAGTAGCCTCTGCGTACCTCGTCAGGATGGCTGGGACGAGGTAGATGGTCCAACAGTCTTACTTTGCGTTGAGGCAACAGGAACGGTGTCTTCGAGCTTTCTCCTTTTCACCGGCATGCTGGGCAGACTTTATCGGACGCGCAGATGGTGCGCAATTCCCGCGTCCTCTGTGCAGATTTCTGGACGTTCGAAAGTCAGGTTTGCAAAAGCGAGAGCGCGCAGTGAATCTGGAACTTGGCCAGTGATTTGGCAAGCCCTGCGGACTTGAAAATCCTGCGCAGCTCTTTGGTTAGCTTTGTGAAGTTCTAATTGTCTTTAAGTTTGGTGTGTTGCTCGGGCGGCATCTCGAGATTCACTACCTTTTCGCTAGTACGGCCCAATGCGAAATAGCTTCATGCGGGCTGCTCCACCGCCTTAACTTTTTCTGCCGGACAGCTACGAAACTCCAGTTGCGACCAGTCGCAACTTGCGCAAAGTCGGGGACCATACAATGTCGGCAAAAAAGACGCCAGTACCGTTACCGGGCTCTAAGTCCAATAGCAAGTCAAAGACTGTGCCTCCAAAATCAGCACTGAGCCAGGAATTGGTTGGTAGCGACGACGATTCATCTACCGAAAGCGCACCAAAAGCGAAGAAGGCAGAGAAGCAGAAGGCAGAGAAGCCGAAGGCAACAATCGGTGTCCACAGACCAAACGGCGCAGCGAAATCGAGTTCGAAGGAAAAGACAACGTCCAAATCCACCTCGAAGGACAAGCCCGCACCAAAGAAGCCCGCGCCCAAGACGATCACGCCTGAGCAAGTCGACGAACTATCTAGCTCCGAGGTCTCAGACGACAGCGATGCACCGGCAAGGGACATCCAAACGAAGCTGCCTGGCGAGGTAGAGATGAAGGATGCGTCAAGCGAGAGCGATAGCGACAGCGAATCAGACAATTCGAGTGAGGAGGCAGCTGCAAAGCCCGCACAGAAGTCGACACAGCCTATCCAATCAAAACCAGTCGAGGTCGAGCTCCGAGCCGCGAAGCCATATGCACCACCCAAAGGCTACAATCTCGTATCTGAGAAGGATCGAACTACCTCGAAAGCTGCCAAGATCTTCGACGACCTGCAAGGGAAGCAAGTCTGGCACATTACCGCACCTGCAGGTGTTTCCTTGGAGGAACTGGAGAGCATTGCGATGGACAAAGCTATGAAGGGAGAATCGATCTTGAGCCATAAGGGTACTCACTACGGCTTCTCAACAACAGAGAAGAGCGAGGACGGCCCGCGAGAAGTTCTGGTGCTTCAAAAGAACGGCTACGGCGCAGGTACGGACGCTGTTCACCTTCACACGATCCCCACTGACCTGGACATAGTGCCTGCCAAGATCAACCAGACCCTCCACCTGCAGGAACTCGTACGGCTACCGAAGCTCACCTCGAAGCAAGCAGACCCTAACGCAGGTTCGGAAGCTGCAGCATCTATCACACGTTCGACTATCCGCGCACCGCGACCACAGGTCAAAGGATTGAAGATGCGCTACTTACCACTCGGCTTTGTCGGCGCTGAAAGCGGTGGAGTACTGGGCGACACCGATAGCGAAGATGACGGCGTACCCCAAGAGCGCGCTGGGTTGGCAGCACCAAATGGCCTGAACTTGCCTACAAAAGCACCAAAGAGGAAGCATACAGAAGTCAATGGAGATGAGGCACCGTCAAAGAAGGTCAAGAAGCATAGGACGCCAGAGGAGATTAAGAAAAGGGAGGAAAAGAAAGCGAAGAAAGAGAAGAAAGCAAAAGCATGATTTGCGTTGGTCGCATTCTTCGCATAAGGCGTGATTCAGGAGGCATTGCTTGGCTTCGGCATCGATTGCTGTGTTTGCAGTACGATGCTAAGCATTTGTGTATATGGATTTGAGGCAGCATCATGAGCACAGCGACATAGCATGTGCAATCCGGGAAATCCAGCCAACGATGAACAGGCAAGACATTAATGAACCAACAAACAAAAACAAACCCATCGAGTTGCTCTCGGAGAGTGGTGGCTGCTCTTGCGGTTTCACCGCTATGATAAAGTTCACTGGGCTGGACTAGCGTATCTGGCGGCTTCTGAGCCTTGGAATCATCATGATCGCGTTTTGGTAGTTGCCTCGATGCAGGGCAGTGGAGAAGGCACATCACATGGGTCCACATTAAGGGCACCCTGACGGCGTTGTCTCTGCGTGGCCAGGTAGATACAACAAAAAACTATGAACAATTCAACAAGTCATCAAAGCATTCGTAAGCAGCTGTGGATTACGAGAAACAACGTTGAACAAGAGTGCAACGGCCCCTAACAACAAAGTGTGAAGCCGTTTCGGTAGCTGTTCCGACTGACCTGCTCTTCTCCGAACGTTGAAGATGACGGGTGGGTCCCAGATGCGCACTGACCTCATAAACACGGCGCGAATGATCTCCGCGTACCGGTCGCGCAAAGGGGAAAGCTCACAGTGCATCTGGAGTACTTTCACTTGACCGACCTCTGCATGGTCGGAATATGCCGATGAGCACGTTGCGAGGCCCCATACTCCCACGCGCCAACTCCACACGCGCCGTGCGCGCAACTGCTTGAATGGCTTCCTCCACCGCTCCTGCCTCCGCCGAGGCGCCCCAAACAAACAACGGCGAGCCCACAACAACCACAGCCACATTGGCTGGAACTACCCACAACCCCATGGAGCGCAGCATATCAGACTTGGAGGACGTGCAAGCCTTCGATGTCGCCGATGCTGACCTACCACCGCTCCCTGAACCCGAAGACGACAGTTTCTTGCGCCAGGACTTTCATGACGACAATGACCCGAGCGATGGCAGCGAATACTTGGACCGCAAGATGAAGCGCCAGCTCATGGACGTTGAGTCGAGCTTCATACCCGATCTTTCTGCGCATCCCGGCGCTTCACAAACGCGCATTGGCGCCGACGATACCTACTTGTTTGGGGGCTCACCAGGGACGGGGCGCCCTGCCACACAAGAAGGAGAGGGTGTACAAGATGCGCCAAAGCCAGAAGAGAACATGGAAGATACACAGCATACAGAGTCCTCAATATTGTCACAAGAGCCTCCGACACCAGCGGGCGCTTACAAGACACCGGCAGTACGAAGGGTCTCCGTTGATACTACAGACGACTCGATGGACCATGGGAACTCGATTTCTGAAGCCGCGCCATCGTCACCCTCGGCAGATGCTGCACAACGGAGATCGAAAGGACATGGCGACAAGGCTGAACAACAAGCGGCAACAGACACAGAGCAGAAGGAATTGGATCCCTCTCAACGACCGGTATCGAGCGCATCAACCGTGAAGGCGCCAGACTTTAGCAGATTCGAGGAAGCTTCACTGAATAGTGCATCTGAACCCAGCCTAGACAGTATAGCCATGCCTCCACCGCCTCTAATCACCACAACCTCTCCTCGAGCTGGCAAACGACCGAGCTTCCTGCAGAACCGCCAATCGAGCCAGCGATCCTCAGTATCCTCGTTCACGAATCGCTCCGACGTATCTGGCGATGGCGCAAGCACAACAAGCCTAGGTGCGGACTATGCTTTGGCCACAGGTGGCGCTGTGCCCCGGGCGAGCTTGCCTCACAGGAGTAGTATGGGCCTGTCGAGGCTGCCTAGCTTAGGCAGCATTGCGTCGTCCGTATCGGGGTATAGCGACTCCAATCCTTGGGACAAGCATCGGAGCATCAGCGCAAATTCGCTGTCTGGTCTGTTGCAACCGGAAGGCGGTTTGGGGCGTCTGGATGAGGAGACTGGTAGTACTACGACTCCGCCAGAAACCCCGCGCACGTCTGGAGTAGGCGCGTCAACCAACTTGACCGACACCGTGGTCGCTAGGCACGTTCAGGATATTCAGGTCCCAGATACAGTTGCGCGAGAGTTCAGAGCGAAGCACTTACGATCACCAGACAAACGACACTCAGCGACCCCGTTCACAAGAAGCAAGCACAACTTGACTTTAAAGGAACAAAACAGCAAGATCGACAAGCTTAGCAAGGAGAACTTCGATCTCAAACTGAAGATTCACTTCCTTGATCAAGCGCTACAGAATCGGTCTGACGAGGGAGTCAAGGAGATGATCTCTAAGAACGTTCAGCTCCAGACAGATCTCGCGACCGAGAAGAAGGAATCCCAGACATTGCGCAAGAAGGTCCGGGAGCTGGAACGTAGGCTCAAGTCGCAAGAAGAGGGACAGTCGACGAACAAAGACAGTGGCAGCGGCTCGGAAGATGAGAAGAGCGAGCATTCATCACGACAGGCTGAACTGGAGGAGGAGATCCACTTTCTACGAGAGCGACTGGAGTCTGCGGAGACGATCACGGAACAATGGCAATCAGAAGCGCTGCAGAAGGAGGCGGACAACAGGCGTATGGCGGACTACATCAAGACCATGCGGGAAAAGAGCCCTTCTGGCGAACCTGGCTTTGACGAGGCTATGAACATTTGGAAAGAGGACCTCCATGAAGAACGAGTACGTCGCGAGGAGGTTGAGGCTCGCTGCGAGCATGCAGAGTCCGAACGGGACAGACTTCGTGAAGAGTTGCAGCGCACAAGAGAGCAGAACCGCCAGATATTGCAGCACGCCAGTCAGCACAACAGTAGGTCTCACAACAGCTCACGTCTGATTCACCAGTCTTACGCAGACCGATCGGAGGCAGGTTCGGACCAGCCACGACCAACATCCGGTGGCAGCAGTACGTTGGTTGATCAGCTTCAGAGCAACAATGAGAGGCTGCAACGCGATCTCCATGCTCAGACGTCAATGCTCACGTCACGAAACCGGGAGAACACCCGTTTGCGCGAAGAAAATGAAGGTCTTAGGCTCACGCTCCGAAGAGGAGACGTTGGATCCATCGCTGGGGATAGTATCCTGGAACGATCCATCTCTCGCAACCATATGAGATCTGTGTCGCGTGCTAGTGGCGGCACACGGGTCACTCAGATGAGCGATAGCGAACGTGAGGATCTTGAAGGCAAGCTTGCATCGGCGCGAGACGAGCTATCGCAGCTCAAGCTTCAAAACAAAGAGCTTGACGATCAGCTTGTTGCACATCTCGATATGCTCGAGACCGCGGAGAACAAGGTCAAAGAAAGTGAGACCGAGCTCGAAGCACAGACCGAGGACATACAAGCACTTGCTGCAGAGCGCAACGAGGCGTTGGACTTACTGCAGGACAAAGAGCAAGAATGCGAGGAGCTCAGGGCAGAAGCGTTAGACACCGTGCAGCGGCTCGAGACCGAGCTGGACCAGATGCAGCAAGAGCGCGACCGCATAGCGACCGACCTCGAGCACTCCATGGAAGACTTCAATGCTCTGCAACAGGAGATGAAGAACGTCAGTGAGAGTCTGATTCAAGTCGAAGACGACCAGAACGCGAGCATGCGCAAGATTGAGAACCTCGAATCCGAGCTGCGAGACGCGACCGAAGAGCTGGGTAGACAAGATAAGATGCTCAGCGACGAGAGGTCGAAGAATGAGAAGTTAGACATTCAGCTTGAATCTTGTCAAGGGGAGGTTGATTTCCTGCGCGAGGAGCAGGAAGGCGATAAGATCAAGATCGGCGAATTGGAGTCAGATCTTGAGAACGCACAGATCAGCATCCAGCACGAGAAGGAACGACTGCGCGACCTGGAGGAGCGTTTCGCAGAAGAGCGACAACAACGAGATGCTCTGGAAAGCCATGGCAAGCAAGAAGTCGAAAAGGTCATGGCCGATCTCAACTCGCAGTTGGCTAAGCTCAAGGAGGAGAGCAGGCGGCTGCGGAAGGATCTGTCAAGTAAGGAAGTTGAAGCGAACAGTTGGAGGAGACAACACGATGAATTCGAGACAAGCCTTCGTGATGCGCTTGGGAACAATAATGGCACCAAACCTGGCCTACTCAAGGTATGTTGTCTTACTACGAATCAAGCAGATGTGGACTCGCTGATACATCGCAGGACATCATGAGGTTGCAACGAGACCTCGATGCTACTATTCAGGAACTCAACTTCACTAAAGCCGATCTCTCCGAGAAGGAGCAACTGCTCCGCAACCGTGATACTCTGCTCGAAAGTACTGGATTCCAAGTTCGCCAAAGTACAGAAGCGCTTGAGCGCGAACGTCAATTACGACGACAAGAAGCGGCGACATTCGAGAATGCAAAACGTGGCCACCAATCCGTGGCCAGGACGATACAGCAGCACGAGACCAGAGTTCTTGAGCTGGAGTCTCTCCGCAGCCAGGATCGCCAGAAGCTGCACAATCTCGAGAAGCAGTACAAGGATCAGTTGCTGGAGCGTAACAACCTGCTCTACGCTCTTTGGAACCGCCTCTCAACCCTATGTGGTGCAGAATGGTGCCGCAGCCACGCTCTCGTCAATGGCGAGCTAACGTCGATGGAGCTGATATCCAGAAACATCAAGGGGTTCAACAACAACATCATCCTCGCCGTTAAGACGGTGGAGGGCATCATCGGCGGCTTCAGGCAGAGGATACGCGCGACCGAAAAGGACCTGGTCCGCGACTACCAAACCTTGGAACACACGCTTGATGGCCGCATTAAGCGTCTTGAACAGCTCGAGAAAGCAGTCCTGGCACAAAAACAATCTATTGGTCGACCCAGTACAGTCCGTGGCGGCGTCGTCGACATGAATGCTGCAGAGGTCACCAAACTACGTAACGAGAACAAGACTCTCAGAACAGAGATCTCGACGCTTCGTGCCATCACGACAACTAGGGACTCAAATGATGGCATAGTTGTTAGCAAGAACCCCTCTCGCACCGGCTCGCCTACCTCATCCAAACGCGCGAGCATGGCGCACACCTTGCTCCGCGCGCACTCCACCTCGGTGGTTGAGCATCTCCAGCAACAACAGCAGCCACAGAACGGCAGTCGATCACCAGGACATCCATACCCCGAGTCTTCTCCACTACAGCCTAGTGAGCAGAAGTGGATTCACCGACTCAAGGAGCTAGAGCGCCGACTCAAGGCTGAGCGCGAGGCAAGACTTCTCGACCGCAGTGGGGCACGCAAGAGGTTGGAACAGAAGGTAGAAGAGAACGCAGATTTAAGAGCAATGCTTGAGAAGGAGCGTGAGCGACTCGCGGCTGAAGGATTGAGCGTGCAGAGAAGCATGAGTGTGGACATGCCGTCACGAAGTAGGGATCGAAGTGGAAGGAATAGTGTTCTGAGCAGGCAGACAACTTTTGACAAGCAGCAGGAGCGGGACGAGGACATGTACTAGTTGTGTCGATTGTTACGGTGCATTGTATGGCGGGCGTCTTCTTTCTCTTTCTACGATATCATGTATTAGCAGCATATGGCTACGTCCACCAGCGTTACGGTGTTAGGGTAGGAAACGACTGGATTGTTGAGGCGTTCAGGTAGCATTGGTAATGGACAATCGATCGTCAGCCGGCGGTGCTTGGTCGCTTCTTCTCGACAGCTGCGTGCCGTTCCCACAAAGAAGCAGGCATGACCTGTGGGTGCATTGAAACACGCGTACAGCAGACAGTACATACCATGCCTTTCAGGCCAAAACCTTTCGAGTACCGCTAACTGACTTCGAAGAGGACCGGCTACAACTCAGCATCGGCTACCAAAAATGGATCAGAGACGCTCACGATAGTCGCACACTATTCTCCGTTCACTTTATCACCTTCACCTGATCGCCAGGACTTCAAATAATCTATACTATAAGTGCCGCGACTCCAACACTAAACCCTCCCTCTTTCCTCCACCACGCTTCCGCAACGCAACCTAGTCTCTTCTGCGACCATACCATATCCACTTGTCAACCGAACGCGAGACACAAACCGCTGTAATCTGTCGCAGATTATCTCATTCGGCCCTTAGATACCAACTTTTTGGCTGATTCGCGGGATTCAGACGACGAGTACCCTTTCACCTGCCTTTCGCAAACCACTGGGCCCCTAGGTCAAAACCTTCGTTTGCACGTTCCATTAACCACCGAAAGCATTCGTAAGGCGGCTACCACTATCTCCCTCATCGAGCAGCCACAAAAGGACTCCTCATCGATTTTTACTCGAACCCGCTAGCCTTCCAAAAGTGTCTCGAGTGAAGAAAGGCTGACGTTCATCTGACCTCACAACGTTCATGCCAAAACAATCTGTTACCCCAGATCTCGATACGGATCCTAACCGGTCAACGAGTCCGGCATGTTCCCAGTGTCTTGGAAGCCTCGACTTATTTAACAACCTACTTTTCAACCGCGAGAAGGTCTACCAGAGCTTCAAGAGATTGTCACCAATCAGGACTGGTGCTGGAAGAGAAGAGCAATCGCCAAGCAGTCAGAGTATTCGGGACGAGGACCGAGTTCTCCCATCAACCGAACCTAAAGACGGAGACACTGAAGACTGTTCAATGTTATCATATTTGAAGTGCACCGAGACGGCAGTGAGTGAACCGAGGGGAAAACCACCAAAGAAGGCGCCAGCAAAGGCGAAACCAAAGGAATCGTTAGGACTCGCAACGACCAGAAAGCGCAGTGCACCTGTCGCTAGCAAAACCGAACGAGCCTCGAAGACCCGGAAAACAGTACCGAAAGCCAACAGCGGGAAGAGAGTCAACGGCAGAGGTGCAAGTGTTACGGATAGGTTTGTGATCTCAGACGATGACGATGACGACTTGGGTCCACCACGACAGAAGAGCAGGACCCACAGTATCCCACCGCCTCGTCAGATGCTCAAGATTGATGCACCCAGCAGTGAGGAGGATCTCAACCTAACATTCTGCTACAGCAACAACATCGACTACGACCTTCAGAATGAGATTGTGCGAAACAAGGTCGCGCACTCCGAAGAGCTCGCAAAACTCTGGCAGCAGCTTAACGCCTCCGAAGCAAAGGTAAAGCAGATCAAAGAAGATGTCGAACGAGAAATAAAGGAGCAACAACGTCAACAGAGCGTTGGCAGGGACAAGTATATGGCCGATTTTGAAGAAGAACTCGAAATTGAGAAACGGCGGTCAAGCGACCTGAGCTGGGAGTGTGACTACCTGCGTAAAGAGATGGAGGCAGCTCGAAGCTGTCTGAAAGGTGAAGCAGATCTGATGCAGGAGCGTGACAAATACGAGCGACTTCACAAAGAAGAACAGGACACCAATGCCAATATCATGCGCGGTCTAGCCGAGAAAGACGAAGAGTTCACACGTAAGGCGGCTGAGATGGCTAAAGAGATACAGCGACTAGCTGAACAGATCGAAGCCCTCCAGCTTAAGTCACTGACCTCAAAACCGAAAGTGCTTCTTTGAGTGCATCGGCATTCACACAGACCTCCATCACAGACCTAAGAGGCGCGTCGCCATCATCATCGCAGTCTTCAACGTCAGCCTTGCAGTTGTCTACCGCGACTGACGCCGAGCAGAGGCTCGCTAACATTCGCAAGACATACATCACCGTCAAAAAGCGTTACGACAACCTCCACTCTGTGGCTACTAACATCTCCACCACAACTCGAACTTGGGATTATGGCAGCTTCGGCGAGTTTGGACAGTACCTGAGGCAGCTGAGGACCGCACTTGATGAGAATGAGCCCGAAGACCAGACAACTGCAGGGCCGACGAGCAGTCGGGAAGCAAGAGTAGACTAACCTATGTTCCGCTCAATGGAATTTGCTTTCTGTATATGGCGTTCGTATCGACCAAAAGCTATCTCTGGCAGGACGAAGAGTGAGAAGGAAACACAAATATGGAACGAATCTCTTGATCCTTGGTATCTTTGACATGAAGCAAATCTTATCAACACCGTGTCCACCTATTCATTCTCTTTCGTAAGACCTGCTTAACCCAGTATGTGATATGTAGACTACAAGCAACCCGCAGTTGCATACAAGGCCGAGTCCCTGTTGTAGCGACTGCGAACACTGCTCCACTATACATATTCATCCAGTCAATTGTACAGAAGCACAAGACCAGCAGGCGTTGATCCAATCAACGCCATTCATAGTAATCCGTCCCAAAACGCCCCCCGTTGAAGTCGCATAGTTGTGCCAGGCCTGCAAACAAGTCAGAAATCACACGTTCCCAATGTCATACTCATGTTCCTCGCCGCCCATACCTCGCAACCCGATCTAATCTCCTCCGCATTTCTGCTCTCGCCGTGGGCACCCGCCGCTGTGGTCCACCTGTGTGCGCATACGTATCAGGCGCAGTCGGCGCATCCGGCAAGTCTATTCCACCTAATTGCGCGTCACCATTCTGGCCTTGCGCGGCGAGAAATGGACTCGGTGGAAGTTCTGCCAGGTGTTGCACTCCCTGCATGAGCGCTGGATCGAGAGGCAGGTCGTACGTCTCGGTTGTAAAATGAGGGTATGGAGGCTGCTGTTGATGTTGTGGGTGTTGTTGCTGGGTTTCGAGTTGGATTTGATAGCTTGGTGAGTCTGCGCGGTCTTGTGATTGAGTCTGTGGGAAGTGGTTCGGTAACTGCGGCACGTGGTCCTGCTGTTGTTGATCGTTCGCAGGCGGAGAGTATTGCTGTTGTCCATTCGTTGGTTGTGACGAGCGAGACTGGTTTGCTCGCATGGCCGACAGGCCCTTGTTCATCTCACTGCACTCAGGACAGTTGCGGATCACTTGGCTGACAGTCTCTTTGATGCGCACCCAGTGATATGATTCTGCTATCGCAGCGGTAGTTTTGTTGATTCCACCGTGAGACTTGTGGTGCACGTCACGCGCGATATCGTACTGACGCTGAGCATCGGAGATAACTTCCTTTCCTTTGAGCCAAAGCTTCTCTGGTTCGCTGTCCGTGGCTGGAGTCAGTTTGTAATGCGTTGCTGCACTTCGAAGACGACTCTTCTCAGCTCTATCAGCGCCGTTGGGGTACTTTCCGTTCTTTAGGTAGAAGCGTATCTTGTCGAAGCGTTCTTCTGATACAAAGTCATCGTCCTGGCCTAGGTCACGACCGTAAATGATGGCATCGACCATCTCGCCAGGGTAAGACTTCAGGCTGCCGGCCCCCTTGACACGACCGATACGCTTGAAACCTAGAGCATCCCATATCCGACACGAGGCGAGGTTAGTCTCGTAGACGAGGTTGAACATTGAGTATGTGTAGCCCAGCTTCGGGGCCCAGTCCAAATACGTCTCACCCATCAAGCGACCGACACCTCGATTTCGCGAGGCATCAGTAACAATAAACCCACCATTGCAGACATGACTAGACCGTCCAGGGTAGTTCGGTTTGATGTAAAAACTTCCCAGACACTCACGCTCCCAGTCACAGCCGCGTCGCGCCATATCGTGCAGCTCGCGCCCATCTTGGATCTCGCCCAGCAGCATGATGGCCCCGAAGATGCCAAACCAATATGGACCGAAGCTGTCAAGCGGCAGCGGGTCGACCATTGGATACGTGTCGCCCTTCTCTATCTCGCGGCCCAGCTGGTCGCACAAGTATGCCAACAGTGAGAGAGGAACCTGGTTCGGTGCAGAGAATGGGATGATGGTCGCCGTTGTGACTCGGTCGCGCAGTGTCACCTGTATGGGTGCGATGCCTACAGGCAACGGGCCGCCAGGTGCAATATATGGGACTTCACCAGACGTCCGCATGACGACGGACGCGGTCGGATCATCGAGCATCGCAGGCATGGCTGCGAGGAGAGGTGGGCACCTGCAGCCGTCTGTGGATGATTAGTCGTCATATTGCAGGTTGATCATGTCGTTGCAGGCCGAGTAGGCCGAGCAGGCTGTAGCGATGACTTGACATGGCTCGGGTAGGCGCGCTGGATGCGCACATGGGGGGTGCAGTGCAGGATACACATTGCAGCCCGATATGGAGGAGGAATGCAGGACTCACAGAGGAATGCCTGAACGGCTCTAGGGTAGGGCTCAGGCAGGATGAGAGGTACGCATGGGCCGCAAAGTACTGGGCTGCGAGCACGTCAAAGCTCTCGGACACAGCGGGCAACTCGGCTTTCGATTGGACGCCTAAGCGAACAGCTAGGCCCTTTGCCCTTGTCCCCTTTGCCATCATGTCTTAGGACTATGACCAGCATGCGGAACAGCAAAGTAAGATCAGATCCGTATTTGTGTGCTAAAATTCTGGGTATAAGACAACTCATCAGGCCCGTTTAATGGACGCTCAGTCTTGAAGCTGACTGCCAGTCTACCACCTAAAATCTCACATCATAAAACCACCCAGAAGAAGAAGAAACGCTAGGATATACATAGAATGGTACCGAGATGATTGTAGACTCTTACGCAGTCGGGAACTCATGGAGGATCGTCTGGTTCTGGTACAGATCGCACTCATGAGGATGCTGCAGGCAGTACTTGGGCATCAGGGGAGCTGCTTGGACACCGTTCGCAACGAGGTACTCGCGGAAGTTCAGGATACGCTGTGTCAGCTCCGTGGTCCTTTTGTTGCCATTCTCATCGCGGTTGCCTGACCACACAAGCTCGGCAAGTGCTGCAGCGCGGGGCCACATCTTCTGACTGATGACTACATCATCGACCTGCTCAGACCACAGAGGGGCAATAGCACCCTGCACAAGCGACTTCTGGGCGTCTGTGAGGTTAAACGTGAAGTCGTAGTCGTAAATGCGCTGCCAAGTCTTGTACGGTGCGCACCAAGATCCTCCGCCGGCGCCCCAGTTAAAGTTGGGGCTTCCATCGGTGGCATTGGGGTTGACCATGATGTTGTAGCGGGGATCATTGCCAACCCAGCCACCGTAGCCACAGTCGAGATAGATGAAGTCAGAAGAAGAAACAATGACTTTGTAGCCGGCATCAGTCAGATTGGAGATGTGTTCAAGACCGTTGTTCCAGGCTTGCAAAACGATATCTTTAGGTACTTCACCAGTGGCAGCCACAGCAGCAGACAGCTTGACATCCTCCCACATGACGAAGGTTTTGTTGGCCTGCTTGCGGAAGTTTGGCACAGCTCTGTCGATCCAAACTTGATACAGGTCACCCATGGTCTTCCCAGATGCGAAGAACTCAGTAGCGAGGGAGCTGAAGTTGTTGCAGTTGAGGAACAGCTCGTCGCCACCAATGTGGAACCAGTTGTCAGGGAAGATGTCCGCAATCTCCTTGTACACCTTCCCGGTGACTTCATAAGTCTTGTTGTTCAAAATGTCAAGCTGGCCTGGGTTTGGCTCAACAGCGGTGTGCAGCGCCCAATCGTCGTTGGACCACCAGCTGTTCTGGCATGTGAGGATGTCCTGGTCAATTTGGCCCCAACCAGAGCTAGCATGACCTGGCATGTCAATCTCCGGAATGATGCGAACGCCACGTGCTGCAGCGTAGCTGATGATCTCCTTCAGATTCGCTTGAGAAAAGACTTCGTTGCTAGAGTAAGCGTCTTCTGTCATCTCAGGATAGGCCTTGATCTCAAGAGGCCAGGACTGGGAGTCGACGATGTGCCAATGCAGGACATTTAGCTTCGAAAGCGTCATGCCGTCAATCTGCTCAAGAATCTTCTTCTTGGAGATAAAGTTACGGCCGGAATCGACCATGATACCACGGACCGGGTAGAGTGGCGCATCCTGTATAGAAACGGGCTGCTCAACAATCAGGTTGCCCTTGCCGTCATTGATAACGATTTGCTGAAGGGTTGTGAATGCGTGAAGTGCACCGTAGACAGTCTCAGCGGAGATGTCCACAGAGCCGGACCCTTCGGATATGTCCAACGTGTATGACTCGTCAACGCCATGCTGCAAAGAAGCGTGGGTGTTGGTGATGTCAACGTTCACTGTGGTAAGACGACCTGTACAATTGCCGGTTGGCGGCACGCCATACTGCCTCTTCCTTCGTGACTTTCTTTCAGGAGTCGATGTTGGGAAAGGATCGAGTTCACGAAGTGGCGCTTCCGTGGCTGCGGGGATCCACTTCAGTTCGGTAATGGTGTTGGTGGCACGGTCGAAAGCTTGCTGGAGAACTTGGTGGTCTAGGGCTGAGAGAGCTAGAGATCCAACTGAGAAACATCCAGATTCGCCCCAGGTAATGTTGGTGGGTTTGGGAAGTGGGTTGGCGGCAACAGCTTCAGTGTTCCTGGCGAACAGGACTGAAGCCGTGGCCACAGAGGCCAAGATGAAGTCGCGCATAGTAGCGATTGAGTCTGTCAAATTCGTATGTAGTCTGCAACGACCGAAGAACGCAATCTCGAGGTTATCAAGGCTGAGGTAGCAAACAACGACAGAAAGAAACAAAGGCACGGCTGAAGAAGGGATCATCGGTGGATAAAGGAGACTATTTCAACCCCGGGATCCAAGCGTCGTGCCCAGCTGGGCAAGTGAATGACAGGGCCGAGCCGGGGGGTTTCCACAGACCGCGCCGCGTCGGGTTCACCTCACTAGCGGTGGTGGAAGCTTTGATGAGATAGGTCAGCAAGCTCAGCCTTGCTGCATCTCAGCAGGAGGCTCTCGCCGCTGCAACCACGCCGATGCGTGCTTACCAGTCGAATGCGCGCTGCGGCATCGAGATGTTACTTGCCCCGCGCCGACACGAGAATAACAACCACCCCTCATGCTGGCTATCCTCCTCTTGCGCCCGCCACCGCAACCATAACATCGTGGACCAACAGCGCTCACTGTGTATCGGATTGACTTTCCTGGTCGGTGCGCGCAGCTCGTCTCCACCACCCGGCCGCCGATCAGTCGACGCGCTAAGACAAACGGCTGTCACCCCAGGATGTGCATGTTTCGTGCAAGGTTACACGCGCGTTGCAACAGGCTGTCAACGATTGTTTTGGTGCATATGTGCATGCGGCCTGGCAGTACTGTCAGCTGGCATGTACGCTGCAGCTTAGCCCGTAATGAAGACGTTCAGCTGCAAAAGACGAAGAATGCGGACGTCGAAGAATGAAGCTGCAAAGGGGTGGAGTTGAGTTTAGCCGACATTGAAGCCGGAGATTTTTGAGGCACATCCAAGCGAAGGCAGGAGCAGCACCAAGGAGGAAGGCGCCGCTCGCTTGCGGAGATCAGACAATGCAACGGGCGAGATCCGAGGGCTGCAGACTGAAATGGATTCCCGAGTGACATGTCTCATCCAACTCTACACTCTATGTGCCATTATTGCCGTGAGAGACAAGCCAGCTCTCCACATTGTTCAAGGCTGACTGCATTCTCGTCTCAGACATACATAACAAGCCCAGCCAGCCCAGCCAGCTCATCCACGCGTTTGACATTGCGCCACCTCGCTTGTCAGCTCAAGTGAAGGCTCGAGTGGAATGCCTGAGATGCTTTGATGCTTTGTCGAGTCAACACCCACTGTGAATGACGCGCTGTTGTCAGGCACCGCAGTGTTTCACATAGACGTTGGCGCGAATTGGCAAACCTAGCATTCGGACCGCGGAGGACTGCGGGATCTGGGATGCTGGGGTAGAGATGCTTGTCTACGATCCGGGCACCGACATGTCACAGCAGACTCTATAGATCAAGTAGGACAAGACGCAGGAAGCCGACTTCACAGCTCCCAACTGCGCAATGTGTACATCGCGCTCTTTCATTCATAGTCAAGCACTGCCGCTGAGAACAGACCCATCAGCTGGAGGCGCAGCATGCCCAGTGCCATCGGTAGCGTTCCCCGGACGCTTTCCATGCTTGATGGTCCACCAGTCTGGCGCAGGCACACTCAGCAGTTTACATACATCGCGTCTTCTCATTCTGAAGTCATCGTACAGATGCTTCCAGATCTTCCTCTCTGCACAGGTCCCTGTATGGCTTCCGCCGCAGTCAGGCTGCATCTCCTCCAGGCCCTCTGTCGGCCACATGATCCAAGGCTTGGGCAAAGGCCAGTCACTGAAGTGGACAAGCTTGGCCTCGCTGTAGACCTTCTCAGCATCCCATGCCTCGTACCTGTTCCCAAGATAGGCACTGTGGTCATGCTTCCTGAACTCGCCTGTCAACAAGGCATATGGACGATGTGGTAGCACGAGAGCACTCTCCTCGAACCGCTCGTTGACAAGCTCCATATCGAATCTGTGTACGCTAACCAGCTCGTTGTTGCCCCCATCGCCAATTGTCTTCTGAAACCTCTCAAACTCGTCCAGGTCAGGCTTAATGACCATGAGCATCGACGTGAGCGGCCACGGTTTGCTGTCGGCCCAGTAGGCACGGGGCATGGCCATAGGTGTCTGCGGCAGGAGGAAGAGCTCGTCGAGGGGCTTCAGGAGCGTGACGTCCGAGTCCATCGCAATGACGCGGTCGTAGTACGCGAGCGAGAACGCCATAAACTTCGTGACCGACTTATCCCAGGTCCCTGTCCATTCATCTGCAAGGCCGTCAGCACCCTGTCCATTCTCTCGGAGCCTTACATGCGTAGGGCGGGAGGTTCGCGTGTAACTGGTCTCCGCTCATCGTACCTTTGGTGCGACCCTCGACAGTCAGAAGCTTGACTGGGTGCAACTTGGCGTTGTACTTGTCGCGCGCCAGGACGAGCAGCTGGCTGTCGCGGTCTTTGGCGCTCGTCACCTCCGTGTCCCAGTGCTGGGGGTAGAAGAGAACACGGTCTGCCCTGCTACCGAGCCTAGTGAGCGCGTCGAAGAGGAGAAGGGCATGGCAGAGCGTCGCGCTGTCGGTCGCATACAGGCTGTATGCGTAGTTGGACCAATTGGTTGCGTCCTTTGTGGACGTCCGACCTGGCGACGGGTACAGGAACCAGCAGACGAAGAGAAAGCCGCACAGATAGTAGGCGTACCGGCGGTGGAAGCGGAACGAACGCGAGTCGCCATCCCTCGCGTATCGCGGGAGCTCGTCAGATCGCCGTCGACGCATGGTGTGAACGCACTGCAGGCATCTCGTCCGTCTCGATGCACCGTCAAGAGTTTGGTTGTTTGCTCGCGGAGGTGTCGGCGAAATGACGTTGACGTGTCTCCGGAGCTCCAAAATCACGCTGATAGACCCTGATCTTGGATGCCTCAGCGCTTCAGTTTGCACATACACTTGTGTTGTACAAAGCGATGCTTGTTCTTGCATTCGCTAATGGGTATTCCTGTGGTGTTCTACGTATGTTTGCCTTATCAATGCGGCCATGCCTTCCGCCCGCTCAGTCGACAAATACAATTTCTAAACCGCCAGATAAAACCTGTCTAGTTCTTCAGATGGCAATAGACACAATCCATTCACATTTTGGTGGCGTAAGTGGGATGTCTTCATCGTCGTTGAATCGGCCCATCTGTCCCACCCGTCTATACACTTCTTCCAGCAGTTTGCCTGCTTCTCCGTCGTACTCTTCTGGGTTACCTTCTTTGTAGCGGTCCTTTGGATCAACGGGTCCAGACTGGGCAGTTGGTTGAGCCGGCCGTGATGTTGCCTGTGTCGCTGCTTGAGCTGACTGGCTTTGAGCACCAAAGGGCGACTGGGTTGTTGCAGGAGCAGGAGTGGACCCTGCTGCTTGCCCAAAAGGGTTTTGTGTCTGAGTAGATGGAGGCTGAGCTTGTTGTCCACCAAGGCTGGGAGCTCCAAACGCGAGTGCACTTGGCTGACCAAATGCTGAAGCTGGAGACTTTGCAGCAGCTCCAAACGGATTTTGCTGAGTCGAGTTTGGCTGAGACACCGCCTGACCGAATGGGTTCGGCTGCGACCCTGATTGTGCTGTCTGATCGAACGGGGACTGAGAGCTTTGAGCAGCTTGCTGACCAAAAGGCGAGCTGTTGGACGGTGCCTGCTGCCCGAATGGCGAGCTGCCAGCGCCAGTCTGGGCTGCCTGTCCGAATGGGCTTTGACCAAATGCGGGCTTACCAAATGCACCAGCACCAGAAGGCTGTGCCTGCCCGAGAGCATTCGTTTGGCCGAAGGCTGACCCTGACTGACCAAAAGGTGATGCTGTGGCCGGGGTAGAGGCTTGTCCAAACCCAGGTGCTGCACTTGGAGCGGACGCTTGTCCGAACGCTGGTGTATTACCGGGCGCTGCTGCTTGACCATAGGCTGGCTTCCCAAAGGCGCTTCCAGAGCCCAACGCAGATGTCTGACCAAAGCCTGAGGCACCAAAAGCAGGCTTACCAAACGCATTGCCACCTCCCAGTGCTGATGGCTGACCAAAGGGCGATGGCTTCTGGCCCAGTGCTGAAGATGCGCCGAAGGCTGAATTAGTCTGTCCTGGATTTGATGCTTGACCGAAAGCTGATGTGGTTTGGGTAGGATTTGAAGGCTGACCAAAGGCCGGTTGTCCGAAACCGGGTTTCGATGGCTGCCCAAATGCTGATCCTTGGTTCGATGATGCTGGAGAGAAAGTATTGCTGGAGGCTTGACCGAAGGGACTTGCATTAGAACCTGATTGTCCAGCGGCTGTGGTGTTGCCCCGTACGATGTCTAGTCTGTTTGGGTGTACGTTTTCACCCTCTTGGATGTATCGAATAGCACCTTCAACGTCGTCGGCTATCGCTTTGATCTGCTGCTGCATCTTCGCATGTAACTCCGTCTCCTCTTGTTGCTGCTTCACGTTAAACTTAGAACCACTCTCATGTGTAGTGTACCTACAGCGACATTCTCCTGACCGGCAGCTCGCGCTGTGTAGTACCGCACACGAAGTTCTTCCGGACTGATCTCTACTGGACCTTCGATCAGTTGCCGGGGGGCATCTCGACCAGGACCATAGCATGACAATGGGTATATTGGCCGCTGCCCGGAGAGATCGTTCTTGATATCTGCGATATCTAGGTGATAGGGAAGGGTCTTGTTGTCACGATTGGCTGTGATGTGTCAGAATGGCCAGGCATCTAGTCGTGCACACAAAGTCATGACAAAATGTGGAGTGGCTAATATCTTCGCCGATTCATGCATGGAGGATGAACTTACCACCAAATGCTCCGCCCGAGTTCTGATTGGGTCGATAAGTGTCGCCGCTCCCAAAAGCACCGAAACGGTTGTTGTTATTGTTACGCCCACCGAAACCTCCACCAGAACTTCGGTTGCCATCCCGCGCACTTCCTGGATGTTCAAACTTGCAGTTGTCTGCACCAAGTCAGACACGTGATTGTGAACTTTTGGTTAGATACCCACTTACCTCCAAATCGGCAGTTACCCTGTGAGTAGAATTTGCAGACAGTCATGCTGGCGCCGTAGCCAAAGATAGATGTGGGTGGTCCTTGGGCTGGGGCTCCAAACAGACTGTGTGGATGTCAGCACGTCGTAAAGCAGCAGTCCGCGCGATGAACGAGAGTAAAGTCCAAGGCTGCACTTCGGGTGAATGAACGGTTCAAAAGACGCGCCGCGCTAGTAACACTAAAGTGTCCAATCGTGTGTAGCGAGAGTGCAACAAGCATTGTGTTCAAATCAAATGCCTTGTACGTTACCTCTGCCTTTTGAAGCTTTGAGTGAATGTTGCGCAGGTCCCTCATCATGTGCCCACTTTGAGTCCTGCATCCTAACAACGTCGAAGCCACTCCGATTTGACAGCTGGACTTTCCTGCACACCACGTAAATTTTTAGAAATGAAAGTTGACCTACCTGCACGACCAGATTGTGAGGTGTCCGTTGCTGGTACCTACAATGTATTTCGATGCAGTTTGCAAGAGAATGATGCTGCTGGCTGGCTGTGGTTGCAGGAAGCAGCCCTGCCCGCTAGCGCGAATCCCTGCCTAGCGTCATAGGTCGCGCCTGCAATAAACATTTGAGCTTCAGACGCAACAAAGCACAACACCGCGCCCTCAACGTACCCACATACGAGGCTACGTAGCCACTCCGCCGCGAACACGTGCCTGTCCATGACTGCGTGAGGCATCGAGAGCCTTCAACTTGGGCACAATGAACGGCGCAACACCCGCGCGCAGAGGGCCTGGCGGGTTTCCCTCAACTCCACAAGTATCGAATCGCTCGCCGGGCGTACGCAGCCCCAATGACTCCACACCTTCACGACCGAACGTACGATCGCCGATACAAGACGTCCCTAGAGCTGCACCACCGCCACAAAGCTCAGGGCCTGTCATACCGTCCGACATACTCGACCCTGCGCAACAGCGCTTCTACCTGTTCGCCATCTACGTAGCCCTGTGGGCCTACCGATCCTATGATTTCTACACGCTTGCCGTCGAGGAGGACGAGTCGCTTTGGCTGTGTCTCAAGTGGTGCTTCTTCGACATGATGTTCATGTTCGGTGTGCCGTTGCTGGAGATTCCTTGGTTGGAATGGAGCAACGGCGCTGCGTTTCTACTGTTCGTAGTGCACGCCGCACTCGACGTTATGCTCATGTTCCGCATTGGCATACCGGTTCAGGCATGGGCTGTCAGCTTGGTGGGCTTCTTGTGGGACAGTGAGCTTGCGATCAGCGAGCGCAGCGTCAAGCCGGGCGCCATCCTCCATAACGCCTCGTTGATCCTAGGAAAGCAGATTGTCAATATTCTACCGGAGGGGTCTGCAATCTTAAATCCAAACAAGGAGCCATTCTGCCTGAACTCGACTGTCACCCATATCGACATTCCAATCATGATCAACCAGACCGAGCCAATCGAGATGGAGCTTCTGCGCATCGACTTCGAGACGAACGTAAACGAAACGATTACAATCAAGAAGAACGAGCTGGGAAAGATGCTGAAGAAGGCACGGAAGTCGATAAGATCTGCGCACCCTGACGACCCATTAACACTGCGATACACGGTCAAAAAGCCAGGCGTGTACTTGCTCAAGAAGGTGCTAGATCACTCAAAGCTGCAAGTGCGGCCGCGTGCGGCTAGTTTGATTGTTGCGACTTGTCCGCAAGCTCGCGTCAAACCTACCGGCGACAATCGCTGCCGTAACGACCTTTCGAACGTTGCCTTGGAAGTCGAGGGTACACCGCCACTCAATATCAAGTATGGCTTGTCTGTCAACGGTAAACCGCGTGGAGTCTCTGAATTCCACAACTTGCAGCCTGATGACTCTATCTCTCCCCTGACACGGCACACTTCACAAGCACTGGTCAAGCATGGACGAGAGGATGTATCTTGGGCGCGGGCGCAGAAAATTAGCGTCCCATTGAACGAAACGCTCTCAACCAGCGGCCGATGGGAGTACGAAGTTGTCGAGGTACAGGACGGATTGGGCAACGTCATCAACTTTGTCAATGTCGACGATGATGAACGACCAAAGACTAAGCTTGCCGGTATTCGCCAGTCTTTTGAGGTCCGAGAACGGCCAAAGGCTTACCTTAGGGGCTGCGATCCTGGTCACCCGCTCAGGGTGGCAAAGGGAGAGGTCGCCCGCCTGCCAGTACACTATGGTTCTACCGGCAAGCAGGCCATCGAAGGCGCACATGCGATCGAATACCTCTTCACACCAGAGACGCAAATTATCACGGATGGATACCAAGCCCCCAGCGCTGTTTCGAGAAAGCAAACAATGCGAACGATTCGAGAACAGCCTCTCATCTCTGATGCTGGTCTCTACACGATTAAGTCTGTCTCTACCGAGTTTTGCGAAGGAGAGGTACTCGAGCCGACCTCGTGCTTGCTTCAAAACCCGCCAGAGCCTGGCCTCTCCTTGACGAGTGAAGATATTGTAGACCGGTGTGCAGGCAACCCTATCGGTCTGCGTGTTGGCCTTGACTTGATTGGAAGCCCGCCATTCGTGATTAAGTATACCGAACACAACAACCGCCGGAAAATTCCAAGAGAGCTACAGATTGCTACCCTCCGAAGTACAATCGACCTCACTCCTCAAGATGCAGGTCATTACAAGTATACTTTCCAGAGTATTCGTGACTCTGTGTACAAGGACACACCATTGAGGAACCTCGAGTTGCAACAGAACGTTAGGCCGTCCGCGAAGGCATCATTTGTAGACAACAGACGACCTAAGCAAGTCTGCATCGACGACTCGGTGGACTTTGATGTCAAGCTGTCGGGCGAGGCCCCTTGGAAGCTCGAGTATGAACTCGTGCACAACGGTAAACGTACCAAGCGGACAATTGAGACCGAGGAAGAGTACTACACCATCAAAACCGACAAGCTGCGTAGCGGTGGCGAGTACATCGTGACGTTAGCAAGCATCAGCGATAAGATGGGGTGCAAGGAGTTCCTGAAGGAGGAGGCCAGGGTCAATGTACGCCATGAGCGTCCCAAGGCTTACTTTGGCCACATCGAAGGCAAACAAGCCATCATGGCACTTGAGGGAAGGACTATCGGTCTACCTCTCCGCTTCACTGGAAATGCACCTTGGAGGCTGGAGTACGAGAACTTGGACACGAAAGAGGTCAAGAAGGAGACCTTCCAGAATGCTAATGCTTTTCTGGATGTCAAGACGGACGGCACATATCAGCTTCTTTCTGTCAAGGATGCCGTATGCCCCGGACTGATTGAGGAGAAGGCTAATCAATTTTTGGTTCAATGGGTCGCCCGACCCAAGCTTAGTGTTCTGGAGTCTGATGCAGTCGTCTTCGAAGGCGGCAATTACATAAAGGAACCTGTCTGCGAAGGAGACGAAGATGCCCTGGAGGTGTCGCTATCTGGTGAGTCGAAGTACGCAACCATAATACTTTCCGCGTTACTAACCTATACGAAGGCAACGCTCCTTTTGATGTCTCTTATCAAACACAGCAGAACGACCCAAGAGGCAAGCTGGTCTCCGTCAGGAACAAGGACCTCCACGTTGCAGGAGGCGCCGCCTCGATCCGAACGGAAACATCGCAAGCGGGCACGTATGAGTACACTTTCAAGAAGCTGGCCGACTCAAGATACGACCACTCCCATAAGCACTTCTCACCTGTCACGATCAAACAAACCATTCACCCGCGCCCGAGCGCTCGCTTCGACAAGCCAGGAAAGACATACAGCTACTGCTCTAGGGAATCGGAGGGCGAAGAAGTTATCCCAATCACGCTTGAGGGCGTTGCGCCTTTCTATCTGGAGGTTGAAATCAAGCACCATGGTACACCAAAGGCGGAGATCAGCGTACACAAGAACATTCCCACAAACAAGTACGATCTGAAAATCGAGCATCGCAAGCTGCATCTTGGACACTCGTCCATCTCTATTCGCAAAGTTCGCGACTCACGTGGCTGCACGCTCAAACCTGCGCCCAGCGGTCCTCGTGTGCAGATCAGTGTTCATGACGCACCCACTGCCACCGCTCTGGAAGATCGTACTAATTTCTGTGTCGGCGAGCGACTCTCTTTTGCGCTGGGCGGCCAAGTTCCATTCACTGTCTACTACACGTTCGAAGGCCAGGAGCGCAAGGCTTCCAACGCTGGCACAACCTTCCGACGTCTTGCGGAGCTCCCAGGTACATTTACCATCACTGGACTTCGCGACTCGGCATCTGAATGTCTTGCATCACTCGAACTTACCAAAAAGATCCACCCTATCCCCTCAGTCCGCTTGTCCGGTGGTCGTGTTGATGAGATCGACATTCACGAGGGTGGAGGTACAGATCTCGAGTTCCAATTCTGGGGCACTCCGCCATTCGAGTTCACTTACACGCGAAGTACAAATGCTGCGCGTGGCAAGAAGAGCAGAGTCCTGGAGATTCGTACCGAGGTCAGTCACGAGATGAGTATGCGCATCCCCGTCCAGGAAGAGGGTACGTACGAGGTTGTAAGCATCAAGGATGCATGGTGTAGCTTCGCTCGTAACGACATCGAGGGCTTGGAGAAGGGCAAGGGAGGCGCGCAGAAACTGTTGCAGTTCTGAGCGTAAGTGTGTAGTGACAAAGTAGAGATTCGTTTTGCATTGTTGGGCGTTGGGCGCAGTGTAAAAGGTGGATAAGCTCGATCTTCAAAGGCATGAGATATGACAGCTTGAAGCATGCAATACCAAGTTGAATAGGAGTTTTGGATTACTACATACTGGTCGTGCAATCGTACCATCGTTTTTCGATTCAGTCATCAGGGTACTCGTCTCGCAGGTTGCTCACGAAAGTGTGAGTTGCGCCATCCCAGCGTTTAAAGTGCCTGCCAGCCAATTTCATCATGGCAGCAGAGGGTAGTGTGTCAGTGCCGACCGGCTCTATGTTCTCCGCTGCAACGTAGCGGACAGACTTGTCGTGGACTCTGCACATGAAGTTAGCACGACGTCTTCGATTGCCAAGGGGCTGCAAGCACTTACAGTACGTGGTAGAAAGCCTGCTCCCGCCCACCTGCCAATCGGTCAACACCCATGTTCTGTATCCACTCTTCGCCAGCGTCACAACTGGTGTCCCATCCTGTAATGACACCCTCGTAGTGATATCTTTTGTGCTTAAACAGCTGCCCAATTTTGAACTGCACGTTGCGCACGCGCGGTGTGCGGGGTATCTCAGGTCGGCGGAGTGTATCAATATGGTGCATACTTTGCACAAACTGCAGCAGCCTCTGCCCTTCTGGTTGCGTGTAGAACATAGGGATGATATACTGCTCGAGCAATGCAACATCCCACGCAAAATGTGTCTGGAAGTGCTCGAGCAGGTACGGTAAGTACTGCCGCCTACGGCTCGAGACTTGCCGTATGGATCCTGGTGTCCCTTCGTCGCCGGGCCCGAGCATCAACATTGCCCAAATAGTCGAGTAGAATGCGTTGTCCATGTCGGGGTATGCATCGAGCCAAGCTGCGCTGATGCCGTGCACATCGCCTTGTGTCTGGCGGATGGTCTGCACCGAGTTCATTATGTTGCGCGCGGTGCGCAGCACCATCTCGCGGGTTGTGGTATCGGATAGGAAGGTCTGGTGGTCGGCGGTCGGGACGCCCATGTCGCGCAGCACGCGCAGGAGGTCGCCTTGTCGCACTTCGTCTGAAGAGCGGAAGGGGTCGAGATACATGGAATCGAGCGGCCCAGAGCTGCTGGGCCTGTATTCGCCGTCGAGACTGTGATTCTTGGGCGCGTAGACGAGGCAGTAGACGTGGAAAAGGAAGCCGCATGGTCGCGCATCGAGACCGACTCGTTGTGCAAGGGCGCAGAATATGGCAACCGATATGAGCGGCAGAGACTGGTGTGTAGGCGATCGCAGGACCAGGCCGATGAAAGAGTTCCGCAATGCACGGTACGAAGTATCAGGAACGCCTTGGAAGCCTTGCTCGCGCAAGTATGAGGCAAGTATTGATGCCTTCGCTCTGGTGCTCAGGCTAGCAAAGTCAGGGTGCTCACTGAGAAGACCGTTTGCCAGGCGGTCGAGGTCCTCTGACATCAAGTCAAAATCAACATCCTCGCCACCGCGCGCAAACATGTCGTATGCGCCCAATGCCCGGTCAATGGACACCTCTTTCCCGTCCTGCAAGTCTTTCCACACGTGGATCGCCATCTCCCGGTGTATGCGCTCCAATGCGGCGTTGGCGTAGTATCGCCTTGCCAATACATCCTCGGCGTCGTCTGGACAGTTGCATTCACGCAGCAGCGTCTCTTTTGCGTCATAGCCAAACTCGGCGATGTCGTTAATGCATTGTATGCGGTTGTGTTGTGTCGCTAGCACATGGTCCAGTAATCGTCGTGTCTCGTGCTCAACGCGCGTCTTTCGAATGTAGAGGGCGCGCCAATTCACATCGGATAGCGGGCCTGCGAGTTTGGCGGCAATGTTGTGGTGTGGCGCCCATGTGGTGAAGGTCGTCTGGCACAGGTGGCGCCAGATTATGGGTGAGTCGGTGGTGAGCTGCTTGATCAGTCTGTTGGACTGCGAGAGTGCAATGAGCGAGGACGGGTCGAGGTGCAGGAAGATTGCCTCGAGGATCTCCGTCGGTAGGTCTGTGAAGGCGGAGCGGGCCATGCTGACACAATGCTAGGTGCAGTCAATGCTACGGCGCAATTTGGTTGAGCAGCTGCGGGCGACACAGCTGAAGTTGGGAACAGAAGCGGCGACACTGCGCGCTGGCAAGAATGTCGTCAACAATGACGGCACATGCACACGCGAACGATGAGCGCATCGCGCTTAGCAATCGCCGAAGTGCAGGTGCCGCGGCACGCGGTAGCAGCGATACCGCACCATCACAGTCCTCACCAGCAACACCTTGCTTCGAACTCCTCAACATGGCCAGAATTAATCACACCACGACTGCAGTATCAGCATTGCTGTAATTTCAGATGTCTTAATAGTCTATTTGCGGTATTCACGGGGTTCCAGTGCTTCCTTCCTGCCTTCGATGTACCGTCAAACATCAGTGGTCTGTACTTCGCTGTTGCTTTTGCTCTGCTTTGCTTTACTTCCTTTTGCACTTTTCCCCATGTCCGTCTCCTCATCCCTGTCCGCTTGCGCGCGTTTGGCCTTCCTCTTTTCTTTTTGCCACAGGTCCCAGGTGCACTTCTCACTCCAGAGCTGAGCCGCAGTAAAGATGCAATGCAGGATGGGTATCAAGACCTTCATGGTCATTGTCCACTTGTGGTACAGAGCTCCGTAGAGACCGAGTATCGTCGCCGTCTCAGCTATGGTGCCGATGGTGGAGCACCAGAACGCTATGCAGAAAGAGTTCAGCAACTTTGAAGATTTCACATTTGGATCTCGGTAGATGATCATGGTGACATGCGGCGGCACTTCGACTACAAGATCGTAGAAGCCTGGATGGAGTCAACAAGCCATGCAGTACCAAATCGAAGGATTACATACCCCAGAATAAGGCCAAGACGGCTTCCAAAGCTGCATCCGGTTGATGCTTGTTTGAGGCACTCCAGTACAGTGTCAACTGGCCCATTACCAACACGCCGACATGATGGGCTACAGCCACGTAGCTAATGCCTTCCCGGTAGCACAGTTCGTGCGCATACATCACACTCACCACCATGATGGCTAGATACAGCGCATCGCCCATTGTGAACCCATCGTCTTTCCTCGAGAAGCCCACGTGGTGACCGAACATCGGAGTGCGAAAGTCAGCGTGTCCTGTTGCGACGGCGAAGAAAGGGTAGATGGCGAAGAGTAGTACAATGGTCTTGGCTACAAAGGAGAGGTGGTGATTGACGAAGCCACGCTTTTGTCGAGCGTTCATTGTTGGCCAAATTCGTCTGTAGATCCAACCCTTATCGAGGGCGGTCTCGAATACGTATTGGCGAAAGAAGAAGAACAGGACGAGAAGCTATGCTGATGTTAGAAAGCATCAGAGGCTTGATCATTGTAGAGACTTACGACGGCGAAGACAAGGCCTGAGTGTTTGATCATGGGCGACAAGACGACATTGGGAATGTTGTGGAAGCCAGGCAGACCTCTGCCAAGGTTACTGCTCTGTTCCAAGGAAGCATCCATTGTGAGTGTGTGTGATGGAAGGAGTCGATCGAGGAACACTGAATGGGGGTCAAATTGATTTCAAAGTGCAAGGAGGGAAAGAACTAAGGGTGTCTATTATTGAGGGATTATTGAGGGTACCAGTAGAATCATGGGATGTTTGGCCCCGAAGGTGCTAACATGCCCGGCAAGAACCCGAAGACATTCGTCAGCGAACGATCTTCTGGTCTACACATGCAACTTTACCCCGTGTATGACCCGTTATACCCATTTATCGATCGCTGACTGCGCCCCAGCGCACTGTCAAAGCTCCACAACAGAAGTTCCTAAGTTATTCAAGCAACGGCCGGGCTCAATCTCGAGGCAATGACAGTTGGACTGGGTCTGGTCTCGAGGTCATGGTTCCGGACCAATAAGTCCCCCCACGGTTTCAAACGCACTGCATGAACAGTCGCCGCCGCGACTGTGGGACTAGACTGGTCGAGCAGTATCGTAGTATGCTCCGAAGGATCTCTATCGCTTGTGATCGTTGACCCCAAACAAGTCACAAGTCCTGCTGTCAACGCACGGTCGTCTCTTGGGTAATGACGGTGACGGTGAGCATCTGAATCGACGACTGCGCTCAATAAGCAAGCATCCTCGATGCCTGTTTCCCAACAACGGGTCGGGTAGTGGTTGTGGGTCTCATTCTGGGAGCTCTCATTGGGAATACGAGGCAGACCAACATTCTACGCCATGAGGTCGATTCCCCGGATTTGAGATGGCCGCTCGCGGCCGCCGTCCGAGTCCACCTCGGTGATACACCCCTGAGCAGATCTAGTGCAGTTTCGATGCTTAGACAGGGCACCTCAGCATGCTTTGCAGGCATCCGGAGTGCAGCAACTCTTTATACCCCTGATTGTCGATACAAAATCTTATACCGACTGTGGATCATTCTGGTGCGTTTGCGGGAACATACCAATAAAGGGTCCAAAGGTTCAGGCTATAGTCTAAGCAGTGCGGGGGACGCGTGTGTGTTCGTGTCTAAACTCAGCAAACCCCCGTAAGGCCGAATACACGGCAGTACCATCATTACAAATTGAATTGAGCACTTCATTCCCAACATGCAGCCCATGTAAGAACCAGGCGTAGCGCGTGCAACGCTTTTGCGAATCAACGTGTCCTGTAGCCTTTGGTCTCAGCCACAAGCACACACAGTGCCTGGCAAGTTGACCAAAGACCGGGGTCTGAGGAACAAGCAAAAAGCTTGTTGCAGGTAAGCTTTTGTCGTGATCGCCGCGCAGTTGTCGCAAGGCTCAACCCACGGTTTGATGTTCGTATTGAATGTGGCTTGAGCGATTTAACATCTCCGAGTCTCGACCTCCACCAATGGACTGCCTTCGGTGCTTGCGCCATATTTGTGGCTATGCACGACGTCGGAGCGATCATCTCTTCCAGGGGCTCGCTTCGACGATGGTCGCACTTGTCAAAACAGCCTTGCGATTCTAAGTATGGACACGATGTGCTGGCCGTCAGGTACGGTGTTAGACTCCAGAATGATTCCAGCTCATGAGCGCCTGACCTCTCAGGCTGCACATATTCTGGTCGCTAACGTGCTTCAGAGTAAGGCTTGCATGAACGCAGCGCCTGCCTGCAGCTACGGCTGCGCAGTGGCGCTGCATAGAGCTACAGTCATCTTCACGACCTTTATTGAATCGCTTTGTGTTCTGTCGTTCTAGACTCTGCCCTCTGCGCTAGCAGGGAGCGCCTCTCTGCCGGCATCACGAACTTCTTGCGCAGCAATATACAAGACAGCAGCCACGTGATACAAGACAGCAGTCACGTCAAGAGCAGATCTACTCCCCGAGCCGTGCAGTGCTCAAGCAAAGCTTAGTACTCGGTGCTTCCACTCATTAGCTCATCGGCAGCTGGTAGTCAAACCATCACTCCTCTGTGTCCGCTTCCTACTTCTCCGCCTCTCTCGAGTCTCGTGACACACTTGGCATCAGCTTTCCCTTCTCCTTTCTCGTCTCTTTCCACCCACTCCTACTACACATGCTTAGGTGCACATCATGCCCTGCAACAAAGTTATTGTTTCCCCAGCGCTGCGGAAGTTCTTGCCTATAAATGCATTGTTACTAGTGTAAGAAGCTAAGAAGCTACCTACTAAGGGCTATAACGTACCTCACGGGCAAGCCGGTCACCTGGCCAAGTCAGTCACTTTTACCAATATTGGGAAAAGTTTTTCCAACCTAAACTTTCAAGAAACGTGGTATTATACTATAAGACATAGTAGGCCTGTAACGTCTATAATAATTGAATAATATTTAGCCTACGTTTTGCTAACGCCTGTAATGTTCCTAGCAGGCCTATAATATTCCTAGTAGGCCTACTAGGATTAGAGTATTTCTAGGCCTACTTTCTATTCAAATTCTTTCTATTAATATTAAACATTTTATAGGCCTTATTAATCTTAGTTTGCCTTTTGGGATAAGTTATTAATCTTTTATATAGCTATAGTATTAGCTTAGTTATTAAGGTGTAAAGGTAGAGGTTTTAATTTTCCTTACTAGAGTACTAAAATAAGCATCTTTACTAAGCCTCTAGCTTCTTCCCTACTTACTAATATTATAATATTATTAAGAACAAGTAAGGAAATGCTATATCTTACTAGATAAATACTCCTATATATATATATTGTTATGGGCTAAGCCTTGAGTGTACAAGACTACGTACGGAACTTGCTCACGTAATACACTAAGCGAAGCTTAGCAACCCCTACTTATCTTGTACAAGCAGAGATAGCTTCTTTTCTCTATCTTTCTGCTTCTGTAGTACAGGACAAATGCATACTCGTTAGAAGGCCACTTTAACCCTTAATATAAGCAGAAAGATTAAAACCAAAACCCCTTAAGCGTACAACAATGGAAGGAGACGGCCTTTACAACCAATAGCTGCCTAGCAGCCAGCCAACGTATAAACAGCAGATGCAATTGCAGCATCTGTATAAGTAGTAACAAGACCTGCTGCGCAACCTATTAGTAGATGATCTGGTAGCAATAATACGATCTTTAAAGGCCAACCTAGATAAACTAATAAACAAGTAAGAGAGACAACTGTATAAGCAGCTGCAATCTTAAATGAACAAACTCAGGGGGATGCCAAGTAATAACGCTTGTTTAGAAGCCTTAGAAAGAAGTAGACACAACCTTTCCTCTAGACCTACCCCTTTAAGTAACTACTAAAATTACACTGTCTAACGGGCTAAAAAGCCCAGACTTCCTAATGTGGAAGTATTTAACAAAGGATCACATGAACAATATCTTTAATAGAAGATGAAAGTACAGGCTAAGCTGTATAGGGATCAACTAGCGTACCCTACTGAGAAGGACCAAGTTAACTACGTGATTACTTGTATGACTAGTCAAGCGTTCAATGCTCTATCCCTAATAATAATAAGCCTTATGAATGGCACCACTATGCTAACGCTTAAGAAGGCCTAGGCACACCTTGATAGGTTCTTTAAGGACCCTACTGCCTAGGAGAAAGCCCTTGAGTACCTCTGTACGACAAAACAAGGCAAGAACGACTTTAACCTACATGTCTAGAGGTTTAATCTAAAGCTGTAAGAGGCAGCCTTGGACGGAGCAAGCTACGCTCAGAAGATTAACTATCTTAAGAATAGTTTAAATAGTAAACTGTTAAGAGCCTAAGCTAGATACTAACTACCTAGACTAGAGACGTACGAACAGTTTGTACAACGCGCAAGGATCACATAGGAGAACCTTAAAGCTATAGACAGGATTACTAGCAACAGCTACTCTACCTAGGCGTATAATAACTCTAGCCTATAGGAAACCTCACGCAGGAACAGTAATGAAATAGACTAGCAACCTATAGTAGGTGCTTACCAGCCCTATACAAGGAAGAAAGAGTATTAGGGAACTAAAGAAGAGATTTAAGAGAGAAGGACTACTAGTGCCTGCCTTAAGTGTGGCAACAAAGGCTATAGGGTATAAGACTATAAGAAGAAGGCTCCCTCTAGCCTACCTACTTGTATAGACAAGCAGAAGCCAACTACTAAGACCCCTAAAGTTACCTCTACTTAACTAACTGAAGACACTTCCTCTTTAGAAGATAAGGGAAAAGACCAGCCCTAGCAAGAAGTCGTACGCTAGGGCCTCTTTAACAAGTTCCTAAGCCTATATAACCTATACGTTTACTGCTCTATTAACTAGCTGTAACTAAGCTAATGTTAATTTATATAGTTATCAACTCTACTACGCCAGCTACTGCTATAGTTAATAATAGTTGTTATACCTACTGCCTAGTAAACAAACAATCTATATAGAGGATAAACTTACTATGCATCCTAATTACACCAATAACTATAGAAGGAGTTAACAACTAGATAAGCACTATTACAGCTATTACAGAGTTTACTCTAGATATTAGAGGTGTGTAATAATACTATGTTGCAGCGTATATTACCCCTTTAATATATAATTACAACATAATTCTTGGAAAGACATAGCTAGAAGATGTTAGTAGTGTAATTAACACTAAGGATAAACTCCTATCTATAAAGTGGTATAACGTTACTATATAAAGTATAGAAGTGCTTACACTACTAGACTGCTACCTAGTATTAGCAGTAGCCTTCTAGTACTACGTACGGAAGAGCTGTAAGGAAAACTTAGGAACATAAGTCTTTACTGCTAGTATAAAGGATATTAAGAAAGCCTTAAAACTAAAGACCTAAATAACTGTATATAAAGTTAAGGCAGCACTACCTGCGTATCTTCAGTTATATATTAAGTTATTTATCCTAGAAGGAGGTAATAAGCTGCCTCCCTACTGTAGCCTAACAGTAGATTATACAATTAAACTAAATAAGGTAGATGGCAAGACCCTAGACGTCCTATACAGTCCTTTCTACGCTATGTCTTAAGATAAGCTGTTAGTCTTACGCCGTACGTTACTGGATTTGTTAGAGAAAGGATTTATTAGAGCTAGCAACTCCCTAGCTACATTACCTATATTGTTTATACAAAAGCCAGGAGGCAGATTACGGTTCTATGTAGACTATAGAGCACTTAACGCTCTAACTAAGAAGGACAGGTACCCCCTCCCCTTAATTAAGGAAACCCTAAACATGATTAGACAAGCTACCTGGTATACAAAGCTGGATATTACAGCTGCCTTCTACAAGATTAGGATATTAGAAGGGCAGGAATAGATAACTGCCTTCTATACGCGATTTAGATCGTACAAGTAGCTAGTAACACCTTTTAGACTAGCTAACGCTCCTAGTACCTTCTAGAGGTACATTAACTAGGCCTTAAGAGAGTTCCTAGACGACTTTGCCTTAGCATACTTAGATAATGTATTAATCTTTACTAAAGGTTCTATACAAAAACACTATAAGCACGTACAATAAGTCATTAAGTGCCTACAAGAAGCTAGGTTAAACCTAGAGCTTAGCAAGTGCGAATTTAATGTACAATATACAAAGTACCTAGGATTTATTCTAGAAGCTAGGAAGGGCATATTAATAAACCTTAAGAAAGTGCAAGCTATTCAGGAATAGCAAGTACCTACTACAGTTAAAGGCGTATAAGGCTTCCTTAGGTTTGTAAACTTCTATTAGAAGTTTATTAGAAACTTTGCTACGCTATTAGAGCCGCTCATACAACTTACAAAAAAGGACCTCCCCTTTTAATAGGGAGAAGAACAGGAACAAGCTTTCTAAAAACTAAAAGAAGCCTTCTTATTAGATAAAGTACTTGCTACCTTAAACCTAGAAGGGAAGGCTATAGTTAAGTGTAATTCCTCTAGCTTTGCTATAGGTGCTACTCTCTTGCAAGAAGACACATTTAGTAACCTCTATACAGTTATATATCTGTCTAGGAAATTCCTCTCCTACAAAGTAAACTACCTAATCTATAATAAAGAACTCCTAGCTGTAATCTTCTGCTTACAGGAGTAGAAGGCTGAGCTTCAGAGCATACAAGAGTTTAAGGTCATTACTAATTACAAGAACCTAGAGTATTTTACTTAGAAGTAGAAGCTTACAGAAAGACATGTATAATAGGCCTAAATTATGTCTAAGTTTAGTAACATGAAGATCTACTACAGACTAGGGAAAGAGAACGTATGGGCAGACGCACTGTTAAGAAGAGACCAAGACATGCCTTAGGGAGAAGATAATAAGAGGCTAGCAAGTAGAGAGTTTGTTATATTAGTCCTATTATACTAACAGGACCCTATCTACGCTGCCCCCCTATAGACGCCTACTCTTACCTAAGAAGACACTATCCTATTAAATACCTTGCCTTAACCAGCACCACTAGAGGACCTAATAGCTGCCTACTAGGACCAGGCTGTAGAAGATGATGAAGTCTATCAAGCTGTATAGCAAGTAGTTAAAGGAGGAGTAAGATCCCTTAACTCTATTACTAAGAAGATAGCAGTTTCTTTAGGCGACTGTATAGTTATAGACAATAACAAGCTTTAATAGAGAAACAGAACATAGGTACTAGAGAGCGAACCTATTTATACAGGCATTATCTAACAAGCATACTTAGCTGTCTAGACAGGACACTCTAGAAGAAAAGAGACATACTGTATAATAGCAAGAATGTAGTACTAGCTAGGGATGAGTAAAGACAACCGTTGCTTTGTATAGAACTGTAATATATGCTAATAAAGCACTCCTTGGAGAGATAGGAAACATGGGTACTTAAGACTATTACTAGTACCAAGCCGTACGTGGCAAGACCTTACTGTTAATTTTATTACTAGACTCCCCCTCTCCTTAGGCTGTACAAATCTTATAGTAATCAAGGACTAACTAAGCAAAGGAGTAATCCTAGTTCCTTTAGAGAAGATTAAAGCTAATAACGTTGCTTAGACCTTTATATAAGAAGTTTACTGCCTGCATAGACTTCCAAGATCTATTACTTCTAATAGAGGAACTTAGTTTATAAGTAAGCTATAGAGAAGAGTGTGCAAGCTCCTAGGCATGCAATAGAACCTCTTAACTACATTCTACCTATAGATGGATAGACTTATAGAAAGGGCTAATAGTAACATTAAAACAGTAGCCTGTACGTATACGAACTACGCGCAAGACAACTAGGCTACACTTATACTAATCCTAGAGCTAATGCTTAACACTTATATAAACTCTACTACTAGGGTTTCCCCTTTCTTCCTCTAATATAGGTTTAAGAACTCTCTGTTTCCCCTAGACTTGCCTAAGAACCTAGTAGAAGGAGACTCTCTAGACTATATAACAAACCTAAAGGAGCGCGTAGAAGCAATTATACAAACCTTGAAACAAGTAGCTAACTAGGCAATCTCAGCTATAACCTACTCTTAGTAATAACATGAAGTATAAGCAAACCGTACAAGGCAACCTGCACTAAAATATAAAGTAGGAGACTAGGTCTAGCTAAACCTAAAGAACGTTCTAACCAATTAGATAAGCAAGAAGCTAGACTAGAAGAGTGTAAAGTTCTAAGTATTATACGTACAAGACCTTTACTAGGTTGAGCTTAAAGTCCTATAGTAAACTAAATCCTACTACGTAGACTTGCTAAGACCTATAGCTAGTAACCCTCTACCTTTACAGCAAACAGGGAATTCACACCCTAGAGTAATTATTATACATAAAGAGGGCTAAGACAATTACCTAGAATACCTAGTAGAAGACATAGTGGACAAACGCGTATAAAGGAACTAACCGCAATATCAAGTAAGATAGAAAGGTTATAATACTTTAACCTAGGAGCCTAGGGAACATGTTATTGAAACTAAAGCCTATGGAAGATAGGTAGCTCGTACACAGAATGTATAGCTACTAACAGGGAAACTATCTAAGGACTAGAAAAAGAACCTTAACTATACTATAAACAGCAACTGTATAGAAAGACCGTACACACTACTAGGAGCCTACTCAGTATTGCTAAGGTATCCTTCCTCCTTTAAGGCAGTGATAGCCTGTCCGCTAGAACTACTAGTAGCACTAGAAGCACTGCTAATAGACTTAGAGGAAGTACCTATACGAGAGTTGGTAAAATAGCAACAAGCACCACCATTACTCTACATATAGTTAGAATAAGCCCTATTCCACTCTCTACTAATAGACACGCAACCAAGAAAAGCTGTAAACGTCTTCTTACCTTAGATAGCAGCAGCGCAGTTGTTAACACAGCTAGTAAGGTTAATAGCACTACAGGAGTAAATAATAAAGGCCTTGAAGTAGGAAGGGCGCTAGGTAAGCAGCTGGTAAGCATGAACGGTTGTACAAGCAATAATAGGGGAGTAATTATAGATACCAGTACTAAAAATGGTGTTGTACGGAGACTGGTTGCGAGGGCAGAAGAAGTAGTTAGCAACATAACAAATATCAACCTATACAGAATGTTAGTAAAGAATAAAAAGACCATAAGAAGGGTATTATATAGGAGTAAACGCGAGAATCTGGCAAAGCTCGTTAGCAATAGCCTTGTCTATAATGTACTACACAGTATAGTGCTAGCTGAAGTTGGCAGGACCTTGAGGAATGTTAATATTGGCTGGGATAACGCTGCCAACAGTTGTACGAGTAAGGAGCTAGTAAGCAACATTAACAAGGTGGTTAAAGGCAGTAGAGTAAGTGCTAGTTACAACACCACTAGTAGAACCTTGAAGATGGTTAAGGCCACCACCTAGGAGACCACTAGGACCCTACATACCATAAGCAGGAGCGGCTATAACAACGTACAAGAAGGAGTAAAGTAAGGAAAGAGTTAGAGACGTGAAAAGAGAAGGAGTTAGAAGCCAGGCATTAATAGTTATATATGCCTCTAGGACTAGGAAGAACCTACTAAGCTAGCTATAATTGCAAGTAAAGGCAGCGAAAACCCGCAGTCACTGTATAGACGTTGTAGTAAAAAGCACTACACAAGACTATCACCTTCACCTACAAGCAAACGAATTTTCTAAATTTATACAGCGCTGCAACACATATATAACAAAGTATGGAAACAATACTAGGTAGTAGCCTTGCAGCTACGTAGCTACCAAACACTAATATACAGAGTCGCAAGTAAATAGAGGAGGGGGGTATTGTTATAGGCTAAGCCCTAAGTGTACAAGACTACGTACAGAACTTGCTCACGTAATACACTAAGCAAAGCTTAGTAACCCTTACTTATCTTGTATAAGTAGAGATAGCTTCTTTTCTCTATCTTTCTGCTTCTATAGTACAGGATAAATGCATACTCGTTAGAAGGCCACTTTAACCCTTAACATATATATCAGTAAGTATAGTAGATGATATAGACTTGAACCCTTTTCTAAAGAACCTTTTATCTTAAAGCTTGATAACTTGCTTACTAATAGGTCTATACTGATAAAATTTAGCTCATTTTAATACTAGATTTTAGCTGTATTTCATACTAAAATCTTAGAATTTTACTAACTAAGCCTATAGCAGGAGTAGTATTAATAGTAGGTAGTATAGGCTTGCTACAGGACGTTATAACGTTAATAAATATAGTAACTTGTTATTAAAAGATGTTGTTATAGAGACGTCATTAAGGCGTTGTTAGGAATATTAGGGTTGTAGAGGGCTTATACTACAAACATTACAGGGCTGCCCTATATTATACGTCTTAAAAAACTCTTCCTAATATAGTAAAAGTTTATTCTTAGATAGTTTATTAATTAAATATACTACTTAACTAATATATACTACTAGTGCTATACTACTTATTTATTTTTATTTAGCTAGATTAATTGATAGATTATTACTTATAGTACGATTTAAGATATCCTTAACAATTACTACTATAGTATATTACTAGTACTTTTCTTTACTTTTTATTAGGATGTACTATAGCAGCGAGCTTAGTAACAATATAGGTAGGTAGTTATAAGATTAATTTGTGTTATTCTATTCTATTAGCTGCCTAGGTTAAATCTTCCTACCTACTTTATACTACTGTTTAGGCTAGCTAGCGCTGCTACTAGTCTTATAACCTAAACTTCACTCTAACTAAATAGCCTTATTATAACTATTCTCCCCTTCTTTTTAAGCTGCTATCCCTAGCAGTAGTAATTGTAACGTTAGTATACCTTATAGAATAGTCTCTATCCTATTTCTTACTAGGTTATTATAGTAAAGGTAAATAGATGCTATCTCTATAGAAACCTTAGCAGCCTATTTATACATAGAAAAAAATTTAATTAAGCTTCCTTTACTTATTGTTCTTCTACCTTCTACTTTTTTAACTTTTATTATATAGCGCCTTACTATCTACTCCCTAGTATTATAGCGTTGTACTCTACTCTATATAGCTACAACCTACTAGTCCTTCCTATAAGCTATTATTTTAACGTTACATTACTATTACTAATATATTATTTAGAAGACGCTACTTGCGTAATATACTACTTTATTATATACTTTATACTTTAATATCTACTTTTACTATACTAAACGTATTTATACTAGTATCCTTAAGTATAACTATAAGGAGGCTTATAAGTGTACTTGCTACTATAGTATAGGAAAGCGCTATCTTTCTATACCTTAATATACTATTTTTAAGCTTAACAATTTATTACTTACTACTAAAGCCTAGGCTAGTAGTGCATAGGAGATATAAGTGCAGTTTACTACCTAGATAGTAGTGCAACGCTAGTAGGTTACTATTACTAAAGCCTAAATTTATAAATTAAATAAGTGTAGTAGCACTTATAAGCCTACTAGTAATAAGATCTATCTCTTATAGGTAGATGCTACTACTAGGTTAGTAGTTACTACTAAGGGCATCCTAGATGTTATATATTAGAGGGTAAGTATTATTTATCTTATTATTGTACTATTATATTAACGTTATCTAGGCTAGTCTTTACCTTATTAGTGCTAAGGACGCGCTGCTCCCTAATCCCCTAGGCAAGGCTAGCTCTTCTAGTAATAAGGCTAATAGTAATAAAGGTAATAGTAGTAATAGTAGTAATAGTAGTAATAGTAGTAGTAGCCTGCATATATATATACTTTAGTTACTTATAACCTTTTATTATGCACTGCTATTAAGCCCGCTTATAAGCAAGATACTAAGGCATATAATAAAAGTACCTACTCTACCTACCCTTACTACTACCTCTATTACAGAGTCTAACGCTAATAAGCTCTTTAGTAAAGGTATTCTATTATTATCTCCTCTGCTTCCTATCTTTACTACTCCTAAGCGTTATAGTTAGCTTCTAGGCTTTAAGAATAAGCTTAAGTTGCTTAGCGTAGCAAAGTTATTACCTTAAGTAGTTCTTAAAGTTATACTAGTGTTATATAGGAAGGGTACTACCTTTATACTAAGGACTAAGCTATAGACACGTAGTAGTATATAGGATAATAATAGTAATTATATAATATTAGGTAAGCTTTTAGTTAAGCTAGAAGAGAATTGTTGAAGTCGTACTGGACGAAGTCCAAAAGTGTACTAGTTTGGGGTTGGGTCTCAGGGATGAGTACGTCAGGAACAGGTAGGGGTGATACCTAGACGAAGTCTAATATGGTATCAGGGTAACAGAAGAGTAACGTGCTATATAACTCGTTATCTGTAGGGTTGAGATTCCAATAACAAACTGAATTACTAAAGTTGAATATAAACTATAAGGGTTGTGTTCCTGCGTACTATATACTAAGGAAGGGAAGTGCTCATTAACAAGTGACTAGAGTTAGTCCTATTAGATGAGTCCTAATGCTTGTTAACAAGCAGTATTGTACCATGCTTGTGGACGAGCGGTTACGTGTGTCATGCTTGTTAACAAGCAGTCACGTGACGTGACCTGGTGGTCACTTCTCCACTTGTTATAGTGACTCTAAGGTCTGGTTAGTAGTTACTTATTACTGTACTGTCCTTATACTTAGAGATTATAACACTATCCTCCCTCCTTCCAGGGTTTGTCCTTAAACCACGTAACACGTATTTGGAAATACATATAATCTGTTGCCCCTGTATCTAGTGACCTGTAAGTCACAATGTCTTCCTATGCCCGCAACATCTGCCTTGCTTTAGAAATCCAACAAGCTAACACGCCTGCTAAAGTTCCTTGTAACCATTGTTTCTTTAAGGGCCATAAGTGCTACATTATGCTAGAGGGTTTAAGCCGTCTAAAGTATGCCAAGTGCACTAAGGCTAGAAAGCCATATATAAACATGTCCTAGTCATCGCTAGATAAAACTTGTAAAGAGTACAAAAAGAAGGTAGAAGAGGATGAAACTCTACTAGCAACCATAATCGCACGGTTGCTACGTAATAAGAAGATTCTAAAATAGGCAAATAATCACGCGCGGTAAAAGGCGTTGTGTATAGTAAATGAAATAGTTGTAACTAGGGAGTTAGACGTTGCTAAGGAGGTAGATTGTCTAGTAGCATCTATTAGGATATGTACTTCTCCTACAACGTAGGGTATTCTAGGTCTTATCAAGGAATCTGTTGCAAACCATGGTACTTACGTACTAATTGGTAGCAGTTTATAAGGTTTGTGGTTGGTTCCTATGTGTTTTCTAAGTTTGGGTATCCTAACTACTTAACTAGATACTTAATCTGTTAGCCCTTCTTCTAGTGTTTTATTATTTTTTTAACATTCTACTTGTCCTCGCTGTTGGCTTGGTAGTGGAAGTCTTTCTAGATTAGCGTTCTAGGGTTGGCTAGTTCTAACAGCAAGATATAGAACACAGGATGGATCTTTACATCTTTAGGTAGCGCAAGTCAATAGTTAACTAGGCTGATTTATTTAGAAATAAAAAATAGTCTAACCTTAACCTTATCTAGTTTCTTTGTTAGTCGCCGTGTGCGTAGGTTTTTTGTAAGGAGATATACTTTATCCCCTTCCTTTAGCAGAGGCGCCGTTTTTCGTTTCTTGTTAACATAAGAGATGCTCCTTAACTAGGCTTTAGTAATGTTCTTAAGTAATTTCTAGTGTACTTCCTTCAGTGTCTGGACTAAGGTGATCGCTGATTCTGTTTGGATATTGCTATTTAATAACCTTATAAAGAGATTTAGTTGTCTGCTGTGGTTTGCAAAGAACGGCAAGTAGCCCGTTGCTTCTAATAATTTATTATTGTATGCGATTTGTGCTATAGGCAGTAGTGAAACCCAGTTGTCCTGCTACTAATTGCAGTAGATTCGGAGATACGTTTCTATTGTTTAGTTCACTTGTTTAGTCTATCCATCTGTCTGTAGATAATAGGCTGTAGAGAGCTTCTTCTTGGTACCTATCGCTGCTAGAAGCGTAGTCTAATAATTTAATGTAAAGAGCTTGTCTCTATTACTTATAATTAACTCAGGTATTCTATAATAGCAGATAATCTAGTCCTTAAAGACATGTGCTAGTTGTTCTACAGTATAGCTATGTCTAAATAGTATTATCTTGGCGTATTTGGTAAATCTATCCACTATAATGAAGATTAAGTCGTAGTCGTAGCCTGTTACAGGGTCTTTAGAGGTAGGCAGTTATGTAATAAAATCTATTATAATGTTCGTCTATAGTGCCGTTAGTAGCTTTATTGCTTATGCTTCTCTATATTTAGCGTGTGTGCTGTGTTTGTTCTGCTAATAGCTTATGTATTTCTTGATAAACTTGCTAACCTTGTCACGCATATTAGGGAACTCATAATATCTTTTAATAAGTTCCATTGTTCTTGTGATACTAGGATGTCTATGAAGCGGGTTGTTATAATAACTGCTTATAATGTGTTCTTCCAATTCTTCTGGTACTTGTTCTAGTGTACGGTGTTCCTACTAAATCACTATTGTAAGGTTGAGCTGCTGTAATGGTCCTAAGGATCCATCCTTATTTTTTCTAAGGATAGTAAACTTATTAATCGTTTTTTCGCCTGTAAGGTCATGGCGTTGGCTAAGCGCGTCTGCTCTACTGTTGTCTTTTCCTAGTGTATACAGGATTTTGAACTTGTATTAACCAAGCATTTCTAACCAGCGAACTTGTCTCTAGTTCAGAACCTTAGTTGTTGTAAAATGTACCAAGTTCTTGTAATCTATATAAATAGTAAGTTTGGAGCAGCTTTCTGCGTAGACTCTCTAATGTTGCAATATGTTAATAATAGCCATGAGTTCCTTGTTATGCATATTATAGCGTTCTTTAGGTGCCGTAAACTTCCTTAAGTAGTAGGTAATTAGGTGCCACTGTCTATCTTGTTCTTGTGTAATGCAAGCTCCTAATGCTAAATCTAAGGCATCTATTTTAAGGCGCATTAGTTTGCCGCTCTTAAACGTAATTAACGTAGGTAGCTCAATGCATGCTTGCTTAAGCAATTAGAAGGCGTCCTCTTGCGCTTATTCCTATTTAAATGGTGTGTCCTTCCGCGTAAGCTTCGTGAGTAGTAAGGCTTTTAGGGAGTAGTCCTTGATAAAGCATTGGTTGAAGTTGACAAACCCTAGGAATTCTTGGATTCCTTTAACTAATATAGGTGTAGGCTAATCCTTCATAACTTGAATCTTTTTCTTACTTATCTTTACTCTATATCTTCCTACGACGTAGCTAAGGAATTCTACTTCTTCCTTATGCTACTTGCACTTCTCTGGCTTCAGCCTAAGGTCTGCTTTTGCTAAGCAGTCTAACACTTGTCTTACGTAGACCTTGTGTTCTTCTAGTGTTTAACTATACACCAGGATGTTATTAAGGTATGCTACTACAGTAATATCTAGATGCTCCTAGAGCACGTTGTTAATTAACGCATAATATACTGCTAGTGCATTAGTTAGCCTAAATGGCATAACTGTGTACTTATAATGACTATAACAGGTTCTAAACGCCGTCTTCCATTCTTTACCTTTCTTTATGCGTATAAGGTTGTACGCTCCGCGTAAATCAAGTGTAGTAAAGAACTTCGCTCCCTGGAGTCTGTCCTGTAGCTCCTTAATATTGGGCAGCGGGTACCAGTTCTTTATCGTGATCTTATTGAGCTTCTAGTAATCAACGCAGAGTCTTAAACTGCTGTCTTTCTTTATAACAAAGATAATAGGGAATCCTGCTAGGGACTTAGATCTCTTAATAAATCCCTTTGCAAGGTTCTCCTTAATGTACTTGCAGAGTACTTCTAGTTCCTTCTTAGATAGCTGGTATATAGGCCTAAAGGGTAGTTCTTTCCCTTCCTTAAGTTTAATCTCATAATCCTAAGATTAATGCTTAGGTAGCGCTTTTACAGATAACTCTTCTTTAAACATCTAGGCATACTGTTAGTATATGTCTAGTATAGTAGGAGGTGCACTCTTAGTCTCCTTAACCGTTATAGAGGGGCGTTCTTAGTCTACACAGTTAACTACTCTTTCCTGTTAGCGCGTCTTATGTGTTAAAGAGATGTTGTTAATCTCCTTCTTATCTACTAACTCTAGCGTGGGTTACATAGGCTAGCGTGCAGTAGTGCTGTATCTACACCTATTAAATAAAAGCTGTCCTTTCTTCTAATTAATTTGTAAATTGTGCTTCTATAACCATGGCAGGCCTAAAATGACGTCGTAAGTGGCTATCCTAAACGCGTCTAGGGTTAACTGCTCTGTATAGTTCTGTATCTGTAACAGAACAGACACTACTTTATAAGTAATCTCTAATTCTGCCAGCATTAGTTCTCTATTAGCTACTATAAGTAGGTATAAGTTCTGCTTCCGCTGTAGCTTAAGTCCAGCTCACTATACAGCTTAGGAAGAGACGTAGTTTAATTGCACTCTAGAGTCTAATAATGCCGTTATCTGTACTCCTCCTAATTCAATAGGGAGTTTAATAAGTAGATTGGTCCCAATGTTATTAAGGGACTGTATCCTAGAGCTCTTATTTGGCCTATGCCTAAAAAAGACTCCTTATTACTAAATCCATTTTTAGCTTTTACGCGTTAGTGCTTTATGCATGCGTTGTTTAGGCAGAGTAGCTACATATTATTATAGTACTCTCTATTAATAACTAACTACATCTATATAATTGCCTATAGGTTATTAATACCAGGGAAGTGCTTCTTCTAGCGTTTATTAAATAGATGTTCTCTATAGTAGTAGTTAAGGCAGTTATACCATTTCTTCTTGCATTATCTAGGCCTATAGGGAGTCTACAAAGCGCCCATCTTTTCTAAGTAGTAAATAGTGCAATAATCGTGAATGCATGCAGTCTATAAAAGCTGTCTATGCTTTAGATTACAATAATCCAGGTTGTACCATACTAGTAGGCTAGTTACCATTATTAGTCTAGTAGTTAAGTTTGCTATTAAGTTAAGTTATTATCCTTGTTCTTGCGTTTCTTGTATATATGCTTGTAGGTTTTATTTAGTAGCTAAAAGGGCTCCTTTGCAGCTGTCCTAATAGTCTTTCAGGTTTCTATTAACCTAGTAGTCTTCTCCTAAAGAGTTTATCCTGGATTAGTCTAAGCCTTAGGAAGAGAGGTACTCCTGTTGCATTTGGTTACGTGCATATTAAAGTTGCTAGAGTTGTTCTTGCTCTTCTGCTCGCGTAGGGGGCTTAACGTAAGCCTAACCTAGCTTACTGCTTAATCTTCCTAAGATGTCTTGAACATGCCTTTACTGTTCGTCTATGTTGTAATATGGCGTTGGTACTCGGCTTCAGACATTATGTTTGTCCTTATTGGAGTCCTTGATATAATCGTCATTGGCTCTAGACTCAGGGTCTTCCATAAGACGCCTATCTTCCTTAGTGAGAATTTTCTATTCTTTACTGGTATTAGCGTCGTCCTTTGTGCGACTGCTAGTCAGTACGTTTAACTGTTAGAACACTTTGTTCTTCTGTTAACAGTCCCTAGTGAAGTGGCCTTACTTACTACAGTTGTAATAAGTTAGTAAAGACTTGTCCTTCCTATAACTACCCTTATTCTTTCTCTTGTTGGTTCCTTAATTGATGTTCAAGAGATCCATGGCTTCTAGTCTATAATAACCGCTTTAGGTGTTGTTATAGGTGCGTTAGCCTACATTGGGTTAGTAGTGACTTCTGTAGTTAGATAGGTTGTTGCGCTATAGATTGCATGGTAGTAGGCGTTTCTTAGTAATAACGCGCGCTTGTGGATTGTCTTAGAGCTCTTGTTAGAGCTTGTAGAGTTTAACGTTAATGTTAATTACTATGTTAATAAGTTTATTAAAGGTGTTAGTGCTGGCGCTGGTGCGTATTAGTTCTTCCTTAACTCTAGGCTTTAAGCCTTAACAGAACATGGTAGTTAGCGCAGTGTCGTCCTAGTTAGTATTAGTAGCAAGTTGTTAGAACTCCGTGGCGTAGTTAGTAGCTAACTTAGTCTAACAGATACGCTGGATGTCGCGTCTGGCAATGGTTGGTTCGTTAGAGACTTTAAAGATAGGCTTGATCCTATCCTTGAACTAGTTAAAGTCCTTTATCTATTTATCAACTTTGTCTAGGGCCTTATCCTTACTAAACTGCTGAAGGAAGGGCTTAATCTATTTAAAAGCATTTCCACGCATGTAGCTTGCTACTAGGGTAACTCACTTGTCCGTTAGTACCTTATCTCCTTAAAACATAAAAAAGAGGTCCTATTAGAGTAGCCAGTCATCCAGCTTGGCATGATCTCTGTGGTAGAGGTTAGGCTTATTAACGTTCATAACATTATAGTTTGTGGCACCAGCGTTAGTCATGTCCGTGTCAGTAGAGCAAGAGCTACTAGGGGTAGCACGAGTTCCTGAGGTAGTACTCATCTTAGGGGTGTTCAAAGTGTTAAAGTCGTACTAGACGAAGTCCAAAAGTGTACTAGTTTAGGGTTAGGTCTTAGGGATGAGTACGTTAGGAACAGGTAGGGGTGATACCTAGACGAAGTCTAATACAGTATCAGGGTAACAGAAGAGTAACGTGCTATACAACTCGTTATCTGTAAGGTTAAGATTCTAATAACAAACTAAATTACTGAAGTTGAACACAAACTATAAGGGTTGTGTTCCTACGTGCTATATACTAAGGAAGGGAAGTGCTCGTTAACAAGCGACTAGAGTTAGTCCTATTAGATAAGTCCTAATGCTCGTTAACGAGCAGTATTGTACCATGCTCGTAGATAAGCGGTTACGTGTGTCATGCTCGTTAACAAGTAGTTACATGACGTGACCTGGTAGTCACTTCTCCACTTGTTGTAGTGACTCTGAGGTCTAGTTGGTAGTTACTTATTGCTGTGCCGTCCTTATGCTTGGAGATCGTAATAAGAATATAGTTTAATACTATCTAGTATATATTAGTCTACTGTTATTGCGCAGTAGGTACTCCTAGATAATACTAAGCTTATACTATAATATATATTAATTTATAACATGCTTTTACTTTTCTTAAAATTATTTACTAAAGACTTATTAATGTCTTCCTTGTTAACCTATTCATTGTAATTGCTTAACTAGCCTTGCTATTTTACTAAGTACTTAATCTCCCCCTTTGTAGTTTTCTTATCTATAAGGGTTTTAATAATATATTAGTCTCTAGGCGCATTGCTTTTATCTAGCTAGATAGGCCCTAGTAGCAACTCTAAGTTATCTTATTAGTAATAAAATAGGCGTAGCTAAGACGTATAGAACATAAGATAGATTAGTATTATAAATAGTAGCGTTAGTTAATATGCCTAAGGTCCTACTAGTTCTTCTACCTTAAAAGGTCTACCGTATTGTAGCGCTAGCTTTCTACTAAGTAGGCGCAGTTATAAGTGTTTTATCTTAAGGAGGACTAGGTCCCCTATACTAAATATTTAAGGTCTATATTAGTTATTATAGTATATTTACTAGTAATCTATTACTTTCTTCTAGCTAGCCTCTAAGTTTTTATACATTTTAATTAGCTGCATAATCCTGTATACTACTTAAGGAACCCTAAAAATTACTGCTAGCTCGCAGTTAAGCTACAAGTAGAACCTATAGTAAGTAAAGAATAGGGACATGCTAATTATTAGCTAATAGGAATTATTATATGCAAATCCTACTAGTAAAAGGAGTGCTATCTAGCTAGCCTAGTTATTACAAACGTATACGCGTAGGTATTATTCTAGTATTTAGTTTTATTACTTTATCTACTTATTAGTTTATAGGTAGAACGTAGTGCTAAGCTAGCGTTTTACCTTTACTATAAAGTAGAAGTTTACTTAAAATTGCAATATAAAGACGCTGCCCTAGTTAGAGACAATGCCTAAGAGAAGGCTAAAGAAGTAAATAATATTATCTATAAAGAGGTCCGTAAGCTCTATTATAGTAATAGTTTTAGTAGTAGGAATATATTAAGCTATCTTTATATAGCAGTTAACTACTACCTAAATTATATTATAAACCCTACTATCCCGCCTGCTAGGAGGGAGACCTATAATAAAATCTATTATTAGTTCCTACTAGGGACCTTAAGGCTGCGGTAATGCATGCAGAACGCTAGGTAAGTAACACTTTACTATCTTTACTTCTTAATATACTTAGTATGAATTAATATACTCTTTAAGGTCTTTTTCTATATTAAGCTAATAGTATAACTAAGATGATAGCTTTAGTGTTTTAGCCCTACTAAAGTAGCTAGTAAGTAGGTGTTATAGGCTGAGCCCTAAGTGTATAAAACTACGTACGGAACTTGCTTACGTAACACACTAAGCGAAGCTTAGTAACCCCTACTTATCTTATATAAGTAGAGATAGCTTCTTTTCTCTATCTTTCTACTTCTATAGTATAGGACAAATGTATACTCGTTAGAAGGCTACCTTAACCCTTAATATAAGTAGAAAGATTAAAACTAAAACCCCTTAAGCGTATAATAATAGAAGGAGACAGCCTTTATAACTCATAGCTGCCTAGCAGCTAGCTGACGTATAAATAGTAAATATAATTATAGTATTTATATAAGTAGTAATAAGACCTACTACACAACCTATTAGTAGATAATCTAATAGTAACAATATAATTCTTAAAGGCTAACCTAGATAAACTAGTAAATAAGTAAAAGAGATAACTATATAAGTAGCTACAATCCTAAATAAACAAACTTAGGGAGATGCTAAGCAATAACGCTTATTTAAAAGCCTTAAAAAGAGGTAGACAAAACCTTTCCTCTAGACCTACTCCTCTTATAGACTACTAAAATTACACTATCTAAAAGGCTAGAAAACTAAAGTTTCCTAATATAGAAGTATTTAATAAAGGCTTATATAAGTAATATCTTTAATAAAAGATAAAAGCGCAGGCTAAGCTATATGGAAACTACATAGCCTACCCTATAAAAGATAACTAAGTAAACTACATTATTACCTATATAACTAGTTAAGCATTTAACGCTTTAACACCTATAGTAGTAAACCTAATAAATAGGTCTACCCTACTATTATTAGAGACAACTTAGGCCTACCTTAATAGGTTCTTTAAAGACCCTATAGCATAAGAGAAAGCTCTTAAGTACCTTCATATAATAAAGCAAGGTAAGAACGACTTTAATCTCTATATCTAAAACTTTAACCTTAAGCTATAAGAAGCAGCCTTAGACAGCGCAAGCTACGCCTAGAAAATTAACTACCTTAAGAATAGCTTAAATAGTAAGCTATTAAGGGCTTAAGTAGGTTACTAACTACTTAGACTTAAAATATATAAACAGTTTATATAACGCGCTAGGATAATATAGGAGAACCTTAAGGCTATAAATAGGATTACTAGGAATAAAAGCTATATAAAAACGTATAATAATATAGCTTCCTAGGAACACTAGCGTAGAAACAGCAATAAGATAGACTAGTAACCTATAGTAGGTGCCTACTAGCCCTATATAAGGAAGAGAGAGTATTAGGGAACTAAAGAAGAGATCTAAAAGAGAAGGACTACTAGTGCCTGCCTTAAGTGTAGTTATAAGGGCTATAGGGTATAAGACTGCAAGAAAAAGGCTCCTTCTAGCCTACCTACTTATATAGACAAGTAGAAGCTAACTACTAAGGCCCTTAAAGTTACTTCTACTTAACTAACTAAAGACACTTCCTCTTTAGAAGATAAGGGAAAAAACTAGCTCTAGTAAGAAGTTGTACGCTAAGGCCTCTTTAATAAGTTCCTAAGCTTATATAATCTACACGTTTACTGCTCTATTAACTAGCTGCAACTAAGCTAATATTAATTTATATAGTTATTAACTCTACTACGCTAGCTACTACTATAGTTAATAATAGTTATTATACCTACTACTTAGTAAACAAACGATCTGTATAGAGGATAAACTTACTACGTATCCTAATTACACTAATAACTATAGAAGGAGTTAATAACTAGAAAAGCACTATTACTACTATTATAGAGTTTACTTTAGACGTTAGAGGTATATAATAACTTTATATTACAGCGTATATTACCCCTTTAATATATAATTATAATATAATTCTTAGAAAAACATAGCTAGAAGATGTTAGTAGTATAATTAATTCTAAGGACAAACTCCTAACTATAGAGTAGTATAACGTTACTATATAAAGTATAAAGGTGCTTACACTACTAGACTACTACTTAGTATTAGTAGTAGCCTTCTAGTACTACGTATAGAAGAGCTGCAAGGAAAACTTAGGAATATAAGTCTTTACTACTAGTATAAAGGATATTAAGAAAGCCTTAGAACTAAAGACCTAAATAACTATATATAAAGTTAAGGTAGCACTACCTATGTATCTTTAGTTATATATTAAGTTATTTATTCTAAAAGGAGGTAATAAGCTACCTCCCTACTATGGCCTAATAGTAGATTATATAATTAAACTAAACAAGGTAGATAACAAGACTCTAGACATCCTATATAGTTTTCTTTATACTATGTCTTAGGATAAGCTATTAGTCTTACGCTATACGTTACTAGATTTGTTAGAGAAAGGATTTATTAGAGCTAGCAACTCCTTAGCTACATTACCTATATTATTTATATAAAAGCTAGGAGGCGGATTATAGTTCTATATAGACTATAGAGCACTTAACGCTCTAACTAAGAAAAACAGGTACCCCCTCCCCTTAATTAAGGAAACCCTAAATATAATTAGATAAGCTACCTAGTATATAAAGCTAGATATTACAGCTACCTTCTACAAGATTAGGATATTAGAAGGGTAAGAATAGATAAATGCCTTTTGTACGCGATTAAGATTATATAAGTAGCTAGTAATACCTTTTACACTAGCTAACGCTCCTAGTACCTTCTAGAGGTACATTATTTAGGCCCTAAGAAAGTTCCTAGATAACTTTACCTTAGCATACTTAGATAATGTATTAATCTTTACTAAAGGTTCTATATAAAAATACTATAAGCATGTATAACAAGTTGTTAAGTGCCTATAAGAAGCTAGGTTAAACCTAGAGCTTAGCAAGTGCGAATTTAATGTACAACGTATAAAGTACCTAGGATTTATCCTAGAAGCTAGGAAGGACATATTAATAGACCCTAAGAAAGTGTAAACTATTTAAGAATAGTAAGTACCTACTATAGTTAAAGGCGTATAAAGCTTCCTTAGGTTTATAAACTTCTATTAGAAGTTTATTAGAGACTTTACTACGCTATTAGAGCTGCTTATACAACTTACAAAAAAGGACCTCCCCTTCTAATAAGGAGAAGAATAGGAATAAGCTTTCTAAAAACTAAAAGAAGCCTTCTTATTAGATAAAGTACTTACTACCTTAAACTTAGAAAGAAAGGCTATAGTTAAGTATAATTCCTTTAGCTTTACTATAGGTGCTACTCTCTTATAAGAAGACATATTTAGTAACTTTTATATAGTTGCATATCTATCTAGGAAATTCCTCTCTTATAAAGTAAACTACCTAATCTATAATAAGGAACTCCTAGCTGTAATCTTCTGCTTATAGGAGTAGAAGGCTAAGCTTTAGAGCGTATAAGAGTTTAAGGTTATTACTAATTATAAAAATCTAGAGTATTTTACTTAGAAGCAGAAGCTTATAGAAAGATATATATAATAAGCCTAAATTATATCTAAGTTTAGTAATATGAAGATCTACTATAAACTAGGGAAAGAGAATGTATAGGTAGACGCACTATTAAAAAAAGACTAAGATATACCCTAGAGAGAAGATTATAAGAGGCTAGTAAGTAGAGAGTTTATTATATTAGTTCTATTATACTAATAGGACCCTATCTACGCTGCCCCTGTATAGATACCTACTCTTACCTAAGAAGATACTATCCTATTAAATACCTTGCCCTAACTAGCACTACTAGAGGACCTATTAGCTGCCTACTAAGACTAGGCTGTAGAAGATAACAAAGTCTATTAAGCTATACAGCAAGTAGTTAAAGAAAAAGTAAGATCCCTTAACTTTATTACTAAGAAGATAGTAGTTTCTTTAGGCAACTATATAGTTATAGATAATAATAAACTCTAATAGAGAAATAGAACATAGGTACTAGAGAGTGAACCTATTTATATAAGTATTATCTACTAAGTATACTTAGCTATCTAGATAGGACACCCTAGAAGAGAAGAGATATACTATATAATAGCAAGAATATAGTACTAGCTAGAGATAAGTAAAGATAACTATTACTTTGTATAGGACTATAATATATGCTAACAAAGCACTCTTTAGAAAGATAGGAAATACAGGTACCTAAGACTATTACTAGTGCTAAGCTATACGTAGTAAGACCTTACTATTAATTTTATTACTAGACTCCCCCTATTCTTAGGCTGTACGAATCTAATAGTAATTAAGGACTAACTAAGCAAGGGAGTAATCCTAGTTCCCTTAAAGAAGATTAAAGCTAACAATGTTGCTTAGACCTTTATACAAGAAGTTTACTACCTATATAGACTTCTAAGATCTATTACTTCTAATAAAGGAACTTAGTTTATAAGTAAGCTATAGGGAAGAGTGTGTAAGCTCCTAAGCATGTAATAGAACCTCTTAACTACATTCTCCTTATAAATAAATAGACTTATAAAAAGAGCTAACAGTAATATTAAAATAGTAGCCTATATATATATAAACTACGCGTAAGACAACTAGGCTATACTTACACTAGTGCTAAAGCTAATACTTAACACTTATATAAACTTTACTACTAGGGTTTCCCCTTTCTTCCTCTAACATAGGTTTAAGAACTCTCTATTTCCCCTAGACTTACCTAAGAACCTAGTAGAAGGAGACCCTCTTAACTATACAATAAACCTAAAGGAGCGCGTAGAAGTAATTGTATAAACCTTAAAATAAGTAGCTAACTAGGGAATCTTAGCTATAACTTACTTTTAGTAATAACATAAAGTATAAGTAAACTGTATAAGACAACCTGCACTAAAATACTAAGTAAGAGACTAGATCTAGCTAAACCTAAAGAACGTTCTAACTAATTAGATAAGCAAGAAGCTAGACTAGAAGAGTATAAAGTTCTAAGTATTACACGTATAAGACTTTTACTAGGTTAAGCTTAAAGTTTTATAGTAAACTAAATCCTACTATATAGACTTGCTAAAACCTATAGCTAGTAACCTTCTACCCTTATGTTGAAGTTATACTAGACGAAGTCTAAAAGTGTACTAGTTCAAGTTAGTTCTTAGGGATGAGTACGTTAGGATTAGGTAGAGGTAAAATACCTAGACGAAGTCTAATACAGTAGCTTAGGGTAATAGAAGAGTAATATACTTTACAACTTATTATTTATAAGGTTAAGATTCTAATAATAAACTTAATTACTAAAGTTAAACATAAACTATAAGGGTTGTATTCCTACATACTATATACTTAAGGGATATATATAATACTCTGCGTGCTCTATATACTCTAGAGAAAGTATAAGATTAAGAGAGTAGTTCTGCTCTAATACTCTTTAAGCTTAAAGAGATTAAGGAGAGTATTGTTTCTTTGCTCTCCTTAGTTGCCTCGCTAGCGAGAGCGACCCTGGTTGTGTTTTAATACAAAGTAGGGCTAGGCTGCAACAGATTGTAATACTATCCTCCCTCCTTATAGCTTTGTCTATGAAGCTGTGTACATCATGCTAAAAGCACTAAAACCTTCAAAGTCTAACTTTAAAGATTCTAGTACTGTTCATTATCTTGCTCTTGTAGATTTTATTGATTTATTTAGTAACGTTATGCCTGTAGCTTATTATAACTATTACAAGGCTAGGTTAGTATACTACGTATACATCTACTCTAGTTGCTACAATAAGTGTAATTATTCAAACTTAAAATCTTGCAACATATAGATTTCTAAAAATAAGTAGTTTATAATTAAGGAAGAAAAAGATCGTCTTCAGTCCTACCTTCTAGCTATAAAGAAGGAAAAGTTAGAGATTTAAGAGGCTCTATATAACAACGTGGAGCGTGCCGCAGAAGCCATTGCTATAGAAGAAGTAGATATACAACGCCTTAAACAATAAGAAGCTATTTTAGCTCCTTCTAATAGTATAGCGTTGTCTTCTTTTACTTAGAGTATAATGTCCAGGTTTAGTAATAATGTCTAGGAAGCAAATCCTCTAGTATACCTAGGTAGTTCTATTAGAATTATTATAGTAACTAGCAACAGTTCGTAAAGTGCGCAACTAGTTCCTATGTATTTTTCAAGTCTAGATATCCTGACCATTTAACTAGGTACTTATTGCCTTTTCCTTTATTTCAGTGTTTTATTATTTTTTTAACATCCTACTTGTCTTCGCTGTTAGCTTAGTAGTAGAAGTCTTTCTAGACCAGCATTCTAGGGTTAGCTAGTTCTAATAGTAAGATGTAGAATATAAAATAGATCTTTATATCTTTAGGTAGCGCAAGTTAGTAGTTAACTAAGCTAATTTATTTAGAAATAAAAAATAGTCTAACTTTAACCTTGTCTAGTTTCTTTATTAGTTGCTGTGTGCGTAGATTTTTTATGAGGAGATATACTTTATCCCCCTCCCTTAATAGAGGCGCTGTTTTTTATTTCTTATTAACATAAGAGATGCTCTTTAACTAAGCTTTAGCAATGTTCTTAAGCATTTTCTAGTGTACCTTTTTTAGTGCTTTAACTAAGGTTATTGCTAATTCTATTTAGATACTACTATCTAATAATTGTGTAAAGAGATTTAGCTATCTGCTATAATTTGCGAAGAATAGTGAATAGCCTATTGCTTCTAATAACTTGTTATTGTATACAATCTATACTATAGGCAGTAGTAAAACCTAGTTATCCTACTATTAGTTATAGTAGATTTAGAGATATATCTCTATTATTTAGTTTACTTGTTTAGTCTAGCTATCTGTCTACAGGTAATAGGCTATAGAGAGCTTCTTCTTAGTACCTATTACTACTAAGAGCATAGTCTAATAGATTAACATAAAGAGCTTGTCTCTATTACTAATAATTAATTTAGGTATTCTATAATAGTAGATAATTTAATCCTTAAAGACGTGTACTAATTATTCTGTAGTATAGCTATATCTAAACAGTATTATCTTAGCGTATTTAGTAAATCTATCTACTATAACAAAGATTAAGTTGTAGTTATATTCTATAATAGGGTCTTTAGAGATAGGCAGCTATATAACAAAATCTATTATAATATTTATCTATAGTGCTATTAGTAGCTCTATAGCTTGTACTTCTATATATCTAGTGTATATACTATGTTTATTCTGTTAGTAGCTTACGCAATTCTTAATAAACTTACTAATCTTATTGCGTATGTTTAGGAACTTATAATATCTTTTAATAAGTTCTATTATTTTTGTAATACCAGGATATCTATAAAGTAGGTTATTATAATAACTACTTATAATATATTCTTCTAATTCCTCTAGTACCTGTTCTAGTGTATAGTGTTCCTACTAAATTACTATTATAAGGTTAAGCTACTGTAATAGTCCTAAGGACCTATCCTTGTTTTTTCTAAGAATAGCAAATTTACTAATTGTCTTTTTACCTATAAGGTTATAGCGTTAGCTAAGCGCGTCTACTCTACTATTGTATTTTCCAGGTATGTATAGGATTTTAAACTTATATTAGCTAAGTATCTCTAACTAACAGACTTGTCTTTAGTTCAGGATCTTAGTTGTTATAAAGTGTATCAAGTTCTTATAACCTGTATAAATAGTAAGTTTGAAGCAGCTTTCTACGTAGACTCTCTAATATTATAACACATTAATAATAGCTATAAGTTCCTTGTTATGCACATTATAGCGTTCTTTAGGTACTATAAACTTTCTTAAATAGTAGGTAATTAGGTACTATTACCTATCTCGCTTTTGTATAATACAAGCTTCTAATACTAGATCTAAAGTATCTATTTTAAGGCGTATTAGTTTGCCACTCTTAAACGTAATTAACGTAGGTAGCTTAACGCATACTTACTTAAGTAATTAGAAAGTATTTTCTTGCGCTTATTCCTACTTAAATAGTGTGTCCTTCCGCGTAAGCTTTATAAGTAGTAAGGCTTTTAGGGAGTAGTCTTTAATAAAGTGTTAGTTAAAGTTAACAAACCCTAAGAACTCCTGGATTCCTTTAACTAATATAGGTATTAGCTAATCCTTTATAACCTGAATTTTCTTCTCGCTTATCTTTACTCTATATCTTCCTACAACGTAGCTAAGGAATTCTACTTCTTCCTTATACTCCTTGCACTTCTCTAGCTTTAGCCTAAGGTCTACTTTTACTAAGTAGTCTAACACTTATTTCACGTAGACCTTGTATTCTTCTAGTGTTTAACTGTACACTAGGATGTTATTAAGGTATACTACTACAGTAATGTCTAGATACTCCTAGAGCACGTTATTAATTAACGCCTAATATACTGCTAGTGCGTTAGTTAGCCTAAATAGTATAACTATGTACTTATAATAACTATAATAGGTTCTAAATGCTGTCTTTCATTCTTTGCCTTTCTTTATGTATATAAGGTTGTACGCTCTGCGTAAATTAAGCGTAGTAAAGAACTTTACTCCTTAAAGTCTATCTTATAGCTCCTTAATGTTAGGCAGTAGGTACTAGTTCTTTATTATAATCTTATTAAGCTTCTAGTAATTAATATAGAGTCTTAAACTACTGTCTTTCTTTGTAATAAAGATAATAGGGAATCCTACTAGGGACTTAGATTTTTTAATAAATCCTTTTACAAGGTTCTCTTTTATGTACTTATAAAGTACTTTTAGTTCTTTCTTAGATAACTAGTATATTAGCCTAAAGGGTAGTTCTTTCCTTTCCTTAAGTTTAATCTTACAATCCTAAAGCTAATACTTAGGTAGCGCTTTTATAGATAACTCTTCTTTAAACATCTAGGTATGCTATTAGTATACGTCTAGTATAGTAGGAGGTGCACTCTTAGTCTCCTTAACTGTTATAAAGGGGCGTTCTTAGTCTATATAGTTAACTACTTTATTCTATTAGTGCGTCTTATATATTAAAGAGATGTTGTTAATTTCCTTCTTATCTACTAACTCTAGCATAAGTTGTGTAGGCTAGCGTGCAGTAGTACTACATCTGCACCTATTAAATAAAAGATGTTCTTTCTTCTAATTAATCTGCAGATTATGCTTTTATAACCATAGCAGGCCTAAAATAATGTTATAAGTAGCTATCTTAAACGCGTCTAGGTCTAACTACTCTACATAGCTCTATATTTATAACAGAATAGATAATACTTCGTAAGTAATTTCTAATTCTACTAGTATTAGTTCTTTATTAGCTACTATAAGCAGGTATAGATTCTACTTCTACTATAGCTTAATTCCAGCTTACTACATAGCTTAGGAAGAGATGTAATTTAATTATACTCTAGAGTCTAGTAATGCCGTTATCTGTACTCCACCTAATTTAATAGGGAGTTTAATAAGTAGATTAGTCCTAATGTTATTAAAAGACTGTATCCTAGAGCTCTTATTTAGCCTATACTTAAAAAAAACTTCTAATTGCTAAATCTGTTCTACGCTTTTGCGCGTTAGTGCTTTATGCATACGTTATTTAGGCAGAGTAGCTATATATTATTATAGTACTTTTTATTAACTACTAACTACATCTGTATAATTGCTTGCAGGTTATTAATACTAGGGAAGTACTTCTTCTAGCGTTTATTAAATAGATATTCTCTGCAGTAATAGTTAAAGCAGTTATACTACTTCTTCTTGCAGTATCTAGGTTTATAGAGAGACTATAAAGCGCCCATCTTTTCTAAGTACTAAATAGTATAATAATAGTGCGTGTATGCAGTCTATAAAAGCTGTCTATACTTTAGATTACGATAGTCTAGGTCGTATCGTACTAGTAGGCTAGTTACTATTATAGGTCTAGTAGTTAAGTTTACTATGAAATTAAGTTATTGTCCTTATTCCTGCGTTTCTTGTATGTACGCTTGTAGGTTTTATTTAGTAGCTAAAAGGGCTTCTTTGTAGCTATCTTAATAGTCTTTTAGGTTTCTATTAACTTAGTGTTCTTCTCCTAAAGAGTTTGTCCTAGATTAGTCTAAGAGTTAGGAAGAGAGATACTCTTATTGCATTTAGTTATATGTATATTAAAGTTGCTAAAGTTATTCTTACTCTTCTGCTTACGTAGGAGGTGTAACGTAAGCCTAACCTAGCTTACTACTTAATCTTCCTAAGATGTCTTAAATATGCTTCTGCTATTCATCTATATTATAATATAGTGTTAGTACTTGGCTTTAGACATTGTATTTGTCCTTATTAGAGTTCTTGATGTAATTATTATTAGCTATAGAACTAGGGTCTTCTATAAGACGTCTATCTTCCTTAGTAAGAATTTCCTATTCTTTACTAGCATTAGCGTTATTATTTGTGTAACTGCTAGTTAGTACGTTTAACTGTTAGAACACTTTATTCTTCTAATAATAGTCCCTAGCAAAGTGGCCTTATTTACTACAGTTATAACAAGTTAGTAAAGACTTATTCTTCCCTTTACTACCTATATCGCGTTATATTAGTCCTTTATTAAGGTTTAAGAGGTCTATAGCTTTAGGTCTATAGTAGCTACTCTAAGTATTGTTATAGATACAATAACTAGTATTTAGTTAGTAGTAGTTGCTTTGTTATCCTTATTAAAGGTTGTTATTCCTCTATTAGTTACCTTAAGGTAGTAGGCAAGGAACTATAACTATAGCTTGCGCGTATAGATCTTCTTACAATTTCTACTAGAGTTTATATAACTTAATGTTAATACTAATAGCTTCATTAACTAAAGAGTTAAAGGTGTCTATAGAAGTAGTAGTCTCTATTAATCTTCCTTAACTTTAGGCTTCAGCCCTTATTAGAACATAGTTATTAACGCGTTATTGTCCTAGCCTGTAAACGTAGCTACTTCTTGAAACTTAGCAGCATAGTTAGTAGTAGACGTAGTTTATTAAATACGTTAGATTTTGCAACATATAATAGTAGGTTTATTATGTACTTTAGATACTTATTAAATCTGTTCCTTAAATAGGTTAAAGTCTTTAATCTATAAGTTAATGTTGCCTAAATCCCCTTCTGCGTAATAACGCTAGATAAAGGGCTTAATCTAGGTAAAGGCACAATCCTTTATAAACGTAGATATAAAGGTAATACGCTTGTCCTTAGGGATGCGTTCTCCTTAGAATATAAAGAATAGGTTAACCTTTATAATCTAATCTTCTAGCTTCTTGCAAGTTCTATTAAAGGTCTTAAGTTTAGCTACTAGATAGATGCTTATAATAGTAAAGATTAATATTTCTTTATTTATATTATAGTTGCTATTAGCTTAGTTACGTAATGCATTAGAGTTACCAAAGGTAGCATAAGATCCTAAGGTAGTACTTATCTTAAAGGGTGTTTAAAGTGTTAAAGTTGTACTAGACGAAGTCTAAAAGTGTACTAGTTTAAGTTAGTTCTTAGGGATAAGTACGTTAGGATTAGGTAGAGGTAAGATACCTAGACGAAGTCTAATATAGTAGCTTGGGGTGACAGAAGAGTAACATGCTTTACAACTTATTATTTATAAGGTTAAGATTCTAATAACAAACTTAATTACTAAAGTTAAATATAAACTATAAAGGTTGTGTTCCTACGTACTATATACTTAGGGGATATATATAATGCTCTACGTGCTCTATATGCTCTAGAGAGAGCGTAAGATTAAGAGAGTAGTTCTGCTCTATTACTCTCTAAGCTTAAGCAGATTAGGGAGAGTATTATTTCTTTGCTCTCCTTGGTTGCCTTGCTATTAAGAGCGACCCTGGTCGTGTTTTAACACAAAGTGAGGCTAGGCTATAACGGATCGTAACACCTTATAGCAAACAGGAGATTGACACCCTAAAGTAATTATTATATAAGAAGAGGGCTAAGACAATTACCTAGAATACCTGGTAGAAGACATAGTAGATAAACGCGCATAAAGGAACTAACTATAATATTAAGTAAGATAAAGAGGTTATAACACTTTAACCTAAAAGCTAAGGGAACATATTATTAAAACTAAAGCTTATAGAAGATAGGTAGCTCGTACATAGAATGTATAGCTACTAACAAGAAAACTATTTAGGGACTAGAGAAAGAACCTTAACTATGCTATAAATAGTAACTATACAGAAAGACTGTATATACTACTAGGAGCCTACTTAGCATTACTAAGGTGTTCCTCCTCCTCTAAGGTAGTAATAGCCTATCTACTAGAACTACTAGTAGCACTAGAAGCACTACTAATAGACTTAGAGGAAGTACCTATATAAGAGTTAGTAAAGTAGTAATAAGTACTACTATTACTCTATATATAGTTAGAATAAGCCCTATTCTACTCTCTACTAATAAACACGCAACTAAGGAAAGCTGTAAACGTCTTCTTACCTTAAATAGCAGCAGCGTAGTTGTTAACACAGCTAGTAAGGTTAATAGTACTATAAGAGTAAATAATAAAGGCCTTAAGGTAGGAAAGGCGCTAGGTAAGTAGCTAGCAAGCATAAACGGTTGTATAAGCAATAATAGAGGAATAATTATAAATACTAGTACTTAAAACAGCGTTGTATAGAGACTAGTTGCGAGGGTAGAAGGAGTAGTTAGCAACATAATAAATATTAACCTATATAGAATATTAGTAAAGAACAAAAAAAAAAGACTATAAGAAGGGTATTATACAAGAGTAAACGCAAGAATCTAGTAAAGCTTGTTAGTAATAGCCTCGTCTATAATATACTACATAGTATAGTACTAGCTGAAGTTAGCAGGACCTTAAGGAATATTAATATTAACTAGGATAACGCTACTAATAGTCGTACAGGTAAGAAGCTAGTAAGTAATATTAATAAGGTAGTTAAAGGCAGTAAAGTAAGTACTAGTTATAATACCAATAGTAGCACCTTAAAGATAGTTAAGGCTACTACCTAGGAGGCTACTAGAACCCTATAAACTACGAGCAGGAGTAGCTATAACAATATATAAGAAGGAGTAGAGTAAGGGAAGAGTTAGAGACGTAAAGTGCGTATAAGAAGTTAATAAGTTAGAGAAGAGTTAACTTAAAGAGTATAGAAGAGAAGGAGTTAGAGGCTAGGTATTAACAGTTATATATACTACTAGGACTAGGAAGGACCTACTAAGCTAGCCATAATTGCAAGTAAAAGTAGTAAAAACCTATAGTTACTATATAGACGTTATAGTAAAAAGCACTGCAAAAGACTATTACCTTTACCTATAAGTAAATAAATTTTCCAAATTTGTACAGCGCTGTAACGCACATATAAAAAAGTATGGAAATAACACTAGGTAGCAGCCTCGTAGCTACGTAGCTACTAAACATTAATGTATAGAGTTACAAGTAAATAGAGGAGGGGGGTATTATTATAGGCTAAGCCTTAAGTATATAAGACTATGTATAGAACTTGCTCACATAATACACTAAGCAAAGCTTAGTAACCCCTACTTATCTTATATAAGTAGAGATAGCTTCTTTTTTCTATCTTTCTACTTCTATAGTATAGAACAAATGTATACTCGTTAGAAGGCCACTTTAACCCTTAATAGTAGGTTATTATAGTATAATTTAAAGAGCTCTGCTTGAAGAGCTAGCTCTAGCAGCACATACACACGGGTTTTAAACTATAGGATACCTATATAATTAAATAGCTATAACTTCCTCTTGCCTTAGCTAAGACGCTGTTGTAGTAATAAGTAGTTAATATTATCTTATACCTACTTTACTTACAGGTCTGTGCTTTAAGACTCTTGGATTAGATCTATTATTAAAGATCGTAGCTTATTATATACTTATTATTTATTAGCAGCCTTCTAGGCAGCTACCCTAGTAACCCTGTATATAGATATAAAACTTCTTATATTAGTATACTCTAAAAATAGTATATACTTAATCCTGCTATTTAGTGCCCTAGCGTCTTGCTAGTAGCCTGTAGTAGTATCTTCTATAAGATAGGGCATGCCTACTTATTCTTAAGCTATTATCTAGCTACCCTCTATAACTAGTCCTATGTCTAGTAACATAGTCTAGACTCTAGCTAGCTGTAACTTCTATTACAACGTTAGTAATATATCTATTACTTTAGTATTAGCCTTGCTAGCACCTACTAGGCGTCTTAACAGCTTATCTATAGGGTTTATTTTGCCTATATAATGCTTTATCTTAAAGTTATATACTATAAGCTTTAATACCTAGCCTGCTTGTTTTCTTAATAATTTTTGTGTTTTTACAAAACCCTAAATGTTATTATAGTCTATCAAGATCTCTAGCCTTGTAGATAGGCCCTCTACGTACTAACGCTAGTGTTCTAACGTTGTAATAATAGTAAGAAGCTTTAAATTATATATATATAGTAGTTCTTCTCTACTAGTATTAGTTTCTATAAAAAGAATGCTATAGGATACTAGTTCCTGTTACTATAAAGCTGTAAGAAGATACTGGCTATACCTAGTATAGACGCATTAGTCTCTAATCTAGACCTTAGATTTAGGTTATAGTGTTTAAGTACAGGCGCTGTCATAAATATGTTACATAGCTATTACTTTACCTACTTTACTTAGTTAGGCTACTTAAATAGTCCTGCTTTTTCCCCTTTTACTAATCCTTTTAATAGTTTAGTGATAGGTCCTGCGATAACTAAGAATCCTTTAATAAACTAGTAATAAAAGTTAGTAAATCTAAGGAAGATTTAAATATCCTTAAATAACATTAGGGTAGGCTAGTTTTTAATTGCGTCTACTTATTAAGGATCTATTATAACGCTGTTAGTGCGTATAACAAACCCTAAGAACTTAATACTAGTAACTATAAAGGCGTACTTCTTTAAGTTAATATAAAGGCTATAGTATTGTAGTTAGTCTAGTATCTTTTTAATGTAGCCTTAGTAATCCTGTCCTTCTTAAGAGAAAACTAGGATGTTATTAAGATACACCACACAGAATATATCTAGATATTCTAAGAGGGCCCTATTTATATAGCCCTGAAATGTAGCTAGGGTATTAGTTAAACTAAATAGCATTACTATATACTTAAAGTGGCTATCGTAGGTGCAAAACGCTATCTTCTACTTATTACCTTACTAGATATATATTTAGTGGTATGCGTTTTTTATATCTAGTTTAGTAAATACCTTTACTTTACTAAGCTAATCTAGTATCTTACTAATTAATAGTAGAGCAAAATAGTTCTTCTTAGTAACCTTATTTAATTCCTAATAATCTATGCATAGGCGGAGGGTACTATCCTTTTTTAGTATAAATAAGATAGAAGTACCTACTAGACTTGTACTCTTGTAGATCTAACCTAAGCGTTACACTATTAATAAGTATTCGCGTAGAACCTCCAGCTCCTTTAAGGAGAAGTTATATAGTAGTTTATATAGTATAGTAGTACCTTCTTCTAATTCTATAGTATAGTTGCGTTTATAGTGTTCTAGCAGCGTATCCGTAGCATTACTACCAGTAACATCCTTATAATCTACTAGTTGCTTTAGCAGCACAGTCTTACTATCTTAAGATACCTTAGCACTTCCTACTAGTACTACGTACACTCTTAGCTTGTTTATAAGAGACTTTATAAATTAGGCTAGTAGTTCTACTTAGACTAATAAAGGGTTAATCTTATATTACTACTACTTTATTTTATAGTTAAGGACTATGCGCGCTAGCTTTATTCTAGGTAGGCCTAGTAGGACAGGCTGCGTAGTATTAGTTACCCTATAGAATATGCAAGTAAACTACTAGGTTATACTCTAGCAGTCTTAAGCCTTAATTATTACTTAATAGGCGTAAAAGCATGTAGCTATTAATAAGTTAGGTAAATAAATAGTAGGTAACAGAACATTAGCAATCTCTTCTAAATTATTACATAGTATAAAGCTTTTATTAATAGTATTAATTTTAGCTCTATAGTTAAGAAGTATATAAACTAATATCTACCTGTTTATAGGGCTGCAGTGTAGCTATACTTCTACTTTAATCTAAACCTCCTTATTAAGGTTTACCGTTAGGTTAAAGGAGTTCCTTACAGCCTGAAATTTTTTGTCTTAATTAAGTTAGACCTAGATATAGGTAGTTAGCTATTCTTCTTCTTATAGCAGTTGCGTGCCTAATAACCCTCTATTTTATAGTAGTAGCACTTGCTAATTGTAGGGGTAGCGTTAAATAGTTATTTCCCTATTATTAAGTAGTGTTATTATAGCTAAGAGCCTGTTAAGGGTGCCTAGGAGGATCCTTGCAAGAATTAGCATAAAGAGTTATTTTAACGTAGGGTTAATGCTGTAACGCTGCTTTATTACAGGTTATCCTCTAGTGTAGTAGCGTGCTCTACTAGTTCTTATTATATAGTAGGGAACTCTACATAGTTAAACAGTGCTATATAGATTTTAGGCCTTAGCTTGCTATATAAATGTATTACTAGATGCTTTTACTTGTAAGGAGGATTAATTTAGTTCTCTAATATAGAGAGATATGCCACAAAATTGTTTATAGACTAGGTATCCTTCTATACTAATTTCTAGTATAGTATAGTAACTTGTAATTCTTAATTAATAGGACTCTTTATCTAATCTAGAAGGAAGGATATTATGTTACGCTATACTAGTATTTTACTATTATTATCCTATTTGCGCTATATCTATAGCTAACGGAACGTTAGCTGCAGGTACTAGAGTGTTAAAGTAATTTTCTAGTCCTCTAGCGTAAACGCTGCGGGGTCTAGATAGAATGTAATTTAAAGCCTAGCTTTAGAATTATAGTACTCTTGTATACCTTTTCCTTTAAATACTAGTATCTTCTTAATCTTTAGGCTGTGCCCTATAATTATAATTAGTTTATTGTTATAGCGCCTTCGTCTTGCTAGTTACTTATCTAGGTTAGGTTTAGAGAATGTTGTTTTAAACTTAAGGGTAAGGCCCCTTTATAGAGGCTTATAATTAGCTAGCTAGTACTTAAAGTTGTCTTCCTTATATTATAGTTAATAGAGTTTAGATAGCTTCTGCAATTCTTGTTACTAGCGTTTTAGATACGTAATCTGTTTACTTAGGCTTTATAGCTGCTCTTTAGGCTAACGCCCTTAATTATTGCTATAAAGCTTGTCTATACTATTATCTATTATTACCAAGCTAAGCTGCTACCTTAGTAGAAAGGTAGATAAATTAAAATTGTTAGGATGTACTATAGCAGCAAGCTTAGTAACAATATAGGTAGGTAGTTATAAGATTAATTTATATTATTCTATTCTATTAGCTACCTAGGTTAAATCTTCCCGCCTGCTTTGCGCTAGCGTCTAGGCCAGCTAGCGCCGCCGCTAGTCTCGTGACCCAAACTTCACTCCAACTAAATAGCCCTATTACACCTTTACCTTCTCTTTATTACTCTTTTCCTCTAACTTTTACTAGCTACCTTACCTCGTACCTATCCTAGGCAGGCTCTATTAGTACCTATAAAGTATAACTATTATTTCTTTTATCTATCTATATTATTAATAAACCTTTTATCTTTATATATTTACCTTAGCCGCAAGCTGCCTTGCCTTATAGCATATTCTATACGTAATTACCTCTCCTTACGTTTTATCTAAGTGTGTAAACTATAATTTCCTGTACTACTACTACGGCACCTAGCCTAGCCTATTAACAAGCTTTAGTATAAATAGTAACTAGTAATATGCAAATAAATACGCTTAGCTTCTACCTATACTATACTATATAATAAAGATATACTACAGCTTCTATATATAAGCTAGTAAGATTATAACTAGTACATAATCTATACTAGAACTAAAGAGCTAGTATACTTAAAGCTAGCCTTAATTATACTTAAGCCTACTATATTAGTAAAGATAAGTAATAAAGTATATATACTTACGCCCTTATATATTACACCTACGCTTTCTAGTATTATACCTATAACTAGTATAGGTACTCTTGCTATACTACTAGTAGAACTATAGCTTAAAATATTATATAAAGTAGTAAGTAAGAGCTATTAGGTTAACCTTCTTATAAGTAGTATAAATATATCCTATATCTAAACTTATGTATTAAAAGAGCTATTATAGACTTCCTACTATACTATAGCACTTATAGAGGGAGTACTATCTAAGTTATATTTATATTCTAAACTATATATATATCTATTTCTTTAAAGAATAAGTAGTAGAGGGCTTAGTAAAGCTAATATAGCTAGGTATATGCTAATATAAGAAGGATAAGTTTAAAGTTATATAGCTATATAGTATAGTGCTATACTTATAATAGTACTATAAGGCGTATAGTATATAAAGTTATCTATTCCTAATAGAAGTGTAGGGTTGCGCTTTAATAAAAAGGCACTTAGTACGCTTCTTAATAGTATAATTAAGCACCTATATGCAGATAGGTAGGCCTATTATAAATACAGTCATAAAGAACCTGCCTATATTACTAGCTACTAACTACGCGTCTTTTAAGTACATGCTATACCTTAACTCCTTAATAATTATACTATTAAAGCAACTATTCTCCTTAGTAGCCTATATAGGGAGGTAAGTAGCAAGTTCTCTAAGAGTACTATTTATAACTTGCGCTACTTAGTAGAGAGGTTAAAAGTAGATATAACTTTATACGTATAATATAAGGACTCTAACTACTAGGAGTAAGAAGCGTAGTTTAGATAGGTAAAGGGAGGAGTAGGCGTTAAGTATAACGCTTTAGATACTTAATAGGCTACTTAGCTATAGCTAGGAGCTATAAGCCTTTAAATAAAGAAATATTAGTTATAAATAAGGTAAAGGCTATTTATAGGTTAACTAGACCTTATAGACTAATTATAAGGCAGGATAATATATATTTATAAAGTAAGATAGATAGTAATATACTTCTATAATATCTCTCTATAGAATAAAAACCATAGACAGTTTCACTATATATTTACTATAAAATGTTGTTTTTCGTACCTATTCAACAAAACAATACTGTTCTCGATAGTAGGGTTAAGTAAAAAGTTAAGCGTTATAGTAGAAGAGGAGGGCAGATGTATACTTTTCTTGATAGTAGGCTTAAGTAAAATGTTAGGCATTATAGTAAAGGAGGAGGCTAGATATATACTATTCTTAATAGTAGGGTTAGATAGGAACTATATTATATATAGCATATTTACTAAGACGTATTATAGATAGTAATATAGCTATAGTTAGGATAGCTATAGTAAAGTACTAAGTTAAGTAGATGTTAAGCTTACCTATAATTAATCTCTATTTACTTTTACGTAATTAAGTATATGTCGCAGCTAAAAAGAGTAACTTGTACTAATACAGAAATACTACAAATTAGCTACGTTGTATAGGCCTTATTTCTGCGACACACCCCCTAGCTTAATAAAGTAAAGCTTGTTAAGGTAATAAATTATAGACTGCCTATTAGCTAAGCGCTTGCTCCTATAGTAGACTAGTAAAGAGTGTCTGTTAAGTTAGCCTTATAGCCCCTTCCTTCTATATTTTAAGCCTCTAGTAACTGCTATGCTGTAGCTTAGTCCTGTAGCTTGTAATCTTGGCTATAGTTACCCACTAAACTTGGAATCTGCCTACACTTAGCTTACGCAGCTTCAGCGTCCAGGCTTATAACTATCACAGCCAAAAAGAGTAACTTGTACTAATATAGCAATACTATAAATTAGCTACGTTGCATAGGCCTTATTTCTGCGATAGTATATAAATAATCATTCTATATAATATTCTTATATTCCTATAGTTATTCAACCTTATAGTATAACTATGACTTTACCTTATGCTCTAGCTTATATAACAATAGTAATTAGACCTATAGAGTATTATTCAATGTATATAATAGTGTTTTGCAAGTTGAAAACTCTTTTTAACTATTATATTACTTCTTTCTAACGTTTAGGTCTATATATTAGCTAAGACTTAATACTACGCCTAACGTAAGAACTTGATAGTATAAGCACCTAGCCTTATACTATGCTATAACGCGATTTTCGCGTTCTTTCCTTAATCTTAACATGTAAAATGCTTTTTTAGGCTAGTATAAAGCTTTTTTAAGCACAATTACACCTCTATTCAAATGCTATAGCACTTAATAGGTATATTACTAAGTATACTAACCTTAAAGCTTATAGCTATAGTAACAGCATTAAATTTACTTATTATAGGTAACTAAACGCCTCTTAATAGCTTGCTTAGTAAGCCTTGGCGTATAAGTAGCATTAATTACTATTATTATTATTTTATAGCTATTACTATAACGCTATAACGCCTATATGCCTATATGTCTAGAACTACCTACCCCTTTACACCTACCTATAATAAGCCTTAGCTTATATAATTAACTGAACTATCTTGCGCCCACGCTAAGCTACGCACAGATACTTTAGACACCTAATAAAAGAAAGTAAATCTAGAGCTTTTTGAGGTATTTTAGTTTTAGTATAATGCATGCTCTGCTGTATAGTATAAGGCTAATAGTAGCTAGCTTTTACTAATATAGTAAAGGTCTTTTACTTTAACCTGCTGTATATATAAGTACCTTTAGTAAGAAGGTCCTTTTAGCTCTTTATGTTAGATCTAAATATCTTAATATATTAGTAACATTAGAGATAGCTAGTGATTTAGGTAGCTAAAAAGGAAATTAATAAGTAAACTTAGCTATGCAGCCCTTTTACTTTCCCCTCTAAGCCTTATCTATAACGCTTTAACTAACTTATGCAGATATAGAAATACTTACTTAATACTCACTTAATACATAATTGACTTATAGTACCCTTTATTAAGAAGAAATCCTTTTACTAATATACTATAGCTCCAGCTCTAAGTGCTTTAGCAAGATAAGGGCTTCTAAGTCTTAGCTATTATAAACCTTATTATTATTACTATTACATCGCTTTTAATATAGTAAGATTTTATACTCTATAAATACTCTCTTTACTAGAGCCACTAGCCTTACGTAAGAAATATTAAACTAGCCCTTAATATAAGCTATATTATTAGTTTTATAAGTAGTAGTATAGTTTACTATATTATATAAGCATAACGCTCATAGCGCTTATAGGGGAGAAGTTCTAAGTAGTATATTTTCATTAGATAACATTATATAATAGTTTATTCTCTGTATATATAGTAGGTATATAGTAGAAAGTACCATATACTATAGTATATATAAAGGTAGAACTAATTTTAGCTAGACCTATTTTAATAAGGTAAGTATTCTAATTAATTCTGCTTATTATCTCTTATAACCTAACTATATAGCTTACTAATCTACTTCTATAGTAATTAGAGCTTGGCTTAGACATCCTTAAGCTCTTTCTCTTTTACTAGCTAATGTTTACATTTATGATCCTAATATTACCATATAAAATTAATAATCTTATTCTATATAGTTAATGCATTATGGCGCTGCTAAAGCTCTAACTTAATTTTAAACTTAATAGCCTGCTACTTGATTTTATATATCTGTTGAAGTCGTACTAGACGAAGTCCAAAAGTGTACTAGTTTGAGTTGGTTTTCAGGGATAAGTACGTTAGGATTAGGTAGGGGTAAGATACCTAGACAAAGTCTAATATAGTATTAAGGTAATAGAAGAGTAATATGCTATATAACTCGTTATCTATAAGGTTAAGATTCTAATAATAAACTTAATTACTAAAGTTAGATATAAACCTTAAGGGTTGTATTCCTACATACTATATACTTGTATCATCCTATAAAGTATTATAGTATCTTACTAAGTCCTATAGGGGGCCTTATAAGATTTTATAAGAGAGCGTAGGAAGCGTAGTTAGTTATATAACCTAAGTTTTAAAGTCCTATAGTCTTAGCTTTAGGGTCTTATAGGATTTTATAGGATGTTACGTAACTATAGTCCTTAGTGTTTAAAGCTATATTATAGGTTAGAAGGTCCCTTAACCTTATACTAGACTTATAATTATAATACTATCCTCCTCCTTTCTAGTTTATATCCTTATAAACTAATATTAATAACTTCTAAAAGTACGCTCTATTATTACAATAAAGAAAACTATATAAATATAGTTAGATTTATTACTATAGTTACCTATAAGTATTATACTAAGAGTAGCTTGCTATGCAAGCTTACGTTATTAAGTAAGAAGTATAGTAACTATAAGTATAATAGGATTAAGAAGTGTAAACCTATAGACCTTCTAATTCCTAATTTCTTAAAAATTAATAATAAGATGTTACGCCTAGAAAAGATAGAAGAAAAGGCTATAAAGGCTAAATAGGTAGTAATAGCTACGTTATAGGCAGCGTATGCAAAGCTAAACTACGTAAAAAAGTAAAAAAAGTCTCTAAAGCATTGTAAACAATAACAGTCTAATATAAGTACTTAATTTATTAACAATATTAAATAGTTAGAGTAGTAAGAAAGTATGCTAAATAACGTTATAACGCTTAAGAGCAGGCTAATACCTAAGTTACTTAGCTTTAACTAAGGAACGTATCTTCTACCTTTAGATCTAGATACTATTAATACTAGTATAGTAACTATTAGTAGTTTGTAAGGCTTATTAATAGTTCTTATATATTTTCTAAGTTAGGGTATTCTAACTACTTAACTAGGTACTTAGTTAATTATCCTTTTTTCTAGGATTGTTTTTTTTAATATCTTACTTATCTTTACTATTAGCTTAGTAGTAGAAGTCTTTCTAGATTAGCGTTCTAAAGTTAGCTAGTTCTAATAGTAAGATATAGCATATAAGATAGATCTTTACATTCTTAGGTAGTATAAGTTAATAGTTAACTAGGCTAATTTATTTAGAAATAAAAAATAGTCTAGCTTTAACTTTATTTAGTTTCTTTATTAGTTACTATATGCGTAGGTTTTTTGTAAGGAGATACACTTTATCCCCCTCCTTTAGCAGAGGTACTGTTTTTTATTTCTTATTAATATAAGAGATGCTCCTTAACTAAGCTTTAGTAATATTTCTAAGTAATTTCTAGTGTACTTCCTTTAGTACTTTAACTAAGGTTATTACTAATTTTATTTAAATGTTGCTATTGAACAACCTTTTAAAGAGATTTAGTTATCTATAATAATTTATAAAGAACAGTAAGTAGCCTATTGCTTCTAATAGCTTATTATTATATATAATTTATACTATAGGTAATAGTTAAACCTAGTTATCCTATTATTAGTTGTAGTAGATTTAGAGATATATCTTTATTATTTAGTTTACTTATTTAGTCTATCTATCTATCTATAGGTAATAGGCTATAGAGAGCTTCTTTTTAGTTCCTATTATTAATAAAAGCATAGTCTAATAGTTTAACATAAAGAGCTTATCTCTATTACTAATAATTAATTTAGGTATTCTATAATAGTAGATAATTTAGTCCTTAAAGACATGTGCTAGTTATTCTACTATGTAGCTATATCTAACTAGTATTATCTCTACGTATTTAGTAAATCTATCTACTACAACGAAGATTAAGATATAGCTATATTTTATAATAGGGTCTCTAGAGCTAGGTAGCTATATAATAAAATCTATTATAATATTTATCTATAGTGCTATTAGTAGCTCTATTACTTATACTTCTCTATACTTAGCATATATACTATATTTATTTTATTCATAGCTTATATAATTCTTAATAAACTTACTAACCTTATTATGCATATTTAGGAACTTATAGTATCTTTTAATAAGTTCTATTGTTATTATAATGCTAAGGTATCTATTAAGCAGGTTATTATAATAACTACTTATAATATATTCTTCTTATTCTTCTAGTACTTATTCTAGTGTATAGTGTTCCTACTAAATAACTATTACAAGGTTTAGCTGCTATAATAGTCCTAGGGACCTATCCTTGTTTTTCCTAAGAATAGCAAATTTACTAATTATTTTTTTACCTATAAGGTTATAGCGTTAGCTAAGCGTATCTACTCTACTATTATCTTTTCTAGGTGTATATAGGATCTTAAACTTATATTAGCTAAGTATTTCTAACTAGTAAACTGTTACAATCCTAAACATTTGGAACTTATGTTAAGAATTACAGACCAATGCGGCACAGCAATTACAAACACTAGGGGAGAATTATAAGTAAGCAAATAAGTTAAGTTAGCAATTAGTATTTAGTAACAGATTACATAAGGTTACGTAACGTAATTAGTCTTAGTATAATTAGTCTAATTAGTGCTTAGTGTAATTAGTAATTAGTTTAATTAGTAATTAGTATAATTAGTATAATTAAACGCTACTAAGCAGACTATATTACTCTTTAGTATATAGTACGTAGGAACATAACCCTTCCTTATAGTTCATGTTTAACTTGAGTAATTAAGTTTGTTATTAGAATCTTAACCTTATAGATAATAAGTTGTAAAGCACATTACTCTTCTATTACCCTAAGCTACTATATTAGACTTTATCTAGGTATCTCCCCCTACCTAATCCTAACGTACTTATCCCTAAGAACTAACTTAAACTAGTACACTTTTAGACTTTGTCTAGTACAACTTTAATACTTTAAACACCCTTTAAGATAAGTACTACCTTAGGATCTTATACTACCTCTAGTAACTCTAACGTATTACGTAACTAAGCTAATAGCAACTATAATATAGATAAAGAAATATTAATTCCTACTATTATAAGCATCTATTTAGTAGCTAAACCTAAGACCTTTAATAGAACTTGCAAGAAGCTAGAAGACTAGCTTATAAAGTTTAACCTATTCTTTATGTTCTAAGAAGAATGCATCCCTAAGGACAAGCGTATTACCTTTATATCTATATTTATAAAAGATCGCGCCTTTACCTAGATTAAGCCCTTTATCTAGCGTTATCACGCAGAAGGGGACTTAGGCAACATTAACTTATAGATTAAAGACTTTAATTTATTTAAGGAATAGATTTATTAAGTATTTAAAGTATATAATAAACCTACTATTGCACGTTGTGAAATCTAACGCATCTAACAAACTACGTCTACTACTAACTATGCTACTAAGTTTTAAGAAGTAGCTACGTTTATAGGCTAGGATAATAATGCATTAATAACTATATTTTAACAGGGGCTAAAGCCTAAGGTTAAGGAAGAATTAATGCAAACTGCTACTTTTATAGATACCTTTAACTCTTTAGTTAATAAAGCTATTAGTATTAACATTAAGTTATATAAACTCTAGTAGGAGTTACAAGAAGACCTACGCACATAAGCTATAGTTACAGTTCCCTGCCTACTACCTTAAAGCAACTAATAGAGGAACAAGAACCTTTAATAAAGATAATAAGGCAACTACTACTAGTTAAACACCAGTCATTATATCTATAATAACACTTAGAGTAGCTACTACAGACCTAAAGCCATAGACCTCTTAAACCTTAATAAGGGACTAATATGACGCGACACAGGTAGTAAGGGGAAGAATAAGTCTTTACTAACTTATTATAACTATAGCAAATAAGGCTACTTTGCTAGGGACTGTTACTAGAAGAACAAAGTGTTCTAACAGTTAAACGTACTAACTAGTAGTTGCATAAATAATAATACTAATACTAGTAAAGAATAGGAAATTCTTACTAAAGAAGACGGGCGTCTTATAGAAGACCTTAATTCTAGAGCTAATAACGATTACATTAAGGACTCTAATAAGGACAAATATAATGTCTAAAGCTAAGTACTAACGCTATATTATAATATAGATAAATAGCAGAAGCATATTTAAGATATTTTAGGAAGATTAAGTAGTAAGCTAAGTTAGGCTTATGTTAAGCCCCCTACGCAAGTAGAAGAGTAAGAATAACTCTAGCAACTTTAATATACATGTAACTAAATGCAATAAGAGTACCTCTCTTCCTAACTCTTAGACTAATCTAGGACAAACTCTTTAGAAGAAGAACACTAGGTTAATAGAAACCTGAAGGACTATTAGGATAGCTGTAAAGGAGCCCTTTTAGCTGCCAAACGAAACCTACAAGCGTACATATAAGAAACGTAGGAATAAGGATAATAACTTAATTTAATAGTAAACTTAACTACTAGACTAATAATAGTAACTAGCTTACTAGTATAGTACAACCTAGACTATCGCAATCTAAAGTATAAACAGCTCTTATAGACTATATACATGCACAATCATTGCACTATTTACTACTTAGAAAAAATAGGAGCTTCGTAGTCTCCTTATAGGCCTAGATAGTGTAAGAAAAAGTAGTATAACTGCCTTAACCATTACTACAGAGAATATCTATTCAACAAACGCTAAAAGAAGCACTTCCCTAGTATTAATAACCTACAGGCAATTATATAAATGCAGTTAGTAGTTAATAGAGAGTACTATCATAATATATAGCTACTCTACTTCAATAATATATGCATAAAGCACTAACGCGCAAAAGCGTAAAACGGATTTAGTAATAAGGAGTCTTTTTTTAGGCATAGACTAAATAAGAGCTCTAGGATACAGTCTTTTAATAACATTAGGACTAATCTACTTATTAAACTCCCTATTAAATTAGGTGGAGTACAAATAACAGCATTATTAGACTTTAGAGCGTAATTAAACTACATCTCTTCTCAAGCTATATAGCAAGCTAGACTTAAGCTACAGTAGAAGTAGAACCTATACCTACTTATAGTAGCTAATAGAGAACTTATGCTAGCAGAATTAGAAATTACTTATAAAGTAGTATCTGTTCTGTTATAAATACACAACTATATAGAGCAGTTAGACCTAGACGCGTTTAGGATAGCTACTTATAACGTTATTTTAGGCCTGCTATAGTTATAAAAGCATAATCTAAGGATTAACTAGAAGAAAGGATAGCTTTTATTTAATAGGTGTAGATGTGGCACTACTGCACGCTAGCCTACGTAACCTACACTAAAGTTAGTAGATAAGAAGGAGATTAATAACATCTCTTTAATATATAAGACGCGCTAATAGAATAGAGTAGTTAACTATATAGACTAAGAACGCCCTTCTATAATAGTTAAGGAGACTAAAAGTGTACCTCTTGCTATACTAGACGTATACTAACAGTATACCTAGATATTTAAAGAAGAGTTATCTGTAAAAGTGCTACCTAAGCATTAACCTTAGGATTGTAAGATTAAACTTGAGGAAGGGAAAGAACTACCCTTTAGGCCAATATACTAGCTATCTAAGAAGGAACTAGAAGTACTCTATAAGTATATTAAGGAGAACCTTGCAAAGGGATTTATTAAGAAATCTAAGTCCCTAGCAGGATTCCCTATTATCTTTATTATAAAGAAAGATGGCAGTTTAAGACTCTGCGTTAATTACTAGAAGCTTAATAAGATTACAATAAAAAACCAGTACCTACTGCCTAATATTAAGGAGCTACAGGATAGACTCTAGGGAGCGAAGTTCTTTACCACACTTAATTTACGCAGAGCGTACAACCTTATACACATAAAGAAAGGCAAAGAATAGAAGATAGCGTTTAGAACCTACTATAGTTATTATAAATATATAGTTATACTATTTAGGCTAACTAACGCACTAGCAGTATATTAGGCGTTAATTAATAACGTGCTCTAGGAGTATCTAGACATTACTGTAGTAGTATACCTTAATAACATCCTAGTGTACAGTTAAACACTAGAAGAATACAAGGTCTACGTGAAATAAGTGTTAGACTACTTAGTAAAAGTAGACCTTAGGCTAAAGCTAGAGAAGTGCGAGGAGTATAAGGAAGAAGTAGAATTCCTTAGCTACGTTGTAGGAAGATATAGAGTAAAGATAAGCGAGAAGAAAATTCAGGTTATAAAGGATTAGCTAATACCTATATTAGTTAAAGGAATCCAGGAGTTCTTAGGGTTTGTTAACTTTAACTAACGCTTTATTAAAGACTACTCCCTAAAAGCCTTACTACTTATGAAGCTTACGCGGAAGGACACACTATTTAAGTAGGAATAAGCGCAAGAAAATACTTTCTAATTACTTAAGTAAGTATGCGTTAAGCTACCTACGTTAATTACGTTTAAGAGTGGCAAACTAATACGCCTTAAAATAAATACCTTAGATTTAGCATTAGGAGCTTGCATTATATAAGAATAAGATAGGTAATAGTACCTAATTACCTACTATTTAAGAAAGTTTACGGCACCTAAAGAACGCTATAATGTGTATAATAAGGAACTTATAGCTATTGTTAATGTATTATAACATTAGAGAGTCTACGTAGAAAGCTGCTCTAAACTTACTATTTACATAGATTATAAGAACTTGGTACATTTTATAATAACTAAGATTCTGAACTAGAGACAAGTTTGCTAGTTAGAAATACTTAGTTAATATAAGTTTAAGATCCTGTATACACCTAGAAAAGATAATAGTTAAGTAGATGCACTTAGCTAATGCTACAACCTTGCAGGTAAAAAGATAATTAGTAAATTTGCTATTCTTAGAAAAAACAAGGATAGGTTTTTAGGACTATTACAGCAGCTTAACCTTATAATAGTGATTTAGCAGGAATACTATATGCTAGAATAAGTACTAAAGGAATTAGAAAAACACATTATAAGTAGTTATTATAACGACTTACTTTATAGACATCCTAGTATCACAAAAACAATGAAACTTATTAAAAAACACTACAAGTTCCTAAACATGCGCAATAAAGTTAGTAAGTTTATTAAGAATTATATAAGCTGTTAGTAAAATCAACATAGTACACACGCTAAGTATAGAGAAGTATAAGCAATAGAGCTACTAACGGCACTATAGGTAAATATTATAATAGATTTTATTACATAGCTGCCTACCTCTAAAGACCCTGTTATAGGATATAACTATAACTTAATCTTCGTTGTAGTAAATAGATTTACTAAATACGCTAAGATAATACTGTTTAGACACAGCTATACTGCAGAATAGCTAGCACATGTCTTTAAGGACTAGATTATTTACTATTATAGAATACCTAAATTAATTATTAGTAATAAAGACAAGCTCTTTATGTTAAACTATTAGACTACGCTTCTAGCAGCGATAGGTACTAAGAAGAAGCTCTCTATAGCCTATTACCTATAGATAGATAAACAGACTAAACAAGTAAACTAAATAATAGAGACGTATCTCTAAATCTACTGCAACTAGCAGCAAAATAACTAGGTTTCACTATTATCTATAGCATAAATTGCATAAAATAACAAGTTATTAGAAGTAATAGGCTATTTGCTGTTCTTTGCGAATCATGGCAGACAGCTAAATCTCTTTACAAGATTATTTAACAACAATATCTAAATAGAATTAGTAATAACCTTAGTTAAAGCACTAAAGGAAATATACTAGAAATTGCTTAAAAACATTGCTAAAGCTTAGTTAAGAAGCATCTCTTATGTTAATAAGAAGTGAAAAACGGCGCCTCTACTAAAGGAGGGGGATAAAGTGTATCTCCTTACAAAAAACCTACGCACACAGCAACTGATAAAAAAACTAGACAAGGTTAAGGTTAGACTATTTTTTATTTCTAAATAAATTAGCCTAGTTAACTATTAACTTGCGCTGCCTAAGGATGTAAAGATCTATTTTATATTCTACATTTTACTATTAGAACTAGCTAACCCTAGAACGCTAATCTAGAAAGACTTCCACTATTAAGCTAATAGCAAAGATGAATAGGAAGTAGAAAAAATAATAAAATACTAAAAGAAAAGACGTAGTATTAAATATCTAGTTAAGTAGTTAGGATACCTAGACTTAGAAAACACATAGGAACTAACTACGCACCTTAAGAACTGCTAGTAGCTGTTAAGGGAATTTAAGGCTAATTAGGTAATAGCTTAGTTAGGTCTACCTAGTAATCTAAGGGCAACCCTTTAAAGGCGCCCTAGGTACTAGGCAACAAGTTCAGAGCAAGACCCTTAGAAGACCTATTAAACGCGATAGTCCCCTTATC